>OZ018387.1:10750477-11237320 GCA_963969525.1 Ontholestes murinus | reverse complement strand
CACTAGATGTACACTTCGGACAATAGGTGCTCATTATCAATAGCTTGGTAGCATGTAAAATGTAAATTGATTTTTCATATACTTGTTTCTCATTAATCACTTGATGAAACATATTTTCTAATTAATTTAATTATAAAACCTATATGTATATGTAAATTGATTGATTGAGTTACGTGAAGACCAAATTAATTTGATGAATAAAGCACTAATAACCATTATTCACACTTTTATTTGAATTACCAAATGTACATTTATTGAATAATAATAAATTGCAAAGAAAGGAAGTAAAACTTCTCTAATTTAATAAAATTTTCTCCACGTAAATCTAAAATAGAATAATAAAATTTTCTGCATTAATGATTCATCTTGATGTTGGTCAAGAAACCTTATTAAACCATTGCTTCAGTCAACGCACTACTAACCTATAACAATAAATATTAGAGCGTACTCTTGACCTACCTCAAATCACTATGTATTAACCTAGCGTAGCCTTGACCTTCCCTAATAAACGCTGCGTGAGGTAGGTCAATGTCAAACGTACGCTAGGTAGTGCATTAATTTAATACTAATAATAATAATAATAATAATAATATTTATTATCCAACAGTTTACATTAAACTAATCACAGGATAATATTAAATAGAACTAAATGTAATACATTCGTGCTACATTAATAATTGAGAATAACAAAACAACAACATAAAATAAAAACATAAATAATTTCAAAATGAAAAATTATAAATTAAATTATGTTACTAATTACTAATTATATTACGAATGCGAAACTTAAAATAAAATTAACATATAAAAGCAAATAATATTATATTCCTACAGACATTCAATTGATATGAAAACTAAAATTTAATATGAATACAATTTCAAGTAGTTTAAGACTTGAGAGTTTTACATAAAAATTTCAATTTCATCTGGCAATTCGTTAATGCTATTACACATTAACGAAATTGGGGAATGTTGATGATGTGTAGTGTTAGTTCGTGTAAGATTAAATGTTTGTTTGTACCTACTGGTCTCTCTAGGAACGATAAAATTTAGTCGCGATAAGATGCATGAGTCACGTATATTATTATGTATAAGCTTATGGATAAATGTAATTTTCGCCATTCTGCGCCTGTAAGCAAGGGAGGATAAAATAACCTTGAACTGGATAATGCTTATGACGCTTGTAATAAAGCGCCTTTAAGAACTTTCTTTTTAAGCCCTCAATTTGAAAAATATGTATAGAGTAATTAGGATCCCATACTATCGAACAATATTCTACTTTTGAAAAATCGGTAAAAATCACGTCCTCTTGATACCGTTTGTCTAGGGCACATGATAAAAAGTCTGTAAAATTACATAAATTTGTTGATTTATACTTAACAAATCTGTGTTGGTATGGAGTTAAATAGAGGTGGCAGTGATTATGTATAGCCTCATATAACATTATTTCAAACACCTTTGCAAAATTAAAAATTATCGATATGGATCGGTAATTCTCAACACTGTCTATTTCCTTGCCTTTGTGAATGGGAATAATCTTTGACATTTTCCAGACATCGGGAAAAATATTTTATTGTATTGGGTTAATCATGAGAATTACAATATTGTTAAAATTGCCTTCAGAAAGATACAATCTTAATATATAAGAAAACAAATAATAAACTCATTTTAGTAAAAGTTGTTAACATAATTAGATAAAAGTAAAGACAGAAGAAAATAGGACTCATTTTAAAAATATTCAACTTTTGTTACTCCCATCATTATTTTTCTCCCGAATGGAAACATGTATTCCCAAACCAGATAATAACCCCTCCCTTGTTTTAAGCTATCGTCCTATTACACTTCTTCCGGTTTTAGGCAAACTCTATGAATCCCTCATAAAACAAAAACTCCTACATACATCTATTAACTCCATCCCAGATTACCAATTTGGCTTCCTTCTCAAAAAATCAACCCTGCTTCCACTCTCCATTCTTACCTCCAAATATAAACCAAACATCTCGAAGGTCAAAAATCAGCCATACTATTTCTGGACATACAAAAAGCGTTTGACACCGTTTGGCATATTTGACTCCTATACAAATGTTACCTATTAAAAATTCCTTGTCATCTAATTATCCTAATACACAACTTCCTCTCCAATAGATTCAGCCAAATAAGAATCCGACAATCACTTTCTCATTCCTTCCCAATCTTAAAAGACGTTCCTCGGGGCTCTCCCTTAACTCCCCTCCTGTATAATATATATTGTCATGACATATATAATCCAGAACCCACGTACTTTAATCCATCACAATATCCTCTACTCTTCGCCGACGACACTACCCTTATAACCCACGCTCCCAACCTTCAAATTGCTCAACAATCCCTCCAATCCTCATTTAACTCCATCCAAGCTTGATGTTCCAAGTGGAGAATAAAAAAAATCGCAGTAAACCCCAACAATTTATCCCTTTTCATAGAATAACTCCACAGTTTCCTTCAATCCCACATATACCTGCAAATACCTAGACATCCGGTTCGACACCAAACTTTCCTTCAAACTCAATGCCCAATCCATAAAAGCTAAAATCAAAAACAGGGCCAAGCATTTTTACAAAAAAGAAGGCATATCAATTAAAACAGCCACACATATATACACATCGATATGTCGGCCCTTGTTAGATTACGGTTAAATCCTCTTCACACAACTCCGTCCATCCGTCCTACACCACATTGAAGTTGCAGAAAGATCTTCCCTAAGAACCCTTACCAAACTCCGACACCCAAATAACCCACTCCATTACCCCTCCAACGACCTCTTGTATGAAATTACCCAAATCACTCCAATATCCCAGTGTATATTAAGTCTTACAAGTAAATTTGCGAACCATCCATCTAATCTATCCCTTTTAACCAAGTTTTGTATTCCCAGAAATCCAAATATCCCTTCTAAGTATCAACATCCTCCCCTCACAATTCATCAACTCATTTGTACAAATCACCTCGACAGTTAAGCTAGCTAGCAAAGAACTTTTTCTTGTTATTTTAAATTAAATTCAGGCAGGGCAGAAAGACCACTGGTCTATAGCCCAGACGGACTAACACCACATTAATTGTCTTTGTTATGTATATATAAATGTAAAAATGTAATTGTCCGAATAAAGATCATTGTTATTATTATGACTCAAGTGTGAAGAGGAATTACAAGATGATGATAAAAATTGTGGAAGTGAAACATAACGTAAGAGTAAGAAGAGAAAGAGGAGAAATTTAAAGGCAGCGTTAATTTGGACAAAGGCAACGAGAAGAGAGATACTTCAGGTCTAAACAATATGTCCAAAGTCCAAAATGTTCTTATTTTGTATGCTACTTTTTGCTCTGCCTTTTCGATTCTAGGTCTTACTCGAACATCCAGGATTGGTCTTCGTTTACGACAGAGTTAAGAATAGCAAACTGTCGGCACAAGCTTCACACAGACCTTCTGCATTTGCAGATCCTCTCAAGAGAGAAGTTGCAGAATGAGTTTCTTCATGTTCATTTTTGAAGTGATATTATTTTTCTCTTAACAAGATACGTCATGATATTAATGGAACATTGGAAATATTTTATTTTTGAAAACATATATTAAAATTGCACCGTTCTTTTTTTTAAGTAATGCTATTTTAATTTCAGTGAAGATGCGAGATTTTAATAATGAAATATTTAAAATACAATATGTTTGAGTTTATTTGTAAATTTTAAACCTATTTTGTTAGAAACTTTAAAAAGATTTAACGTTTATTTTTCTTTTGAAGCAATAAATAAATAAATAAATTTCCACAGAGGAAAATAACCTCTTCATTAGAAGATTTTTGGTAGAAACGTTGAAGAAATCCACTGCAAAGATATAGAAAAAGGTAATTCTTAATTTCTACAAGGATACTTAAAAAAAAACTTGAAGAAGAAGAAAACGGTTATTTTTAAAGGATTTGAGAAGGAAGTTTTATATAGTTTATTTCTGATTTTTTATATGAAAATATTAGAATGTTAATTAAAACTCTTGGTTTTGTTCCACTTTGTTTATTTTTCTCACACTAATTTCTACTATATGTCACTCTCAAAGAGTTATGTACAAAATATAAAAATTTGTCGATATTTAACAGATTAAGTAGGGCAGCAGAAATTAGTGAGTTCCTAAATGTTCTTACCACGTGTTAAGTGAGAAATTAATTCATCGTGTAAATAGGTTTATGTTTAGATAAGAAATATTTAAAACTATCGCTGAGTTTTTTTAGTTTCAATTTAGCAGCACTTGAATAGCAAAATTCTATTATAACTTATTAAGTTTTTAATTGAACAGGTATTTTAACTGAATAATATTTATAAGACAGAAATTAAGAATAGTATTTTTTTTTAAATTTAATTAGTAGTTCCACTCTTTGAATGTTGAAAAATTATCTACGTTTGATATGTTCAAAGGAATTATTTGAAAAGAGTTTGTTTTTCTTCAATTTAGCAATTTAAAAGTAATAATATAGAATACATTGAAATATTTTATTTTTGTTTAAGAGAAAGAAGAATAAAAAGTCTATTAAAATCGTTTATAAATTTTTCAGCAGTTCTTAAGAAAAAAAAAACATAGTTAATATCGTTAATAATTTTGTAAAAGCTTTACAGGGAAACTTTAATCTTTCCTGAATATTTTACGAAGAATTTTTTATTTAAAAACTTGTTTTCAGAAGAAAATTGTTTAAGAAATTTATTGTCTTCATAAAGAGAAATTTAGTGAAATCTTAGAGGTTTTCTCTTGAAGATAATTTTTAATAAATAACACGATTTTTTTCTTTTAATTATCGGTTGGAAAGATAGAAATGATCAATTTAAATAAATTGATTATGAAAACCTAACAAGAAAAGTACAATAACATTCTGGGATAATTCAAGAAGATATTTCAAAATTTTTGCAGTTGGCTTCAATTTTGCCTATTTATAAAAACTTTGTGACAGCAATGTCTCTTAGGAAGGTTGTAACATGCTTTAGGATGTTTTCCACGGACTTCCAATGCTTTTCTTTCAGTTTTTTCTTCAGTCTGGGAAACAAAAAAGTCGCACGGAGCCAAGGGGACCACCAGGACTGGACCAGGAACTTGGTAACGATGTCATGGTGGAGCCTGACCATATCTTGTCAACTCTAAATCGCGCCAATTGGTTTTCAATCTTTTGAACTCTACATGTAAAAGGCTGAGTTGGCGGTTTCTCCCTGCGGTAGAAAACCAAAATGGACGATTCTTCGAAAGTCAAAAAAAATGAGCTTCGTTTTTATGCAAAATTTGATTATTTGATTTTTCTTGGGTTTTTTTATGCGACTTTTTAGTCGTACTTGAACATCCAGGAATTGTCTCCAGTTACGATAGAGTTAAGAAAGGCTCATTTTGAATCAAATCCAACAATTCTTGACAGCTCGAAGTGTTCTTTCTAGTCTTCCGTCAACACTATCGGCACAAGCTTCGAACAAACCTTGCGCATTGCAAATCCTTAGTAACTACCCTATGTACCGTAAATGTGAACGTGATTAGGGCGTCAGCGAATTATTGGATGCTTAATCGATGCTAATCGGTTGTAGCCATTATTGAGCGTACAGAACGGGATTTGTCGGTGATCTTCTCCTGACACTTGAACGCCTTGTGCCATCTCCCGGAGTGTGTGTCATCCTTGAAGGCCCCTTTAAGCATCTGTAATATTTCGGTTGCGAACGCTCCATCGCGCCATGTTACAAAGTCGAAAAACACACTTCACGCGGGTGCACGTTTTTCCACTCATAATGCTTGGAGCAAACTGATATCTGGCTGGCTGGCTTGGAAGGGCAGATACTTTCATAATGAACCCTGTATAATTGTACTAACAAATATGAAAATGTAGATTTCGGTGTAAATATATAAAAATAAAAATCACTGTAGCCATTTTAACACCTTCTATCAGCACTGCATTATAAGATGACGAAAAAGTTGCAAAGAGAAGCAGTTGTAAAACATTTTAAATTCTCTTCAATTTGTTGAAATTTAATAAAATCCTTAAAGATTAAAAGAAAGAATCACCTATAAATAGTTCAAATATTACTATACGCAATAATTTAGAACAAAAAATCAGTTCACAACAGGACATTAAAATGTATTTAAAGACAGTTAAACTTTTACTGAAAAAGCAAAGAAACTGACAAATATTTAAAAAATTTTGTTAATAAAGAGTTGGAAGCCTTCAAGCAAACCCGAGTTTGTTTGAAAATAGTTTGAATTTTACAAAAAAAATCCAATAAAAAACAATTGAACTTTTATATTAAAATCCTTCACTTCTATGTAGAAAATTAACTAATAAATAAAAATACGAAAACATTTCGTGATTCTACAACAATAAGTCTTACTATAATAAGACTACAAAACAAATTACTTGTTGAAACAACTTCTTCTCTGGCTAATACCTCAACAGACATTGAATGCTACAAAAGTAATTTTGAAATTTTTAAGAAATAAATATTTTTAAACTAAAAAATAGTTGTTAAGTTACGATAATCGTAATCTCGATTCCCTGTCTCTAACTGTGCTACGCTGATGAGATCCAAAAAGATCGAAACCGGTCCGTGACTGTTGTTGATGGGGAACAATATTTAATAGTTGTTAAGTTACTTAGAAATAGTTAATAAATTTTTTTTTAAAAAGACAGTGAAAAATTGGTTAAAGTAAAAACAATTGATTAAGAAATGACAGTATAAAAGTTGAGAACAAAAACAATTGAAAATTGCCCAAAAAAGGTTATAAATATTTTGAAAAAATATTTTTCCAAAAAAATAATTATTAAGTGGAACTTTCTAAAAACTATCTTCTACTTAAATCAAGTTGCATAAAAATTTAGCATCGAAATGTTCTAGGAAATATTCTGGTACAAACTTTTAATATTTTGCAAAAAAAAATATTTATATATAAATAATTTTATTGTTAGTTTTTACAATCAATTTAATTTGCTAAAGTTTAAAAAAGCAGAATCAGAAATTCATTTTCGAACTCATCATGAAATTTAAAAATACACTTTTTAATAGTTTGATAATTGAACATTTCTTTAAAAGAAGAGAATAGTAATTTTTTAAAAAAAACAGCAGAATTTTGCCAACAACAGGCACAAAAAAATTAAAAGGACATTTTTTGAGTAGCTGAAATTTTTAATTAAACATTTATTAAAAACACATAAAAAATCTAATGCTAATGAATAGTTTAAATTTTACACAAAAATATATTTGCTAAAAACAAACAATTTAAAATTAAATAAATAGCTCATATTTTACCAAAAAAACATTTTAAGTAAAGAAAGAAATAAAAAGGAAACAGCGTAAGACTTTAAGCGAAACAGATTGACCAATATTTGAAATTTGAAAAGGCATTTATAAAGTTTTATTTTTTAAAAGTAGCTTATTAAATTTAGGCGAGAAAACAACATTAAGTAAAAATTTAAAATGTAAAAAAAATATCATAGTTGAAAACCAATTAAAGAAAATTTCTTTTAAAAAAGAACAGTAGAATACATTTTAGCAAATATTTAAAAAATAAAATAATAATTTTAAACATTCTTAAAAATTAATTATCAGAAATTTTACCAAAAAAAAGAAATGAAAATCATTTTGGTAAAACATTTCAAAATGCACGAACAGTTGAAATTATTAAAATAGATATTTAATATAAAAAATCAATTAGAAATTTCTTAAATATTAATTAAAAGAAAACAACTGAAAATTTCAAGAAATAGATTAAATATTCCTTTGAATTTTACTAACAAAGAACTAAAAAGCTTTGGAAAAAATATTTTAAAAGTTTGCCGGAAAATACCTGGAATTTTATAAATAAAACCACAATTAAAACTTTATTACAAAATAGTTAAAAACTTTGTAATACATTCTTTAAGACTAACCTAAAAACCGTAGTTATTTTTTTTCTAAAAATATATAAACTTTCCTGAGATATTTAAAAGTTTTAGGCAAGACAAACACAATTTTATATGAAGTTGAAAATTGATTAAAGAATTTACACTCAATTAAGAAATGACAGTAAAAAATAACAATTTAAATTTTTTTATGAAAAAATATTTGATATACATATTCTAAAAAAGTAAATGATTAAAATTAACTGAAATATTACAGATTAAATATTCCTAATTTCTTTTGTAGATAAATAATTAAAAACGTGTTAAGTTAGAATTTAACAAACAAAACTATAATTGAAAATTTATTAAAAAAAACGTTCAAAACTTTGTAAAAAATACTTTACTTTAAAAACATTTTAACTGTCCTATGGAAAACTTTCAAGAAAATAGTTTGTAATGAACTGGATAAACAAATAATTAAGAAAAAACAGTAAATAATTTACAAAAAAAAACCTAATTGAAAATTTGTTAGAGAAAGATTTTATAAAAGAAACATATATTTTAGCTAAGAAAAACAAATTGAAAACTCTATAAAAAGTCCTTAAAAATAGATACAAGTTCACAGCAAATTAAAAATTTTAAAAATTGAGATACAAACAGTTAAAAATTAAAGTATAATAACACAAAAAATGGATTTAAAAAAACGGACGGTGGTGACCGTTACTATGTGGTATTTTATTTTCAAATATAAGATGAATTACACAATTTTTATCTTAATGACTTGAAAGTGTCGAAATTATAGTCAAACATAATTTATTAATGTTATAGAATCATTAATATACAGCGACAAAAAATAGAAAATCGTGTTTTATTTCATCTTACATTTGATAATTGGATTTTTTCATAAAGAAATCTATTAGAACGGTTAACATTTTGAAAAAAAAACCGATATAAATATACTGAGAATATTTAAAAAAGTTTAAAACGTTGCAACAAATTGAAGGTCTTTAAAATATCACAATTGAGATTTATTAAAGAAACACTTAAAAATTTTAACTGAGATATTTCCAAGACAGAAAGAAAACACATTTGAAATCTTTCTGTAGAAAATTAAAAACAGTTAACAGTTAAAGAAATAATATAGATTTGCTAAAAAAAAACATTGAAAATTCTACTAATAGTGCCTAAAATTAGTAACAAGTTTTAAGAAATTGAAAATCTATATAAAAATAATTGAAATATTTAAGATTTATTAAGTAAAACAGTTCAAAATATTAAGGAAAATAAAACAAATTAAACCTTCCTTGAAATAAATAAGACTTGGTAAGAAACAGTTGAAAATTTTGAAAAAAAAAATTTTTTTACGACAAACGACAATAAAACTAGAATAATAAATAATAGATACTAAATTTACTTTGATTAAATTTATAGCTTTGACTAACGGCAAGTCTTTTAATTAATTACTAACGTTTTAATTACTCGATGTTAATTGATGTATTGTGGTTCAATGATTGTAATTACTCTATACACTGGGAAAACAAACACTAACACTTTCTTCACAATGTTTTGCAACTGAATAAAATAAATCTTCAAGTAACTCAAAAACAAATTTCTGTTGTAATTACTGATAATTTTTTATTTGATACACACTGTAAGAAAATCAATTTGATATTGAATGTAATTAGTTTATGTGGAGAAAATATTATTCAAATTATTAAAATAACACTTTTACCTCCCTTAATAATTATGGACCCTATTCTGAATGTTACCAAATATTTCACCATGTAGTAAATGACTTTGCTAAAAGCTCTAGCACGCTACTTAATATACAGTGTAAATTAAAACACATTACCCTTAAATGAATAGAAAATGGCCGATTATACTCTCTAATAAAGACAGTAAACAGTGTTGATTAAAATTATAAACACTTCAATTTGAAATAATTAAATAATTTATTAATAATTTATTTAAGTAATGAATTCCTTTTATTACAGGTTTTGACAGTTATTACGTGGTAATCCATACTAACACTGAATTGAAACTCTCACAATCTTTTAACTACAAATAATTACTTGCGATTGAAACGTAGTAGCAGGATAAAATAAGTAAATTTTAATTAATTAGAAATAGATCTTGTGAATGATCAGAATATAACTCTATTCAATTAATTTTTATGTTAAGTTTTAATTTAAACTGAACAACGTAAAATTTAATAAAATCTATAAATTATAATCAAAAAACATTACCTTGACAATCCTTGTTTTTCGAGTCTCCACCGAAATTTACGACTTTGTTATCCTTAGCACGTCGATGACAGCACGTTCGACGTTTCAGCGCGGCGTTCGCGTACTGAAAGCTGAAATGTGGATTCTCGTGAATCAACGGTGTTTTACATGCGTACCGGGGGTGGCCGTCGGCGATTCCGACCCTTAATAACGACCGCCGAAGGTTCCAGTCGTTCTTCGTACAAGAACCAGACGTTTTACTACACAAGACCACAACATTCACGGGTGGATCAATAATTTTTTATGTGTTATCTTTCGTGTGAGTGTTTATGTGTGTCTGTCTGTGTGTGTGTGGAAAATACGGGTGTATTAACATATATTAATCGCCTAGCCGGAAGTAATTTCGATGCCATTAATACGAAACTGGAGCAGAGTAGGGCTGCATAATCATGCTGTTTATTGGATTGTTATTTTTTAATTTGGTTAATCTAGAGTATTAATATTTGATGTTTGACGTTTAATTATCCTACTTATTATTAATTTAATTAAAAGGGTTTAATATTTTAAGGTCATGAAAGTAGCATGATTATGCCTATAATATTGGAGTGCTTGATAGATGGCAGTAATAGGGACAAAATTAATCATGGAATTTTGAAATATAGGGAAAGTACTATGATGGCCAGATCACTATTTGAATATATAGGGAAAGTATTGTTTTCGTGAATGAGAATGTCTGTGGGTACTGCATCTCAAAAACGAATGATCCTTTTGAGATGAAACTTTAAACATAAGGTTAAAACCTGGAACTGAAAAGCTAATGAACATTCATAAACCAAAAGTTGATGTTTACTCGAAGTGTTTACTTGTTTTTCTCGATATGTTTTTAAATTTGAAAAATATTACATAACTTTTCAAATAAAATTTAAAGGGAATGAAAAAACTGAACAAGTTTTATTAAAATATGTTATTAAAGTTCCTAACTTGCAAAAAAATTTAAAAATTAAAAATATAAATCTCATAGTTTTCGAGAAAAATGTAAGGAAAGCACTACCATTTCTTATGTATCATTACATTTTACAATTTTTAATTAAAACCCTCGCTTATGATTTACTGATTGGAGGGTGGGATAGAGGCCACCCACCCACCCTGCATATACATGATAGCTGTAAATACTAATCGTTGATAATTTTGCTGCTTAAAACACATTCAAATCAAACAAATGTATTTCCAAGAACTTTCTTCCATATTTCAGGCAATTTTTTTAGAAGTTTTTTTAAAGGTTTCTAGAATTAAAAAAAATATTAATCTAACAAGTTTTCAATTTTTCAACAATTTCTTTTCTGCTTTTGACAATTTTTTCAGCTATTTCTAAAATTTCTTTTAACAATTTGCAGCAATTCTTCTTTCGAATTTCTGTTTTCTATCAAAAATTCTTCTAGATTTTAAACATTTTTCAGCAATTTGTTTCAAAATGTTATAAATGTTAAGTAAATTGCGAAGACATTTCCAGAAATTTCTTGGTTAAGAATTTCTCAGATTTTTTTTGTGTAGATTTTTAGAATTTTTATTAAATTTTCTTCCTTACTTATAAAATTCTTCAGAATTTAAAATTAAATATTGCAAGATTATTATTTTAAGGACGCTTTTTTTCTGGGTTTCTAGCATTTGTTGTCTCTAATTTTGTTTAGCATTTTAAAGCAATTTTTATTCCAAACTTTGAAATTTTTAGAATTTTTGGTAAGATTTCTAGAAATTCCTAGCATTTTTTTCAATATTTCTAAAAATTTATAAAATTTTCTTGATTTTTCTAAAAATGAAATTGTTAGGAATTTGAATTTATCAAAAATTTTCTTTTAATTTCTGTCCTCTTCCACATTGTTAGAATTTTCCCCAAGATATCTAGAATTTTCCAGCAATTATTTTCAATATTTCTACAAATTCCTAGAGATATATCATTTATGCTAAGAATTTTCTAGCAACTTCTCTTACAAGTTTTTTTCTGGGTTTCTAGAATTCTTCAACAATTATTCATAGAATTTTTTAGAACAATTTTTTCTAACAATGTTTATTCTGGATTTTTAGAATTTCTCTTCCAAAACTTTTCGAAAACTGTCTCTAAGAATTTATTCAGCATTTTAAAGCCATTTGTTATCTCTTTTTCAATATTTCTCGTAAATTTAATCCCTACTTCCTAGAAGTTTCTTCAAAATTTTTAATTTTTTGTTCACCAGAAATTTTTCTTCTCTTCCAAATTGTAAAAACTTTCTAGAGATTTCTTGATTTTTCCAAAAATTATGTTTTAATTTATTGCGATTTTTCAAGCAATTTCATTTCAAATTTTCATTTAGATTTCTAGTGAATTTTCGGATATCTCTTCCCTTCCAAATTGTTAAAGATTTCCAAGTATTTTCCAGCACTTTTGCTTAATATTTCTACAAATTTTGACCGTTTATTCTTTAGTCATTAATAAATTAAAACAGTAATTTAGATAATGTAATTGTAGGGTCGCATAGTCGCCACCCATCCTACATATAACTTTACAAATAATTTTAAACATAGCTTAAGTTTATTAACACAATTAACATATTTTTTTCTTATAATGCTGGAAACTAAAACACTATCAGTAATTGTAGTTTCATTGTATATGTAGGGTGGGTGGGTGGCCAGTATCCCACAGCATAAACCAGAGTTTCTTTAAGTTATTTCCGAAATTAATTATTTCAACGTAATTAGAAATTAAGAAACAATAATCGTCGAAATTTGAATGTTGAAAATTTACACGTTTGCATAGCTTTGAACGTAATGATAAATTAAAAAAAAAATCTTTGCAATCTTGCATGGATTAAAGGGTGGGATAGAGGCCACCCACCCACCCTACATATACAATGAAATTTAAACCAGTGTCACGATTTTAGTTTCTTGAAAACTACAACTGTATTACTATTAGTCTGGCCAAAATAAAAATTAAATCAGAGTTTCATGTTGCAGTTTTAAATAAATATGTAGGGTGGGTGGGTGTCCACTATCAGACCCTCCAATTTTATAGCATAAACATTGTTTTTAATCGATAAATACAATATTTATTATAATTTTATATTTTAGTTAAATTTAAAATTTTTAATGCGGAAGAAATTTAAAAGAATTGGAGAGTGGGATAGTGACCACTGACCCACCCTACATATACAGTTTTACTTTAACCACCGACACTGATTTAGTTTCCTGAAAATTGACGAGTATAAATGTTGGTGTGACCAAAAAATTGAATCAGAATTTCTATCACACCCTCCAATTTTTATAACATAGACAACAAGTTTTATAAATAAGTAAAAACAATATTTGCGCGATTATTAAGGTTGGAATTATTTTATATTTTAGTCAAATTTATAATTGTTGATTAGGGTGAACTTAAAGAAAATTGGAGGGTACGATAGTGGCCACCCACCTTATATATATAATTTTACTTCAACCACAGACACTGATTTAAATTTCAGAAAACTACAACAGTATTATTGTTGGTGTGACAAAAAAATATAAATCAGAGTTCTTAGTTGAAGTTAAAAGTTTATATGTATGTTGGTGGGTGGCCACCATCACACCCTCCAACCTTATAACATAGTTTAAAAGTTTTCAAAATAAATAGAAACAATATTCACACGATTATAAGATTAGATTCGAGTGAACTTAAAGAAAATTGGACGGTGGGATAGTGGACACCCACCCACCCTGCATATACAATTAAACAGCAATTATTGACAGTGTTTCAACTTTCAAAAAATTATAAAACATTAATTTAATTGATGTTAATAATAAATTAAAAAAGTAATTTAGATAATGTAATTGCAGGGTGGTATAGACACCACCCACCTTATATATAACTTTATAAATAATCTTAAACACTTCTTAAGTTTGTCAACATCATCAACAATATTTTGTCTTGTATTGCTGGAAACTAAAACAGTGCCAGTGATTAAAATTTCATTATATATGTAGGGTGGGTGGGTGGCCACTATCCCACCCTCTAATCACGACACCATAAACGGGAATTTGTTTAAGTTATTTCTGAAATTATTACTCTAAGGTAATTAGAAATTAAGAAACATTAATCGTTGAAATTTGAATGTTGAAAATTTGAACGTCTGCAAAGCTTTGAACGTAATGATAAATTTAAAAAAATCTGTATGATGTTCCATGGATTGGAGGGTGGGATAGTGGCCACCCACCCACCCTACATATATAATTTCACATCAACCATTGAAACTGTTTTAAATTCCTGAAAACTACATTGATACTGTTGTTGGTTTGGCTCAAAAATTAAATCAGAGTTTTAGTTGATGTTCAGATGTATATGTAGGGTGGATGGGTGGCCTCTACCACACCCTCCAATCACTACACCATAAACCAGAGTTTATTTAGATTATTTCCGAAATTAATTACTCTAAGGTAATTAGAAATTAAGAAATCGTCGAAATTTGATTGTTGAAAATTTATACGTATGTAAAGTTTTGAACGTAACTACAAATTTAAAAAAACTTTTGCTATGATGCATGAATTGGAAGGTAGGATAGAGGCCACCCACCCTATATATATAATTTTACTTCAACCATTGACACTGTTTTAGATTCCTGTAAACTACAACTGCATTAATGTTGGTGTGGCCCGAAAATAAATTAAATCATAGCTTTTAGTTAAAGTTCAAATGTTTATGTTGGGTGGGTGGGTGGCTACTATTCCACCCTCCAATTTTATAACATAGATAACAATTTCTAAAACTAGATAAATACAATATTTACAGGATTATTAAAATTGAAATTATTTTATATTTTAGTCAAATTTAAAAAAAAATTATCTAAAAAAAAATTATTAAGAATAGCCTTTTTGCGTAAACCTCCTAGTTTTCGAGTAAAATATAGGGAAAGTACTATGATGGCCACATCACCATTTTATTAGCTTTACTTTCACTTAAAAATTGCTTTGCTTAGTTTTTCCTCTAAAAATTCTCAACTGCCTGATGAAGCCACGATGTGATAAAACAATTATAGCAGTGTCTTTACATAATAAAGCAAAACTCTTAAAACATCCGTGTTTTATTAACTTAAACATTAAACATTCTGTTAAATCCCTAACTTATATCTAAAAAAATGTTGAATAAAGTTTAAGGTCAAGTTAACAATACGTGGTTCATTGGGGTAGGTCAAGAGTACGCTAGGTAACGTACCCTGGACTAGGATAAAAAACGTTGAGGCAGGTCAGGAGTAGGCTAGATCAATTCGTGTCTTAGTAAGACGTTTAATTTATTGAGGTAGGTCAAAAATACGCTCGCCCAATGTGTTATTTATTGGGGCATAAGATAAGAACAAAAACAATGTGAAACTGATTAAAGAAGATTTTTTTAATAGTTTAGTTTACTAAAAAATGCAATTTAAAAGTTTCTATAAAGAGTAAAATGTGTTTTATAAAACATTTGGTATAAAGATTTAAATTAAAAACACTGTTAATATTTTTAACAGCAATCGAAAGTTTGCTACAAATAATAATTTTTTTAAACAGTTAAAATTTTACAAATAAAATACATTTTGTGCAATCATGAAATAAGCCGTTTTCGCTTTATCGCAGGTATAAATATTTCATAAGGCTGGAGGCAGGTGAAAACCCTGTAGAACAACTCTTAATATCGAGCGCTCGCTGGAGAACCTACTGCTAACTTTAGTACTTTTCCCATCACGATGGAAGTAGTACAAAGTTTCAATTAAATTTTTCGTATACTCTTACCCTTTCAGGTTCAATCATGCCAGACTCTATTAAATAATGATGAAGGAGACACGTTTAATAAACGCCTTCACAATTAAACATTCTATTAAATAACTTAGAGATTCCAAGCACTATTGTGGAAGTATTTTTCTTTAATCGACAATTTCTCATATTTCCAACATGAAAAATGTAAGTATATCCTATACATCTAATTTTTATTAATTGTTAATTAATTAATTTTGTATCATTCAATGTCTGTCGAAGTATTAGCTAGAGAAGTACTTGTTTCAAAAGTGGTTTGTTCTTGCAGTCTTAATAAGTCTCATTTGTTGTAGATTTACGAAATATATATACAATTATCTTTATTTGGACAAAACTTAATACATGGAAACAATAAATATGGATACAATACAAATAAATGGTGTTAGTCCGTCTGGGCTATAGACCTAAAGTCTTTCAGCCCTGTCTTGAATTTAAGGTGAGAAAAAGAAAGTATCTTTGCTAGCTAGCTTAACTGTCCTGATGATTCGCGCAAATGAATTGATGAATTGTGAGGGGAGGATGATGATATTTAGAAGGGATATTTGGGTTTCGGGGGATACAGAATTTGGTTAATATGGGTTGGTTGTGAGGATTATTAGCAAATTTAGTACTTAAGGCTAATATACGTTGGGAAATGGGTGGGATTTGGGTGGTTTCGTATAACAGTTCATTCGAGGGGTTATGGAGTGGATTGGAAGGGTGTCGAAGTTTAGTTAGGGTTCTTAGGGCGGATCTTTCGGCGACTTGGAAGTGATAAAGGATAGATGGCCGGATTTGGGTGAAGAGGATTGCACCATAATCTAACAAGGGTCGGCATATCGATTTATATATGTGTGTAGCTGTTTTAATCGATATTCCTTGCCGTTTATAGGTTAATGATCTAAAATGCCGAGCCCTTGTTTTGATTTTGTTTTTTATTGATAATGCATGGGATTTAAAGGATAGTTTTGAGTCGAATAGGATACCAAGGTATTTACAGGTGTAGGTGGGATAAATAATAGTATTGTTAATTAGGATAGTAGGGGATTGTGGAGTAATTTTGTGATAAGGGATGAATAGTTGGGATTTGGAAGGATTAATTTTGATTCGCCATTTGGAGCACCATGCTTGGATGGAATCGAAGGAGGTTTGAAGGGATTGTTGGGCGATTTGAAGGGAGGCTGAGTGGGCAACTAGAACGGTGTCATCAGCGAAGAGCAAGGAATATTGTGAGGGATTAAAATGTGTAGGATCAGGATTAGAAATGTCGTGGCAGAATATATTGTATAGGAGAGGGGATAAGGGAGAACCTTGAGGGACACCTTGTAAAATTGCAAAGGGCTGGGAAAGCGATTGTTTAACTCTAACTTGACAGGATCTATTGGAAAGGAAGTTGTGTATAAGGATTATTAAATGATGAGGTATTTTTAGTAGGAAACATTTATATAGGAGTCCAATATGCCAAACTGAGTCGAATGCTTTTTGAATGTCTAAGAAAAGTATAGCTGACTTTTGCCCTTCAAGGTGTTTAGTTTGCATATTGGACGTAAGGATGGTGAGAGGAAGTATGGTAGATTTTTTGGGAAGAAAGCCAAACTGATAGTCAGGGATGGAGTTGATTGAGATTTGAAGGAGTTTTTGTTTGATGAGGGATTCAAAGAGTTTACCAATTACAGGAAGCAGTGTAATGGGTCGGAAGCTGGAAATAAGTGTGGGATCATTTTCAGGTTTGGGGATGCAAATAATTATACCATTTTTCCATTCGGTAGGGAAATATTGGTTGGAATAGCAAAAGTTGAAAATTTTTAAAATAAACGTGTGGATTTCATAAGGGAGTTTTTTAAGGATTGATCTGGGAATTTTATCATGACCTGGAGAGGAGTTTTTACCAGAGTGTAAAATTGAGAAATAATCTGTCTCGTCTAATGAATCGTCGTTTGGAGGAGGTAATGGAGACTTGTCAAATGAAGCGTACCAGTCATTAACTAAATTAAAAAAGTCTTCATCGTAGCCATTATTGTCTGTTGGTTTAAATGTGGATTTTAACTGTCCTGCAAAGGCTGTTGCAATTTCTAGATCGTCAGTCAGTATGGAACCGTCGGTTGGGTGTTTAATATTGGTTATGTAGTCAGATTTTCTGTATTTTGTCAGTTTTTTAATTTCCGTCCAGTACGTCTTGCCTTGCATTTCATTAATTTTGTTACATGTTTCTGTCCATTTATGTTTTTTAAATTCTAAAATTAGGATTTTGATTTCTTTATTTAATTTATTAAATTTTTGTCTGAGTGAACTGTCGTCGTAGAATTTAATGTCTCTGTAAAGTTGTCTTTTATATTTCAAAAGTCGGAGGATAAATTTAGGAAGGGGGTATTTATAGAACTGTTTTTTTATTTTAGGAGTATTAGTTAAAATTGATTGGGATAAGGCGTTGTTAAACTTTGAGATAATAGTGGGATTTATGTCTTGTTCGTTTTGAAAAATTGTCATTATGTCCTTGGCTACTTTATCAATATTACAGCTCTGGTAATGGAAAATATATTGAGGTGGAGGAGGTGCGGGGAGTGATTGGGTATTTAAATCAAACTGAATGGATAAGTGGTCAGAGCATAAATCAGGGATAAGTGAAATAGAATGAATCAGTGGACGGATGTTGGATGTGCATAGGATAATGTCGGGTGTAGATGATTGGGATTCGTTCATTATGAATGTTGGAGGTGTTTGGATTTGGAGGAAATTGGAGTTTGAACAAAAATTATGGATATGTCGGGATTTTCTGCTATTGACGTTAAAGTCACCAATAATTAATGAATAATCATACAATGAAGCTTTTGTAAAAATTGTATCGTCAATAGCAGAATTAGGATGGATATAAACAAGGAATATATGAAGGGTTATATTGTTAATAGGAAGGGTAAAATGGAGGCATTCATTTAATGGATTATTGATGCGGGGGGGATTGGCTTTACCAAAGGGAATTGATGGGTGAAAGGATGCGATGGAACCTCCTCGTTGATATGAGTTGCTAATTGTTGAAGGGATTTGTAAGCTTCTCCAATTATTAAAATTAAATTGATTTTTGGTTTTTGTTTCAACGAGGAGGTTTACTTGGATAGGATTATTTGATAAATAATGGAATAGGAGTTGGGATTTGTTATGAAGCGAATTGATGTTTGCATATAGGAAACGTATATTAGCCATCGATAACCTGCACATTTGCGGTGCTTACTCCTGCTGTTGGGGCGACTGTTGGGATAATATCGGGATGTTTCAGGTCAAACATGACGATGAACATTCGATTTCCTGAAAATGAAGCATGTGTGTCGATACTGTATGATTCGATGAATCGACGGTGCAGCTTTTTTAACAGTTCATTTCTGTCCGTAGCTGAAGGCTTATTAATTTCAGTGGCGTATGTGTCAAGTATAAAGTCGTGCAATGTGAATGATTTATGAACGCGACTGTTTTTCAGTGATTTGTCAATGTCTGCTGATTTTTTATTAGTCAATTGTATTCTAACATTCGGTAATCCTTCAATTGGTTTAATAGGGCGTTGTTTACATTTCATTGACCATGCAGCATGGCCCTCCTCCTTGCAGGATGTACATCTTTCGGGTTGTGTTGTTTTGCAAGATGCTGTGCTATGGTTTCCGGAGCATTTTCCACATTTGATTTCACTCGTGCAATCTTTTGTGGCGTGAGTGAACAAGTTGCATTTACTGCATGGTACGGGTATAGGTGCGGGGGCAGTACTTTCGACTACAGGGTATACTTTACACATGAAAGGGAATTGTCTTTTCAGTAGGCTACAGTATGCTTCATGTGATGCCGTTATTATCCTGATCATCCTTGTTTTTTCGTTTGTGGCGCGGGAGATGATTCGTTTGCAGTAGCGATGAGTGATTCCCATTTTGGTGAGTTCGTCGCTAATATTTTGCTCATTTATTTCGGGCTCGACGGATTTTATTATACAGCTGTATGATATTGATGGCTCGCGTTTTTCTGGGGACGCAGTCGAGGCCGCGACCGAGTGTTTTTTTATTACTTTTTCGGCTTGCAGTGTGTTTAATTCATTTATCAGTTTCTGTTTCTCGGCGTTGGTTTTAATAATAAATCCCAGTTTAGTTTTAATTATAATCGCGGTTTGGTCAAATTGGCGACTGTGCCATATTTGGGCCATTTGCACGCGGCTTAGATCGTGTGTTGTGGTAAATGTGAATGCGTGTCGGTATTCTGTTTTTGTGTGTGACGACAGGGTGAGTGCGGTGGTAGTGTTGGTTGTAGTGGCAGTGATAACAGTAGGAGTAGTAGTGGTAGTAGTAGAGGTACTTTTGTTGTGCGGTCTTTTAGTTTTTTGTGTTACCTCGGATGAAGAAGTGTAGGCCGATGTGTCGGATTCGGATTGGCGTGGCCGTCCTCTTCCGCGCTTCTTAGGGGTCTTAAACTCCTCCTCGGAGTCGGAACCCATGGTGTGGGGTTGGTGGAATTACCACTATTAGAATAAACACACTTGTTGCTGAACAACGATAGTTTTAAGGTAAAACACGGATCACTAAGAAAACTCTGGAGCGTACGTGCGCACAGTAAGGCGACTAGCAAGCGAGTGTTTACGAAATATTTTCGTGCTTTTTTAATTATTAAGAATAATTTAATAATTTATATATCTATAAAAAAAATCTAATGATAACAAAAAAAAATTCTAAACCATGAAAAACTAAAAGAAAACTATTAATCCAATAGAAATGTCTTGAATGAGACTAAGAAAATAACACAAAATAGGACAGGACCGAAGAAAATATTCAATATCTTAGACTTCCTAAGAAAAATAATTTTCGAGTGGAACTTTCTCTTTTGCATAAACATACATATATTTTAGCTAAGTATATTCTTTAAGAAGAAGAAGAAGAGATGTTCTTACATTCATATCCTCGCCATAATTACTTTTATTTTTTTATCGTCTTAGGAGCTGACCCAAAAAAATTAAAATTTTGTACGATATCAGTAACGATTATGCCTTCTAGATTATATTTCGGAATTGACATTGTTAAGCACAAACAAAATAAATAATATTTATGAAATTTTGTTTATAAATAAAAGTTGTTCAGTCTTTTTGGGCTTAAGTTTAAAGTTTTATTTAAAAATTTGATCGGTTATCAGAAATATCTTCTATGAATAAATTTAAAATACGAAAATATTTACTACTATTAGTTAATGTATGCATAAACTCGTTCTTAACTGATGTAAGTAATTTTCCCCTTAGTTTTTATTATTTCAAACTTAAAAATTCTATTTTCTTACATTCCCCAATCTTTTTTCTTTAATGAAGATGTTATTTTTGGTTTGCTCGACAATGAGAAACCTGTTTCTGCTTTCTATTATTCTTTTCCAAGAAGTATGACTGTTACTTTAACTAAAGAAGATAGAAAAATTGCTCTACAACGAGGAAACATTACCTACAAATTAGAGAGTTTCTTAGAAGAATGACTTTAGTTAAAAGATATTTTTTTCGGTTTGCTTTATAATGAGGAAACTTTCTCATCATCTTACGAAGTTTCTAAGAACTAGAACTGAAGATGAAAACGAAATAAAAATTATATTTCCGTATTTTGATAAGTTTCTGAAACGGATTTTATCGACTACATAGAGATTGCTATAGAACGAGGAAACATCTGCAAATTACAGAGTATCTTAAATGTACGACTTTAGTTTAAGAATATTTTCTTGTAAATAATAATTAGAACTAATTCTTCTGAGCTTTCTATCACTTAAAACAACTACTTCTCGTAGTAAAGCACCGTCAGGTATTGAATTATACACTAATATTTCCTTGGTTTAGGAAATTTCTAAGAACTAGGACCATAGCTTTAACTAAAGATGAAACGAAATGAAAAGTATATTTCTATATTTTGTTTTTTTTTTTAGTTTTTGAATCGGATTTCATCAATAACGCGCAAATTTTATAGTTTCTTAGAAGTATGACTACAGCTTTAATTAAGGAAGAGGTGAAATGAAAAATATATTATATTATTTTTAAAAAAGTTTATAAAACACCAATAAGGTGTAAGTTTTTATATTTTGACAAGTTATAAAAGAATATAATAAAATTTAAAAACACCATCACTCAAAAAATCTGTCAACATTTTCTTTCCTAGCCTTCTCCAATCTTCTTACTGAATAACGTATACATTTGTTCTATAATTAAAAAGGGTTTCTCTCATTTTCTTTTTTATTATTTTGAACTGAGAAAATCCATCAATATTATTTCTTAACCTTCCACAATGTCATTTCATTAGAATACCCAAATAAGAAAAGATCTAGAAATACAGTTTACGATAGACTTCAAAGAAGAAAGACTGTTGGGGACATCTACAGAGAATAGAATAAGGACGACAAGTGAAAAGAGTATGGGGAGCAAAAACAAAAGGAAAAAGGGAAAGACAATTGAAATACAAATTTGAGATTTTTTTACATATTTTATACATATTGAATCGTGGAATCAATCGTTGTACAAATTTTCAAATCTGACAACTATTTCCAAAGTTATAAGCAAAAAATCGAAAAACAATTGAAATACGAATTTGAGATTTTTACATATTCTAAACATATTGGATCGTGGGAATCGATTGCTGTATGTATTTTTAAAATCTGACAAGTATTTCCAAAGTTATAAGCAAAAAATTGAAAAACAATTGAAATACGAATTTGAGATTTTTTACAGATTTTATACATATTTAATCGTGGGATTGATCGATGCAGGAATTTTCAAAATCTGACTATTATTTCCAAAGTTATAAGCGAAACATAGAAAAACAATTGAAATACGAATTTGAGATTTTTTACAGATTTTAAACATATTGAATTGTGGGATTGATCGTTGCAGCAATTTTCAAAATCTGACCATTATTTCCAAAGTTATAAAAGAAAAATGGAAAAACAATTGAAATATGAATTTGAGATTTTTACACATTCCAAACATATTGGATCGTGGGAATCGATTGCTGTAGGTATTTTTAAAATCTGACAAGTATTTCCAAAGTTATAAGCGAAAAATTGAAAAACAATTGAAGTACGAATTTGAGATTTTTACATATTCTAAACAAATTGGATCGTGGGAATCGATCGCTGCAGGAATTTTCAAAATCTGACAATTATTTCCAAAGTTATAAGCAAAACATCGAAAAACAATTGAAATACGAATTTGAGATTTTTTACAGATTTTAAACATATTGAATCGTGGAATTGATCGTTGCAGAAATTTTCAAAATCTGACCATTATTTCCAAAATTATAAACGAAAAATGGAAAAACAATTGAAATATGAATTTGAGATTTTTACACATTCCAAACAAATTGGATCGTGTAAGTCGATCACTGGAGGAGTTTTCAAGATATGACAATTATTTCCAAAGTTATAACCGAAAGATAGAAAAACAATTGAAATATGAATTTGAGATTTTTACATATTCCAAACATATTGGATCGTGGAAATCGACCTCTAGAGGAATTTTCAATATGTGACAATTATATCCAAAGTTATAAGCGAAAAATCGAAAAACAATTGAAGTATGTATTTGAGATTTTTACATATTCCAAACATATTGGATCGTGGGAATCGATCGCTGTAGGAATTTTCAAAATCTGACAATTATTTCCAAAGTTATAAGCAAAACATCGAAAAACAATTGAAATACGAATTTGAGATTTTTTACAGATTTTTTACATATTTAATCGTGGGATTGATCGTTGCAGGAATTTTCAAAATCTGACTATTATTTCCAAAGTTATAAGCGAAACATCGAAAAACAATTGAAATACGAATTTGAGATTTTTTACAGATTTTTTACATATTTAATCGTGGGATTGATCGTTGCAGGAATTTTCAAAATCTGACTATTATTTCCAAAGTTATAAGCGAAACATCGAAAAACAATTGAAATACGAATTTGAGATTTTTTACAGATTCCAAACAAATTGGATCGTGGAATAGATCGTTGCAGGAATTTTAAAAATCTGACCATTATTATAGTTATATAGTTATAAGCGAAATATCGAAAAACAATTGGATTACGTATTTGAGATTTTTACATATTTCAAATATTTTGGATCGTGGGAATTGATCGCTGCAGGAATTTTCAAAATGTGACAATTATTTCCAAAGTTATGAGCGGAAAATCGAAAAACAATGGAAGAACAAATATGAGATTTTTACATATTTCAAACACATTGGATCGTTTGAATAGATCGCTGGAGGAATTTTCAAAATCTGAGAATTATTTTTAAAGTTATAAACGAAAAATTGAAAAACAATTGAAATACAAATTTGAGATTTTTGTATAATACAAACATATTGGATCGTGGGAATCGATCGCTGCAGGAATTTTCAGAATCAGATAATTATTTTTAAAGTTATAAACGAAAAATTGAAAAACAATTGAAATACGAATTTGTGATTTTTACATATTCCAAACATATTGGATCGTGGAAATCGATCTTTGGAGAAATTTTCAAGATCTGAACATTATTTCCAAAGTTATAAGCGAAAAATGGAAACAACAATTGAAATAAGAATTTAAGATTTTGACATATTCCAAACATATTTTATCGTGGGAATCAATCGCTGCAGGAACTTTCAAAATCTGACAATTATTTACAAAGTTATTAACGAAAAATCGAAAAACAATTGAAATACTAATTTGAGATTTTTACCTATTCCAAACATATTTTATTGTGGGAATCAATCGCTGCAGGAACTTTTAAAATCTAACAATTATTTACAAAGTTAGAAGTGAAAAATCGAAAAACAATTGAAATACAAATTTGTGATTTTTACATATTCTAAACATATTGGATTGTGGGAATCGATCGCTGTAGAAATTTTCAAAATCTGATTATTATTTCCAAAGTTATAAGAGGAAAATCAAAAAACAATTGAAACACGAATTTGAGATTTTTACGTATTCCAAACATATTGGATCATGAGAATCGATCGCTGAAGGAATTTTCAAAATCTGACAATTATTTCCAAAATTATAAGCGGAAAATCGAAAAACAATTGAAATACGAATTTAGACTTTCACATATTCCAAACATATTGGTTCGTGGGAATCGATACCTGCTGGAATTTTCAAAATCCGATAATTACTTCAGTAGTTATAAGCGGAAAAACGAAAAACAATTGAAGAATGAATTTGAGATTTTTACATATTCCAAACATATTGAAATTCAGATTGATTACTTCAAATAAAACAGTGCTGGTAAATTCATGATATCTAGTAGAAAACAATTTCAACTTTGAAATTCGCATTTATCAATTTCTCCTTGAATTTGCGAAATATTCTTACTTTAACAAACTAGAATTTTCCAAAAACTTAAGTTTAAGTTGACTACAAAGATTTTATATTCTTTTAATATATTTTTATTTTGTCAATCTAACTTATAGTCGTTTATCTTTTCTTCGAGGATTTTACATTCTTTTAATATTTTATTTTATTAGAAACTTGTAAGTATAAATTTAAAAATTTGGAAAAAAGAGAAGTTGTTCGAAGGTCCTTAGAAGAAATTTTTGTTAGATATTTGGATGGGATAGAATTATACACTTTTGATAATTCGAAAAATTGAAAAGAAGCACATATTCTTATAAAATAAGACGAGAAATCCTGAGAAATCTAAAAGTCTAGAACTGGAAAGTTCTTTGAGTTTTCGAAGAAATATTAAAAATATCTGAAAAAGTAGCTCTAGGATGATTCTAAACCCTCTTCAAGAAACCTATATGAAACATTCCTAGAAAAAACTGTTCTTTAAAAGAAATAGTTATAACTTGAAAGAGAAATTTCTGAGAAATTTTAATAGAATAACGCAAAAAATGATGAAAAAGTCCAAAATCTTAGAGGCAAATTAAAGAAATCTGGATAAAATAATATTATAGTCTCTGAAAAAATTTCTCGCAAATTTAGATAATAAAAACAAATAAAAAAACTTTTTAACTTTAAATAACACTGACTTTATCAAGTGACTATAGTTTCCAATAATTTAACTTAACGAAGAAGACAAGTTAAAATTATTTAACAAAGTTAAAGCATCCACCGTTAATAGTTAGATAATAAAAAACAAAAAATTGTTCGATTCACTTTAAACTTCCTAAAAAATCTTGGTAAAATTCTAAAATTTTGAAAGAGAAATTCCGATGAGATAAAGTAATATGACCAAGAAAAGTTGTTAAAAAATTATTGTAGTTTGGAGCACAAATTCTATTTCTTGAAACAAATTTTCGCAAATTGGTGGAAAATTCTAATTAAATGAAACAGGATATACTAGAAAAAAATGTTCAAAAAATTGGAAATATTCAAAGAAAATTCAAGAAATATAAAAGATAGTAGTAGTAGTAGTAGCTGGAAAATTTGGGTCTCTAAAAATAGTTCTCGCAACTAAACTTTAAAAAAATGAAAGCTGATAAAAAAGCCCAAATAGAAAAAATATCTACACACAGTAATAGAAACATATTTCTCAAGTTAAGTGAAGATTATTATTATAGTAAATTGTATTAAACACTTTCTTCACAAATTTGTTTTTATTAACTAAATGTTAAATTTATGAAGAAAGTTTTAATGTTTTCAATACAATTTACTACAAATAGTAATATTTGCTGCCATAGAAACTTAGAAAGTCTTTATTATTAATAATCACAATTTATTATTTTCTTAATAGGTTCATCAGAATAAGTTTTATCGTAAATAGTTTAGAAGGAAATATTAATGTTAATTTAGAACTTTTGTTTAGGTTTCTTTGATTGTCATTGTTCCTGATTAGAAAAAATGAATGAAAATCTTGCTAGGAAGAAACTCTAAAATACAATTTAAAATTTATGTTATAAAGAAATTCAACAATTTTTTTTTAATAAAATTGAAAATTTGTCTAAAAAAAGTTTGAAAATTTTAAGAAAATTAAAACTCACTTAATACATTTGGAATAATTGAAGCTTTACCAAAAATAGGAAATAAAAATTCGATAAAACGTTTAAGAACTCTATAAAAAAAGTTAAAAATTTGCTAAAAAAAAAACACTATACATTATTCTTCTTGAAAAAAACGATTACAAGTTTTCTATAAAAACAAAAAATAATAAAAAATCCTCAAAGAAGAATCTTTTTATACCCAAAAATACTCAATTGAATCTTTACTAATAAGCACTGAAATCCTATTTTAATCAGTTGAAATTACAGAAAAGAAAACAATTAAAAATTTGTTAATAAATACAGTTTACAATTTTTTAAAGAAAAGTTGTTTATATTATCAAGAACAATTATTTCTTTCTTTAGTAATTGGTACGCTTGAATTTTTGGATAAATTGAAAAAAAATGGTAAGAAAGGATAACAGTTGAATACTCTAAAATAGAGTTTAAAGTATATAAAAAAAATTGAAAAAAAAGTTGAAACTCCAAAATACAGTTTAAAATTTG
Source organism: Ontholestes murinus (assembly GCA_963969525.1). Taxonomy (NCBI): domain Eukaryota; kingdom Metazoa; phylum Arthropoda; class Insecta; order Coleoptera; family Staphylinidae; genus Ontholestes; species Ontholestes murinus. The sequence goes on along the minus strand of OZ018387.1, from coordinate 11,210,010 downwards.
CTATAATCAAGTTAGAACTTTAGAACAAAAAAAAGTACTTGAATAATTCATTATTTCAGTTTTATAAATATTACATTTTCTAGAAATTTTAACAAAATTATAAATTTTCTAAGAAATAACATTTAAGAACTTAAAAGAAAATTAAAGGTCTCTTAGAATAATTTATAGATTTCCTCTTACATGTAAAAATTTCTAATCTACATATTTATATCCGCATTAATTAAATCATTCCACATTTCTGTACTTTATTTCATCCCCCATGAATGAATTACTTTACGCAGAATGAATGTAAATGTGAATGGAGACCGTGGGTGTATGTTCTGATATTTACTGCAGTGTACCGAGAATTCTACGCGTCTTGCCAAAAGGGACCGCGATGAGTAAACGTTTCGTTCATCCCTAAACTTCAAACAGCCGTCCTCGACGGAATCGTTCCTGGAAGCGGCTTTTGCCTTTTACGGATAATAAGTTTTCCCCTACGCATACTTTTTTTTCTTTTCTTCATTAGAAATTGATGATTCATTATGCTGCCGGCCATTGCCATTTACGCTAATCGAGTTGCCTACAAAAGTAACCCGAAAGCTTTTCAAGTCGATCAATCAATAATTAATTATTTGTACAATGGAGCAGATTATGAAATTTTAATAATTAATGATAAAACTTATACAAGTTAGATAAATAAGTTGCTAAAAAAGACTCTGTCTAAAATATCCCACAAAAGGGTAAATATGAAGCATATTTGCTTATAAATTAATTAAAAGAATCTCCAAAAATGGCAAAAGTGTATCACTTGTCCATGGAAGACCTTGGGTTTGAGTGGAAGACCATTGGCTAACAGTGAACTCCGCCTGTGACTCCTGTGTCCAAAATTACCAGTATTTTTAAATGAAATGTACGTATTGTATTTAAAGTTTTGTTTTTTCAATTTGTGAGCAAGACAATAAAGAAAGAAAGAAAGAAAGAAAAAATAAATCGAAGGGGATGTAATTATTTAAAAAATATATTATTTTGGATTCTTTCCAATTTAGCTACGTGTACATCATATTTGCATTTTGCAATCTAGAAGATAAAGGTAGATAAAATGGATCCCGGTAATTCTAAAAGGTTGGTCATGGTTGGTCATCTACTTTGAAAAAATCCGTTTTGTTTATCACCAATGATTTCTCATTAATATCCATATTACCAAACAAATCATTCCAGGAGAAAGAAGCAAGAAAATTGTTAATGGCATCATAATTGGCTTTTAAATAGTTAGGAATTTCTTCATATCTATTTAAATTAGGTAAGGAATCATTAACCATTATATTGACATCGATTGGGTAGTGATGAACAGAACAATTGCTAAGGGTGTCATTAGATAATCGTACATCATACTCTATAAAATCAGCAAATACCAAGTCCAAAATATATAATTTATTTGATTTAAATTAAAGAGGTTGTATGTGCTAATAAGAAGTTCAGAAATTTATTTAAATTTTATCTTTACTAATTCTAAGAAAATGTTTGTTCTCTTTTAAGTTCCCTAAGTTCTCAATGACAATTTTAAATTGTAATTAATTAATTTTTCAATTGCTTTTTGTTTGTTGTAAAATTCTAACTTGATTATAGCAAATTTTAAACTGCATTTTGGTGTTTCAATTGATTGTTTAATCCTTTTTTATTTTAAACTGTATTTTAGAGTTTCAACTGTTATTCTTTTTTTATAATCCAATTTGTTTGGAATATGTAAAAATGTCAAATTCATATTTCAATGGTTTTTCAATTTTTCGCTTATATTTTTTCACATAATTGTCAGAAATTGAAAATTACTAAAGCGACAGATTCCCACGATCCAATATGTTCGGAATATGTAAAAATCTCAAAGTCGTATTTCAATTGTTTTTTGATTTTCTCGTTTATAACTTTGGAAATAATTGTCAGATTTTGAAAATTCCTTCAGCGAGCGATTCCCACGATCTAATATGTTTGTAATATGTAAAATTCACAAATTTGTTTTTCAATTGTTTTTCGATTTTTCGCTTATAACTTTGAAATTAATTTTCAGATTTTGAAAATTCCTGCAGCGATCGATCACACGATTAAATATGTTTAAAATGTATAAAAACTCTCAAATTCGTATTTCAATTGTTTTTCGATTTTCTGCTTATACCTCTGGAAATATTTGCCAGAATTTGAAAATTTGTTCAGCGATCGATTCTTACGATCCAACATGTTTGGAATATGTAAATACCACAAATTCGTTTTTCAATTGGTTTTCTATTTTCCGCTTATAACTTTGAAAATAATTGTCAGATTTTCCGCATATAACTTTGAAAATAATTATCAGATCTTGAAAATTTCTAAACTGATCGATTCCAACGATCCAATTTGTTTAGAATACGTAAAAATCTCAAATTCATAATTCAATTGTTTTTCGATTTTTCGCTTATAACTTTGGAAATAATTGTCAGATTTTGAAAATTCCTGCAACGATCGATTCTCATGATCCAATATGTTTGGAATATGTAAAAAATCTCATCATATTTCAAATGTTTTTTTGATTTTTCGCTTAAAACTTTAGAAATAATTGTCAGATTTTGAAAATTTCTTCACCGATTGATTCCCACGATCCAATATATTTGGAATATGTAAAAATCTCACATTCGTGTTTCAATTGTTTTTTTTTAATTTTCTTATAACTTTGGAAATAATTGTCAGATTTTCAAAATTCCTACAATGCTCGATCTCACGATTAAATATGTTTAAAATGTGTAAAAAAATCTCAAACTCGTATTTCAATTGTTTTTCGATTTTCCGCTTATAACTTTGGAAATAATTGTCAGATTTTCAAAATTGCATAAGCGATCGATTCCCACGATCCAATATATTTGGAATATGTAAAAATCTCAAATTTGTTCTTCAATTGTTTTTTTGATTTTCCCCTTATAACTTTGGAAATAATGGTCAGATTTTGAAAATTCTTACAGCGATTGATCCCCACGATCCAAAATATTTGGAATATGTAAAAATCTCAAATTCATATTTCAATTGTTTTTTGATTTTTCGCTTAAAACTTTGGAAATAATTGTCAGATTTTCAAAATTGCATCAGCAATCGATTCCCACGACCCAATATGTTTGGAATATGTAAAAATTACAAATTCGTTTATCAATTATTTTTCGATTTTCCGCTTATAACTTTGGAAATAATTGTCAGATTTTGAAAATTCCTGCAACGATCGATTCTTAATTTAGAATATATAAAAAATCCCAAATTCACATTTCAATTGTTTTTTGATTTTTCGCTTAAAACTTTAGAAATATTTGTCAGATTTTGAAAATTCCTACAGCGATCGATTCCCACGATCCAACATGTTTGAAATATGTAAAAGTCACAAATTCGTATTTCAATTGTTTTTCAATTTTTCGTTTATAACTTTAAAAATAATTATCTGATTCTGAAAATTCCTGCAGCGATCGATTCCTACGATCCAATATGTTTGTATTATACAAAAATCTCAAATTCTTATTTCAATTGTTTTTCAATTTTTCGCTTAAAACTTTAGAAATAATTTACAGATTTTGAAAATTCCTTCAGCGATCCATTCCCGCAATCCAATATATTTGGAATATGTAGAAATCTCAAATTCGTGTTTCAATTGTTTTTCGATTTTCCGCTTACCTATAACTTTGGAAATAATTGTCATATTTTGAAAATTTCTTCAGCGATCGATTACCACGATCCAATATGTTTGGATTGTACAAAAATTTCGAATTCGTACTTCTATGTTTTTCGATTTTCTGCTTATAACTTTGGAAATAATTTACAGATTTTGAAAATTCCTTCAGCGATCGATTCCCTCAATCCAATATGTTTGGAATATGTAAAAATCTCAAATTTGTTCTTCAATTGTTTTTCAAATTTTCGCTTATAACTTTGGAAATAATTGTCAGATTTTGAAAATTCCTACAGCGATTGATTCCCACGATCCAAAATATTTGGAATATGTAAAAATCTCAAATTCATATTTCAGTTTTTTTTTTTTTTTCGCTTATAACTTTGAAAGTAATTGTCAGATTTTAAGAATTGCATCAGCGATCGATTCCTATGATTAAATAAGTTTGGAATGTGTAAAAATCACAAATTCGTACTTCAATTGTTTTTCGATTTTTCGCTTATAACTTTGTAAATAATGGTCAGATTTTGAAAATAGTTACAGCGATCGATTCCCATTATCCAATATATTTGGTATATGTAAAAATCATAAATTCGTTTCTCAATTGTTTTTCGATGTTCTGCTTATAACTTTGGAAATAATTTTCAGATTTTGAAAATTCCTACAACGATCGATCCCACAATTCAATATGTTTATAACGTGTAAAAATCTCAAATTCGTATTTCAATTGTTTTTCGATTTTTCGTTTATAACTGTGAAAATAATTGTCAGATCTTGAAAATTCCCATAGCGATCGATTCCTACGATCTAATATATTTGGAATATGTAAAAATTACAAATTCGTTTTTCAATTGTTTTTCGATTTTTCGCTTACGACTTTGGAAATAATTGTCAGATTTTGAAAATTCCTGCAGCGATCGATTGCCACGATCCAATATGTTTGGAATATGTGAAAATCTAAAATTCGTATTTGACTTGTTTTTCGATTTTTCGCTTATAACTTTGGAAATAATTGTTAGATTTAAAAAAAATGATCACAGCGATTGATTCCCACGATCTAATATGTTTGGAATATACAAAATCTCTAATTTGTATTTCAATTGTTTTCCTATTTACGCTTATAACTTTGGAAATAATGGTCAGATTTTGAAAATTCCTGCAACGATTAATCCCACGATTCAATATGTTTAAAATCGGTAAAAATCTTAAATTCGTATTTCAACTGTTTTTCGATTTTCGCTTATAACTTTGGAAATAATTCTCAGATTTTGAAAATTCCTACAACGATCGATTCCCACAATCCAATATGTTAGGAATATGTAAAAATCTCAAATTCGAATTTCAATTGTTTTTCGATTTTTCGCTTATAACTTTGGAAATAATTGTCAGATTTTGAAAATTTCTTGACCTACACGAATAAAAACTGAATTGAGTTATAGTGCCATTGACCTATTAAGAAAAAGCATCTATTTAGGTAAAAAAAAGTCATAACATTCATTTAGAATTGATAAAATATTTATATCTCTACAAAATAATTGATGTACCACAACTAGAAATCAAAAGACAACGCTAAAATTAAAAGTTTAAAGATCTTAAAATAGCGGCGAGTTGTGAAATTATTAAAATATTAATCAATTATGGAATTACCTTAAAATAAATTATATTTATATTAGGTTGTTGAAAAAATTCACTTGGTTTGTTTCACTAAATTGTTTATTTTGTATTCGACTAGTTTCATTCATTTCTTGATAATGGCCCAGTGCCGAAACTAGTCGAATACAAAATAAACAATTTAGTGAAACAAACCAAGTGAATTTTTTCAACAACCTATTATTAACACAATGTTTCACCAAGTGAAAAATGAGAATCAAATACAAGTTATATTTATATATCTAAATATTTCTACAAAACAGTTGATATACCACAATTAAAAGCAAATAAGCCACGTTCGAAATTTGAATTAGAGAAATTGAAATAACATTCGGTGATTTGGAAAATTATAAAAATTTAACTAATCATGAAATTACCATAAAAATTACAACATACATTAAGAAAATTCATAATTTTTTTATACCCCTATAAAACAATTGATATATCACAACTGAAAACAAAACAGAAACGTTCTAAACTTGAATTGAAGAATTTGAAAAAAACATTTGTCAGTTATTAAATATAAAAAAAATAACCAATCATAACCTTTAAAGATAACTAAATGCACAGACATCAAAAACATAGTCATTTTTTCAATTCAGTGGATCGATTATCACGTAGTAATGATCGCAACCATTCTCTTTATTTATAACTAAATGCGTTCAGAATTGATATATTTCTAATATCCTTACAAAACAATTGATAACCACAACTAGAAAACAAGATGCCAACGATCGAAACTTGAATTAAAATAATCAATTTCTGTTGTTGAAGTTACACTTCAATTCAAATTCTATAGTAAATTGGTTATAAATAAAGTGCAAACAAAATAAAATGACGTAAGTAAATAGTTTGCTAAATTATAAAAAATTAAACAATCAGTAAGATACCTTAAAAAACAGCATATTTCTTCAGAATATTGATATAGTATTAATATCCCTACTAAACAATTGATATATGACATCTGGAAACAAAATATCAACTTTCGAAAATTGAATTGAAAATGATTAAAAAAATAACGAATCATGGAAATACCTTAAAAATCATAACATGCATTTAAGATTATTACAACTTAATTTAAAAATTGAGCAAAAAACAAATATAAGATGTTTAGTAGTAGTATAAAAAATGTATGTAAAAATTGACCTAAATGGGCAATAAAACAAAATGCACTCGCCAAAACTGGTAACGGCCGGAATCGTATAAGCCGATAAAAAGAATAAATAAAAATCCATTCGTGACGCAAAATTACACACACACACACACACACGACATGCACCCGACGCGGCAAGGTCGCCGCTACCCTTTAATCGGAATCAATGTGCGGTCAAGGGCTGTTTTCATCGTGTCGAATAAAACGCATTTGAAACGTAAACGATCGGTTTTATTTAATTTTGTTCAATCAATTCATCGGTATGGCGGGCAATAGCGTTCCGGAACAGACGCCGAAGCCCACGTTGAAGCCGTTCCCTTCGCAGACGCCCCTGATGATGACGGTGTCCCCGTCCTGCAGGAATTTCCGTTGGCCGCCGTCCAACAGGGTCAGAGGTTTCGTGCCTCTCCATGATAACTCCAGCATGGAACCGTAGGAATCCGGGGTCTGAAACCGCGACAAATCAATCACGTGCACGTTTCTGGTGTACTGTAATTATGTACTAATATTTTAGTCATGAGATGTTTGTTGGTATTTTCCTCACGACTTTAAATATACAATATATTATTAATCACTATAACTACCTTTTACGGTGTTAATTTTTTTAAACTTTTAAATACATTATTATTTTCTCAAAATATTAAACTATATTTGAATTAATGATAATGTTGAAAAATAATAATTCCAATATGGAACTTTCCATAAAACTTAAAATATTATTAGAATGATATTCTAGAAGCTTGTACAAAAATTAGTAGAACTTTTTCAGAAAAAATTTAATTATACCCTTGAAAACAAAATTAATTTACGATGTTATGTTTTTAGGCAAGTTTGATTAAGAAAATATCAAAACAAAACGAATTTACGATGATAACAAAAATGAAACAATGTAAAAAACTTCTTTTGGGTTTAAAATCATGAATAAATTTTACAGATGTTATTTAAAATTAAATTAAACTCTTCCTCAACAAATTTCAAACTATTTTTGAATGTATTAATTTGTGTCAAATAAACATTGAGAATTTTAATTTGCATTGAATTTTTTAACTTAATTATAAAGGAAGTTACCTCTCCACTAATTGTTCCACTTGCCATCAGATCTCCAGGATTTACATTGCATCCTGTAATCGTATGATGGGCCAACTGTTGCTTTGCAGTCCAGTATAGGTATTTGTAATTTGATTTACACACCGTGGTCGGTTTCGGCGAATCTTTAGCTAAAAAAAAAATAAGAAGAAAAAGTGTAGAATCCAATAATCCATGCCCAAAATGATATTTGCAATAACAATTTCTACCTGTCTTGTAATTTTACATTTTTATGTAGAAAACATGAAAAGAGAAGAGTATTTATAAATTTTCAACAAAAATTTTTTGATGATTACAAAACCAAATTGCCAGATCTTATAAGTATGTTCATTTTTTAACATTTATAAGTCAGATGAAATTTCAAACGCTATTTATTTGCTGCACATAAACTAGAAACAATCGTTTTGTTTTCAAAAATTCAAACCATGAAATTTAAGAAATTTCATCAAATTAAAATCACCAACGTAGTTAATGTAAAATATAAATTTGCAGGGTGGGTGGCTGGTCAATAGCACACCCTTCAATCACTACAACATTTGCTAGACTGAATAATTAATTATTTCAATTGAAAATGATTTAATGTTTAAAAAGTTAATATTTAATTCTATAAATTATTAATTTTAAACGTTCTCCTTTAGGATGGAAAAATTTAATTTAATTTAAATTCTCCCTAATGTTGCTTTGATTGGAGGGTGTGATAGTGGCCACCCACCCACCCTATATATATTTTTTACACAAAAGCTACGGATAGTTGTATGGTTTCCAAAAAAATTTAAACGAAATTTCATGAAAAGTTCACCAAATTCAAATCACCATTGAAGTTGATGTAAAAAATAAATATGTAGGGTGAGTGGGTGTCTACTATCATACCCTCTATCAAATCGACATTAACGAGAATTTGATGTATAATTCAAATAGTTTATCACAAATGAGAGTGTTTAAAATTGATAAATTATAAGATAAAATATTAAATTTATAATCTGTGAATCATTCTTGATACTTAATAAATTAGTCCGGTGAAGGCTTGGAGATGTTTTACCGATTAGATATGTAGTGTAGAATAGTGGACATCCACCCACCCTAAATGTTTATAATTTACATCAACTTCAATCACGATTTTAATTTGATTTGTCTATTGTAAATTTTAGTTTGCATTTTTCTGACTGTGGTATGCGTACAAAAATATATGTAGGGTGGTTGCGTGCCCACAATCACAATCTCCGATAAGTACAACATCTTCTATCCTTTATTTAAATAATTCATTAATTTAAAATTTAAAAACATTATAATATATATTATTAATTTTATACATTCTCATTTCGATTAGTTAATTAAATTTTAAATCAAATGTTCGCTAATATTGTTTTGATTGGAGGGTGTGATAGTGTCCACCCACCAACCCTACATATATAAACGTACATAATCTACAAACAGTCGTTTTGTTTACAAAATTTAAACCGAATTTTTGAAAATATTACCCGAAATAAAATCACCGTAGCAGATGATGATAATAAATATATATGTAGGGTGGGTGGGTGGCCACTATCACACCCTCCAACTAAAACAACATTAACGAGTGTTTAGTTTTTTTTTTTGCTCTCTAACAGCCTAACCAAACACAACACAACCAGAATTTATATAAGTGTTAAATTTGTTTTTTCTTATTTGAATCAAACCATTGATAATGGACACTTTGCCTTCAAGTAACTCAATCAACCAAATTAGAGTGTTTAGTTAATTATCAAATTATTTTGTTCTAAACAAGAGATTAAAAATTGTAATAAATTGTGTAAATTAAATATTGATTTTTTTGTGTTAAATTGGGTTTCACATTTCTAGAATATTCCAATAATTTCGTTTCAAAACTGTGAATATTTACTTTAAATATTTATAATTTTTCCACTAGATTTTGAGAATTCTGCAGTACTGCCTCTTTATCTTTATGAAATTTTTAACAAATTTTCAAGATTTTTTTTTTAATCCAAAAATTTTTCCAGAAAAGTTAATTCTGAAATTATATCCTGTTCAGGTTAGAATTTCTTAGAGTTTTTTCTTTCAAATTGCGAATAATTCTTTATATGGATTTCTAATTTTTTTCAGTAATATATTGTTATATGTCTAGAATACTCCAGAAATTTATAGAATATTTCAACATTTTTCAGCATGAGAAAATTTACTTTCCAGAATTTTTCTAGTAGATTTTCTTTCAAATTGCGAATATTTTTTATATGGATTTCGTATTTTTTTCAGTAATATACTGTTATATGTCTAGAATACTCCAGCAATTTATAGAATATTCCAAGATTTTTCCGCCTCGGAAATTTACTTTCTAGAATTTTTCTAGTAGATTTTAATAATTCTGCAGTATACTTTCATATTTCTAGCATTTTCCGGTAATTTTGTATCAAATTTTCAAGAAATTTCTTTAAATTACTCGTAATTTTTCATAAAGATTTCCAAATGTTTCCAGAAATTTCTTATTCATATATTTAGAATACTCCATCAGTTTCTCTTTCAAATTACAAAATTTTCTTGAAATTTTCTTGTCATAATTTATAGACTTTTGTTATCAAGTCTTGAATCTATTTAATTTTTTTATTTTAGATTTGTAAAAATCTGTAATAATTCGTGTTTCAGATTTCTAGAATATTCCAACAATTTCCTTGCCAAACTGTGAAAGTAAACTTTTTTTAATTTTCAGTTTTTTTGACTAAATATCAAAAATTTTGCAGTAATTTAATTTCTACATTTTTTTTCTAAAAATGTATCTCATTTTCAAGTATTAAAAATGTTTCCAGAAAAATAAAATGTTTATTAATTCTGCATTTCTATTGCAGTAGTTAATATGTATCATTTAGAATTTTGTATAGTTAATTTAGTATTATGTAATAGATTAAGCTGTAATAATTTCATTGACCAAATGCGGTCAAACTTAATAAATAAATAAATAATAATAATAAATTTCTTATTCAGACTAGATATTTTCATCAATTTTTTCTTTCAAATGTGAGTAACTAATTTTATGCAAAAACACTCCAAAACTTTTAGAAATTTTCAGAAATATTTCTACTAGATTTCTAGAATTCTGGAGTAATTTATCTTCAAGATTTCAGGAACGATTTCCGACAATATTTCGTCTAAATTCAGTTCTTATTCTTAATTGTGAAACATTTCTTCGATGTTTTTTTCAGTACTTTCTTATTTATGTGTAGAATAATTCAGCAATGTTTTTTCTAAATTCCGAAAATTTTCTACAAAGTTTTAGAAATTTGTAGATAATTCTACTAGATTTCTATAATTCTGCAGTCATTTTTCTTAGAGTTTTCTGGAAATTTTTCTTCTAAATTTAATTCTTGTTCCTAATTTTGAGACATTTCTTTGATGGTTTTGGAATCTTTCAATAATATTCATTCTAGAATTTTTCAGTATAATCTTTTCATAATTGATTTTTCTGAAGAATTTATTTAATTTCTTTTTTACATTTTAATAATTAGTAATGCTTGTTTCAGGTTTCTAGGCAATTTTCTAACATTTTTTTTCTAAACTGCGAATTTTTGTTCAATTTCCTAATTTTTTCCTACTAGTATTATAAAATTGTTGTCCAATTGGCAATTTTTATCTAAATTTAGAGAATTTCCTTCACTATTCTAAAATTTTACAAAATATTTCTTAATGTTTTGAATTTTAAAATATTTTCTCGTTTAGACTAAAATTCTCTAGGAATTTTTCTTTCACATTGTGAGTGAATTTTCATATAGATTTCTATTTTTTTTCAGTAATTTCTGTTTTCATATATATAGAATACTACAGCCATTTCTCTTCCAAATTGCGAAAATTTATAGTTTTAGAAATTTCTATACATTTCTACTAGATTTATAGAATTCTGCAGTAATTTCTCTTAGACTCTAAATTGAGCCCTTGTTCCTATTTGTGAGACATTTCTTTCATTGTTTTAGAATTTTTCAATAATATTCCTTCTATATATCTAGAATTTTAAATAATTTAAAAGTTTTTGTAGCATGTTTTCTTTCAAATTGCGAGAATTCTTGAATTTATTTAAAAATTTTCTTTTAGATTTTTAGAAATCTGTAATCATTTGTGTTTCTGATCTCTAGAATTCTACAACATATTTTTTCTTAAACTGCTTTTGTTTTTAGAATTAAAATACGGCGACTTTGTTTTACCAAACTTCTAGTTTATAACTAGCTTATAGTCGAAACTATAGTTACTGTAAAAAATATAAAATATAGTGGTAAAACAAAGCCACCGTGTTTTATTTCCAATTTTATCAAGATGTATTACGAAGTAATGCGTTTGTTTTTAATTTAATGAATTTTTAAATAGATGTCTAAAAAAAATTCAGCAATTTCTAGAATTTTCTAGAATTTTTTTATCTAAATTATGAGTATTTACAACTTGTTCAAAATAATTTCTGGGTTTTTCGAATTCTGCAATAATTCAGACCTGAATTTTTCTTTCTAAATTTCTTCAGCAAATTCTCTTTCAGTTTTCTAGAACATTCCAGCCATGTCTCTTCCTATTTACGACGATATTTTTCTAATGATTTATATTCTCTATCTTTTACTGCCTTTAAATCATCTGTTATTGCTTGTCTAGAAAGTTATTGTTAAGTTATTATAATTTATATAAAGAATATGTATATATATATATAATTAAATACATAAATGATCTAGAATTTTCCAGCAATTTTCTTCTACATTTATGGAAATCTGCAATAATTTCTCTTTTAGATTTCTAGAATTTTGCAACGACTTTTTTCCCAAAACTGCAAAAATTTCTTCTAGTCTAGAATTCTGTTTTTCTCCTCAAGATTTCTGGAATATTTTCACTTTTTGTTCCTTAATTTCAAGTATTTTAAAATACAACTTTTGAAGTCTGCAATAATTTCTCGTTCAGATCAGATTTTTTCAGCATTTTTTTCTTTCAAATATCGAATTGTAAATTTCTTCAGCTGCTTCTGTATCAACTTTCTACAATATTCCAGCCATTTCTCTTCCTAATTGCAAGAATTTTCTTTTTGAGTGTTCTAGAATTTCCCAGCAATTTCCTTCCAGAACTCTGGAGTTCTGCAAATAATTGTCTTTTAGATTTCTAATATTTTCCAAGAATTTCTTTTCGAACTGCGAAAATTAAAAAAAATATATATCCAAAACGTTTACTACTAAATTTCTAGAATTTTGCAGACTTTTGGAATTTTATGGCATTTTTAAATCTAAATTTCGAGTATTTTAAAATTTGCCAGAATAAATTTCAAGAATTTACTTACATTTTACAGAAATATTTCTTCTAAATTTTTTGAATTGTAAATATTTTCTCTAGCAATTTTTCTTTTAAATTACGAGTGATTTTTCATATATTCTTATTTTTTTCAGTAATTTCTTTTTCAAATATAAGGAATGCTTCAGCAATTTCTCCTCCAAAATGCAAAAAGCTTTAGAAATTTCTAGACAGAAAACAAATAGATTTCTAAAATTCTGCAATAATTTCTTTTAGAATTTCCAAAAAAATATACTATTCTAGAATTTTAAATAATTTAAAGACATTTGTACCATATTTTTAAATTGCGAGATTCCTTGAATTAGGTATTATGATTTATTTTATCCAAGATGCTAACAAAAGTATTCCAATTATATACATAATAATTATTTACAAAAATTTCGATCGCACTTGAAAAGGCTTGAATTCACAAAACATGTGTTCTTCCATTCTCACCCTCTATTCATTTCAATTTTTTCTTTTAGATTTATAGACATCTGTAATAGTTTGTGTTTCAGATTTCTAGAATTCTACAACAATTTTCTCTTCAAACTGCATTTGCTTCTAATTTAATTAAATTTTTATACTAGATTTCTGAATAATTTATTATCCTTTAACATTTCTAAAAATTTCTAGAATTTTATATTCAAATTTCCAGTACATAAAACTTGTTCATAAATATCTTCTAGATTTTTGGAATTTTGCAATAATTTCTCGTTCAGACCAAAGTTTTCGTTTCTGAATTTCTTCGGCATTTTCTCTTTCAGTTTTTTAGAACATCCTCGCATATAGCTGGCTTGAATGAACTTCAAGTGATCTAGAATTTTCCAGCAATTTACTTCTAGATTTATGGAATTGTGCAGTAATTTCTCTTTTAGATTTCTAGAATTTCTTTTCTAACTGCAAAAATTTTCTTTGAATATCGAAAACGTTTTCTTCTATATGTATTTCTAGAAATTGGAGATTTTTGGAATTTTCTGGCATTTTTCAAATCTAAATTTCGAGTATTTAAAATTTGCTAGAAAAGTAGATTTTTTGAATTATGTAATAATTTAGACTAAAATTTTATAAATAAATTTTCTTACAAATTTTAAGTAATATAGATTCTTGTTTATTTTCAGTATTTTTTTCTTAATTTTCTAAAAGATTTAAGAAATAATTTCAAATTGTGAGAGATTTTTCAAGTATTCAAAAATGTTTCTTCGCGAATTTTTGTCTATAGTAAATTCTCTTCCAAAATTTCCTAGATATATTTTTAAATGTGGTTTTAGTTAATCCAGAAATTCTTTTGCTGCATTTTTGGAATTCCGTAAAAATTTCTCATAAGTTTACAATTAAACAGCAAATTTTATTACACATGCGTTTACAAACAGTTTTTATTTAAATTAATTGTTAATTGCTTAAAAATTATCAACGAAAATATATTTTTATACCCGCCAATTAGGCATTAGGTATTAGGTACTATTTATTTTATCCAATATGTTAACAAAAAGATTCTAATAATAATTTTAAAAGAATTGTGATGTTTCTGCAGTAATTTTTCTTTCAGTTTTCTTAGAATATTCCAGACATTTCTCTTTCTTCGAGTGTTCTAGAATTTCCCAACAATTTTTCTTTTAGATTTCTGAAATTCTGCAGTTATTTCTCTTTTACATTTCTAGAATTTTCCAACAATTTAATTTCCAACTGCTTTGAATTTCCAGAGTTTCTTTCTATATTTCTAGAATTCTGTAGTAATTTCTCTTCATATTTTTTCGAATTTTCTAGCAAGTTTTTAGCTAAATTTCGAGTATTTTAATATTAGCTAGAAAAATTGATTTTTTAATTCTGTAAAAATTTCACGTTTAGATTAAAAAGTTTTAACTTTCTTTCAAATTGCGAGTATTTTTAATATAGATTTCTGCTAATTTCTCATTTTCTATAAAATTTAAAAAAATTCACTTGGCAGGTTTTTCTTCAAGTATTCTAAAATTTTCTAGAAATGTTTCTTTCTGATTTTTAGAAGTCTCTAGTAAATTTTGTTCCAAAATTTTTGAGAATTTTTTTTTAAATTGTGGTTTTTGAATATTTTCAAAAATTTATATAGAATACATATAATTTCGTAAAAATTACTCAAATTTCTACAATTATTCCACAAATTTACTTCCACACGCTTTGGCAAAAAGTTTCTATTTAAATAAATTGTTAATTGGTTAATAAATACTCATGAAATTATTTTGTTTTAATATACACCAATTACAAATAAATTGTAAAGTTTCTGCAGTAAATTCTCTTTCAGTTTTCTTAGAATATTTGAGATATTTCTCTTTCCAATTGCGAGAGACTTTCTTCGAGTGTTCTAGAATTTCCCAGCAATTTTTTTTAGATTTCTGAAATTCTGCAGTTATTTCTCTTTTAGATTTCTAGGATTTTCCAACGATTTAATTTCTAACTGTAAAAATTTTTTTTGAATTTCCAGAAAGTTTCCTACAATATTTCTAGAATTCTGCAGAAATTTCCCTTCCAATTTTTTAAAATTTTCTACCAAAATTATATCTAAATCTCGAGTATTATTAATATTGGCCAGAAAATTTGGTTTTTCGGATTCTGCAAAAACTTCACGTGTAAATTAAAAAGTTTTAACAAATTTTTGTTCAAATTGCCAGCATTCTTAATATAGATTTCTGCTTATTACAAAATTTCACATTTGATTTTCTACAAAATTCAAGAAATTTCACTTGGCAGGCTTTTCTTCAAGTATTTTTCCAGAAATGTTTCTTTCTGTTTTTTTAGAAGTCAGTAGTAAATTTTGTGTTTTCTAAATTGTGGTTTTTAAATATTTTCTTTGGTTATACCATAAATAGAAATTTTACTAATATGCTTTTAATCGCAATAAAAAACAAAAAATAATGGCATATGCCTAAGTCAAAATGCTATAGGCAACAAAAAAAAATATTTTCAGAAATTCTCCTCCCACATTTTTATAATTTTGTAAGAATCTCTGAGAATTCTACAAATATTTAGCAAATTGTATTCTACATGTTTTGGAAAAATGTCTTTTTAAATAAATTGGTGATTGCACAAAAATTATCAACTCTTCCTTTTTTTACGAAGTTAATTAACTTCAATTCCGACCACTAAAAGAGTTAAAATGTTTCTGCGGTAATTTCTCTTTCAGATTTTTAGAATATTCCAAACATTTCTTTTTTCTCAATTGACAGGATTTTCTTCGAGTGTTCTAGAATTTTTCAGCAATTTTTCTTCCAAATAGCAAATAACTTTTTATATAGATTTCTAAATTTCAGCAGTTTCTCTATCAGTTTTCTACAACATTCCAGCCATTACTCTTCCTGTTATAAAATTTTCCAGCAATTTTACTTCTAGATTTATGAATTTTGCACTTTCTCTTTTAGATTGCTAGAATTTTCCAAAAATTTTCTTGAAATTTATAGAACATTTTTTTGATTTTTTGTGTTTTACGTGAAGATAAATTTGATTAAATTAATAAGCACGAAAAAGAACATTTTTTATTATATTTTTAGAATTCTGCAGTAATTTCTCTTCTATATTTCTTGAAGTTTCTAGCACCCTTTTATCTAAATTTCGAGTATTTTAAAATTTGTCAGAAAAATAAATTTTTTGAATTCTATAATAATCATTAATCATTTCTAGTTTAGACAAGAATCTTTAAAAAAATCTTCTAAATTGGGAGTAATTTTTAACATAAATTTTCATTTTTTTAGTAATTTCTCTCGGTTTTCAAGAAAGTTTAAGCAATTTCTCTTCAAAATTGTGAGAATTTTCTTTAAGTATTCTAAAATTATTTAATTTACCAGAAACTTCTTGAATTTTTTTTATATCTTCAAAGATAATTTCGAGAATATTCTGGAATTGATTTTTTCCAGGAAATTTTCATTCATATTTCTAGAATTCTGCAAGAATCGCTTATTAAAACTTCTAAAACTTCCATTCCACATATTTTGGAAAACTTCGTCCATTTATATAAATTGTTACATTCTTAAATATTATCAAATTTTTTGTTCCTCTATTCGACTAATTAGTTTGCCTAATTTTTGACAATTTTAACGTAAGATACTGTCAGAAATAATAAGAAGTAACTTAAGAAACTACAGAATCATCAATTCTATTGAAATTATAGTACAAGGTAATATTAGAAAAAGAATTGAATTGAATCATTAATTCGCATATAGGAGCAGAAGCAAAATAATGTTTCTCCTTCTTTCTTTTTCATATTGGACAAAACTTCATCTATAGATGTGACTAAATAATAATTGATTATATTATGTGTGTAAGTTTTAATACGTACGTGCGATGTCGACTTGAAGTTTGATGTCAAAATTGAAGGCGTCGTCGTGAACCAGATAGGGCAGAGGTTTTGGGTCTTGGTTGAAGTTGGCTATCCTGAACGGTTCGAGAGCGAACGTAGTTACAACCCACGGAGAAATGGCGGTTCCTAAGTTCTTTGATGTGAACGGTCCCAAAGGAATGTATTCCCATTTTTGGATGTCCCTAGCTAAAATTGGTAGAAAAATTTATTGATTAAAAAATATATATGTTATGTAAATTTTTCGACATCTTCAGGAACTGTTTTTAAACTGTTTAAAACAGCTCCTGAAGAAACGTCGAGAAAACTCTCAAATTATCAAAATACCATTATTACCGTCAAAAATGTAAAAAGCAAAATTATTTTTTACAGATTCCTTAATTAACGTAGACGCACTAAAAAGTTAATTATTTATTGTCAAATCTGTGAAAATATTTTAATAAAACTTACTATGAACTAGCAAATTTTCTTTTAACATATCTGCTTCAGGTTAAAAGCACTTACTCACTAGACGTTTAGTTTGATAACGATCAATGTTTGATCAAAACTACAATCACTATTAAAGTAAACATGATATTAACTAGGTAGGTAAAGTGCTGTTATTTTTTACTTAAAATACAATAAGAAATTATAATAATTTAAAAATACTTAAGGAAAAGTTTATTTTTATATAAACTTATGGAACGAATAATAATTAAAATTATTACTTGAATACATCTATCTAACAACTTGAATTCCTACGTTATAAAAATAATTTACGCGTAAATAAAACTATAATTTTTGCTAGGACTCACTAAAAAGCCGCCATTTATTTCGCATTAAGTATTAATCTCCCGCTTTGGTCAGTAATTTACGGGTGAGCAAGATATTAAGCCGAATTGATGTGACTAACATTTCATTATTATCGATTTCCCCCGTCCTCAACTATGAAATATTCAAATGCCCGACGGTCCATTAATTATTAATGTCATAACAATTTAATCACATGAATATATTCAACACCGCGGTGACGAGAGAAGCAAACAGCGCTATAAAAAATGCAAATCTTATCAGTGGTTAATGGATAAAACTGTATCCACTATACAATTATAATTAATGAAAAAAAAAATAGGATTACATTACAGTACGATGAATTAAATACTCACTTAACTCTTAAAATAGTGAAACAAAACCATTAGACTTCTAATCAGAATAGAGTAATATTTGTATTCAATTAATTTATTGTAGCTAAGTAAAACAATATTAAATATTAGTTTTATAATTTTATTTTTTTTTATGTAAATTTAATCAGAATGTACTATGTGTTTCATTGTAGTTTAATTAAATTAAAAAACTACAGTAAATTAGTCTCAGTTTTTTTTGTACAGTTTCTGTTGACTGATCTTTTCTTTCAATTTTGATAGAGGCAAGAAAATAATAATAACTTGTAGTTGAGACAAAATAACTTTTTTTATTACTATATTTACGACAAAGTTAAAGTAATTCAAGATGTATCACGAAGTAAACGCCTCTACCATCAAATATTTAAAATAATAATTATTATTTCAATAAATAATATTATTACTTTTATGATATAGTAATACATGACATATTCTATAGAAGTGTAAATTAAATATTGATTTACAGGTGCAGTATTATGAAAATATTCTATTATGAATATATATTTTATAAAGTTTTAACTTACCACTCCAGTCGTTCATAACGACGAAACCGAAAATCCTTTCGTGAGCTTTTTTAACGTCCACCGGTTCTCCTAATTTGTTTGGAGGTCCGCCGACGAAGAAGGCCATTTCCAATTCGAAGTCCATCAGTTTACATGGTCCAAATACAGGTGGGTTACCTGGAAAATAATATAGGTATTAGGTGCCAATAATAAAGATAATAAGTGTAACCTTAAATAATAATTTTGAAATGTGAAATAGAGATAAATTCATTTAGTTTAAATGACTAGCTTTAATTACTTGGTGTAATCATTCTGAAATTTAAAAAATAAATTTTATTGCTATCAATTTAATATGTACAAATAGTTTCCTTTACATTATTTAATAATTAAGATTTAGTTTTCATGATCAATTTAATATGTATTGTAGTACAAACAGTTAAACCTTTCCTTAATTTGATATTTAAGATTTAATTTTCATGATATATTGTAATATATTTATTTACCTTCTACTGGAAGTGTTTGTCCGTTAGGTCTTCTAATAGGGGTGCCAGAAACAACGACAGAAGACGCTCTTCCATGGTAACCCACAGGCAAATGTTTCCTGCAAAGAAATATATTTATGGGTAATTGTTTAAGTATTTAATATCATCATAATTATATACACATAGTAAGCGATTGAATTCATTAAAGCAAAATATTAATAATTACTCTGAGTTTATTAAAGAAAAATATTAATAATAAATAAGTTAATTTCAAGTACCTACCAATTTGGCATTAGAGCAGCATCTTTCCCTCTAAACATAATTCCCACATTCGTAGCGTGATGAATCGAGGAGTAAAAATCGGTGTAATCTCCAATTGTTGCTGGTAGATGCATCGTAGCTTGTGATTGTGGAACAAAGGCTCTAAAACCATTTACAAAAGGTCATTCCCTTCTTCAACAAAAGAACTAAAAGTTGAAACTATGTCTTTTATTAAATTTATAAAAAACTCTTATTTTATCAACAGTGTACATATAGTAAAATAGGTTAATCTATGAAACAGCTTAAAAACATTCTCGTGTTGATTATAAAAAAGCATATTTACAGTTATGTCAGTTCTAATAGACAAGATACATACCTTGCACGTAAATTTGCATCATTTTTTAACACCGGATTATCTCCAGAAAGTAACGCCTGTAATTGTTCTCTGACCTCTTTCCATGCAGCGTATGGCAGACCCATGAATGCATTTAATGTTGGCTGCAAGAAATTTAAACAAAACTAAAAGCCTTTCTAAATTAAAGATATGAAAAATAAAAAGTTTTAAATATTCAATAGACGAGGCCGTTACTTGTTAAATAACTTAATAAAACACTGGTACAGCGTGAGGTTTCAAAAATTAATTTATTGCACTAAGAAATTGTTTCGCCACACTGTGGCATCATCCACATTTACCTGATGATGCCACATTGGGGTGAAACAATTGTCGTAGTACAATAAATTAATTTTTGAAACCTCACGCTGTACCAGTGTTTTATTAAGTTATTACAAAGTCTTAAGAATTAAAGGATAAATGAAACACAACTTTCTATATTTTATAATATAATAATACAACTATAAACAACTGTAGAAAATATAAAAAATTTAATTCCACAATGGTCACGACCATTATATTATACTTACGATTTGTTTAATTTAAAATAGTTATTTAAGTCGTAAAACAAAGTAATCGTGTCTTCTTCTTCATTATATTCAAGATGCACCACAAAGTAAACGCCTCCATAATTCAATTATTATTATTTAAGCTTTTTTCTATGTAGAGTTTTGAAAACTTCAGCATATGAAGTTGTTATTTTATATTTATAATAATGTAATCAAATTTGAATAAAATAACTGTTACCTGTTTGAAAACATGCTGCTGTCCCCTGAGTAAAGGTCCATCGAAGAGGTGGCTGGTTTCCTTTAAATCCAAAATTTGATCACCTATCGCAACACCAATACGGTGTGTAACCTAAAAGTAATTAAAATAAAATACATTAAAACAAATGTTCACTTGAAGGATTCAGACTATATAGTCGTGGTTAGGAAATAAATATTCACCGCTTATAAGGATTTTCACATGTACGAGGGTGGATCAAATATAACCGATTTTTTTATTTATCGGTCGTTAAGTTGAGTGTAATGCGTGGTACTGCTGAATTTGTTTGAGCTGATTGTCTGCACAATTCACTGATAATACGCTTTCGAAAACGCAAGTCTACGAATGGCCTAAAAAAAATGCGACTACGAACCAGCATTACTGAGGCGAACATTCGTGCTATCCGTGAGCTAATTGAAACTGGCCGTCGGCTTGTAGTATATCAAATTGATGCACAGGTAGGAATATCGTACAAGAGTACTCAATTAGTCATATCCAATGAGTTGGGTTATCGAAAATTGTCGGCAAAGTGGGATCCTCACCTACTGACGGAAGATCCCAAAGCGAACCGTCTTTCTGCCTGTGCAATAGGGCAATGATTTTTTAAGTCACATAGTCACTTGTGATGAGACGTGGGGCATCACTATGCCCCAGAATCTAAACAAGCAAGTATGAAGTAGAAAAACTTCACCTAGAAAAGCCAAAACCCGTCTGTCTGCATACTGCTCGTTGATTACCTTCACGAACGACGTACAGACAATGATGAATAACATCGCGAGCTCCTTGATAGATACAAACTAACTTATAGACAGAAAATAAGAGGCATGTCCATCCGAAGTGTGATTCTGCTTCATTACAACGTTCAGCCACATAGAATTCCTTTGACCAGAGCAAGTTTAGAGAAAATTCATTGGGAAATATTGGAACATTGTTCCCATGTGACTTTCATATGTTTGGTCCACTCAAAGACGAATTGGGACGACGCCGTTTTCACAATGACCAAGATGTGGAATCGTGAGCAATTGGCTAAAAACACGACCGACTACATCCTTCGATAATAGCATCAAGAAACTTACACTTTGCTTTGAATACATAAAATTTATACATAAAAGCGGAGACTATGTAGAAAAATTAAGCACATTAATTTGTTTCTACAATTATATTTACATACATACTTTTTTAACTAATTTCCGGATTATATTTGATTGGCCCTCGTAGTACAAGAATGGATTGAGCAGAAGAACATAATTTGTTATTGCGAATTCTGCTTCTGCACAAAATTTTATGTATCATTTTTATAATTAATTTGTTTTTATATTTTTTTAAGTAAGAAGATAAAAGATGTAAATAAATAAATAAATAAGTAAATAAATAAATAAACAAATAAATAAATAAACATATAAACAAATTAATAATTATTAATTGAACTATTACCATTTAAGTTTATTTAAATTTTATATACAATTTAAATTTTTTGAAAATTTGTAAGTTAGCTGTAGTAATTTAATTTAACATATTTTTTTTTAAATAAGATTACTTGAAATTTAAAAGTACACTTATATATGTCTACTTTCGAACTGATTACACATATGGTAGCGTGGCCGAGCGGTCTAAGGCGCTGGTTTAAGGCACCAGTCTCTTCGGAGGCGTGGGTTCGAATCCCACCGCTGCCAATTTGTTTTTTTCTTAATTTTTAGTACACAAAAAAATTAACGTTTAATTATTTATGCTAATCAAGTTAATTGATTTAACGATTTAAAAAGAGCTAATTAAAAAGTTTTATACTAGTTATTGATAGAGTCTTATACATACTTAAACTTTTTAAACAATTACAAAGAATAGAAATTTATTGAAAAGAGTAGAAAATATTCTTAATATAATTGTTTTATAATTCTGTGTATTTTGTAATAAAAAAAGGTTTAAAATTTGCCCACATAATTGAAATTTTGCCAAAAATCAAACAAATCAAAATTTATTCAGAAAAACAATTGAAATATTAAATAACGTTTAAAATGTCTATCTTAGGAAACATCCTCATTTACAGAATTTTTTCGACTGTGTTGGAAATTCGCCAGGCGACAAAAACAAATGAAAGTTTCGTTAAAAGCAATAGAAAACTTAACAAAACGTAAAAACGTATATTTCTATTTTAAAAAACATCCTCATTTACAGAATGTTGTTCAAAAGAGTTGTAAATTCACCAAACGAAAAAACACAAATGAAAATTTATTTAGAAACAGAATTGGAAACTAAAATAATTTTAAAGTTTCTTTTAACAGTGGTCCATTCAGAGAACAAACGAGTTAGAATTTTACCACAGAATAAAAAACAAATGAAATTTGATTTATAAAGACCTAAAGAAAAGTTTTAATATGCAAATTAAATATTTATTCATTGGCAGAAAAACAAGAATTAAAGTTCATGCAATACAAATGTATTTTCTAGATTATTTAATTAAATTAATTCAGTTTCAACTGTCAACTGTCTCAAGCTCTGATTGTTTGATTAAATCGATTAATTAATTCATTAATATAAATTTAATTACAAAAAAAAAACACTTTTATGTTTTTTTGTCTATAAGTGTAATTGATTGAGTACTTGGCATTATTAGCTATTGTTAATTAATTAATATATCCCTTCATCATAAACAAAAAACTTAAAAAACTTTTAAAAAAATAATTTTAAAAAAAATTTAAAAAAATAAATTAAATGAACAAAATTTTATTTAAAAATGTCCATTATTTATTTAGTCAATTATTTTTATTATCAACATTTGACTAATTGATAAAATGATTTTGGCAAAAATGCAAAATGAATTTGAATTAATAATTCACTTTACAAAAAGTTATTAAATGTCGATTATAAGCGTTCATAACCAAATTATTGGTTCCATCTACTATCTTAAAGGATGTTAGTTGATAATCTATTGCAAAAAAAGGAAAAAATGTCCTCCCCGGCGGGGAATCGAACCCCGGTCTCCCGCGTGACAGGCGGGGATACTGACCACTATACTACCGAGGACTTGCTAGAAGACCAAATTCAAGCGATCAAATGAACGAAAAATTACAAGCTTTTACAAAAATTTCGGTTGAATGAGAAAATAATTTATTGAAAAACTTTGTAATGCTTAAAAAATTATAGAAAATACACTCATTTTTGAAAATTCGAGCTAAAATAATTTCCACATTTAAAGTGTGAGTAGGAATAAATTATTCCTGATCAGAAATTAAATATTAAAAATGCATTCGCCGATTTAGAAAATTATTTAAAAAAAATGTATAAATGTTAAAGCTTTGAATGTGCTCAATATATAAAAAATCTACTCTTTAGTATTTAGCAAAAGAAGTTACCATGTTGAATTCGATCCACTATCTTTTCTAGTTCTTGGATGTTTTTACTAATTAAACTATCTTGGACAAATAATTTTATCTGTAGCAATTATTTATTGTAATGTGATTTATTATGAACATTTTCACAACAAATTAATGTATTTTGTCTGAATGAAAGTTTGTAGTGTGAGCAGAAATAAATCAATCCCAATCCGAAATTAAATACTAAAAATGCATTCTTCGGTCTAGAAAATTACCTAAAATATAATTTACAAATGTATTTAATCAAAATTATAGCTAACAGATTATGCAACCAAACTAGCATATTAATTATATTAATTAAATAAAATCCGAATATTTTCACACAAATTAAACATTAAAAAGAGAAATTAGATAAATTGCAAATTTATTTATCTATAACATAATTTAAGAGTTCCGTAATACATTAATTGGTTAAACCATCAGTCATATTTTATATATTTTATTGAACGTTAAGTACGTAAGATTACCTACAGGAAATCATAGTAATAACTTTTCTCCACTAAATATGCCATAATCGGAATGAAGAATTTAATGTCGTTATAATTAAAACTATTGATTCGAAAATGAATGATTTTATTTACAATAACGTAAAAACTTTAATACTTTAATATTACAATTATATAACCAGCAAGTAAGGAAATACATTTTTGGAAAATAAAAAAAAATCAAATACGTAATATAATATTTTTTTTACATTACTTAACAGTCCTTTGATATATTAGTCATATTGAATAGAAGTTATAACATTATACCTTAACCATATGTACGTATGGTTGCCTATATAGAATCATAGGGAAACCATTTTTCTTTTCTCAAATATACTATAATCGAATATGGAATAATTAATGATTTATTAATCCTTTATAATTATTCATGGAATAAATAAATAATTTTGGGAAAAATTAAGAAGCGTTTTACCGATTGGCTTAAATAATTGGATATTGCGATGGTAGGGTTAAAAATTAAGTTTAATTCGATGAGTTAAGAAAATATAATGTTAGTTTATAAAAAAGCAGTAAATTCTTCTTCGCACTTTTATTTAAATCGTTATCAATTATCACTTTGTGCCTGAAATAAATGTTTCAACAATAACGTTTACTTTTTTTAAATTTCCAATATGTATCAAGAAGTTAACGTCTCAACCATTAACGAAATATATGTCTTGATTTAGATAAAAGTCTAAACAGAAATAAAATAAACTTATTATTTAATCAGTAAAAAGACTTTAACTTTGTATAACATTTAAATCAAGTGCTATACAAATAAAACCAGTGTTTTAGTGATTATTAAACATGTATAACGAAAAAGAAACTTCCTGTATTCAAAAATTATTCTTGAATTGTTAATCTTTATTCTTCAACTGTAATAGTAGTTAAAATGCACTTGCATATTAAGTTTTTTTTTTACTAAAAATTTGCTTCTTGTAAAGGTATTAATTTTACTTTAATAGAGATTAACATAATAAGTTATTTAAAACAACTTTGTTTCAGTACAAGATGATTTAACCTATTATTATTAACATATTATAAATAAAAACTTATATTTAAACACTAACAATCTGCAAAACGCCAAATGTATATACATGATTAAATCTTTTAAATCTTAAAAAAGAGAATGTTACAAAAGATTTATGATGAAAAAAATATTTCAAATGCCATACATATTTAATAAATTTTCAATTGTTCATCTTTTATAGATATGTAATTGTTCAAAACGTTTCTTTGAAAACATTTCCTCTGTTTTTTTGTATGAAATTTTCAATTGTTTTTTGTTGCAACTGTTTTTGGAGCAAATTTACAATCATTTTTCTTTTATTAGAAAGTGTTTTTAAATCTTGGCATATTTTTAATATTCATTTTTTTGTAAGCTTAGTTTTAGATCTTTTCGATTCTTATTTATTTTGTAGAAAATTTAAGTATTGAATTGTTTTTGGTGGATAGTTTTCTTTTTTGTAATTTCAATTGTTTTATTTATCTCTAGCATTTTTTAAAGGTGTCGGCGATTTTTTAAAGAAATTTCCAATAATTTCGTTTCTGTAGATTTTCAACTGTTTTAAAAATTTCTTCTTGTATAAAATTTTCAATTGTTCTTTATTTTTACTGTAAAGTTGCAATGGCGACTAATGACCCTAGTAGTCGATGCTGCTCAAAAAAAAGTTCCAAATGTTTTTGAGCAAATTTTTAAACTGTTTTTTAGAGTTTTAACGAATTTTTATTTATTTTCCTTTTTATTAGGTAAAACTACAACAGTTCCAAATGTTTTAAGAAAGTTTTAATTTCCTTTAACTTTTCAAACGTTGGTTCTAAGCAAGTATTTATTTAATGAAATACTGACTGTTTCAAGTGAATTTTAAAATAGAAAGATAAATTTATTTTTTAAACATATTATCTATGACAGAGTAAAAATTGTGGGATTTGTTTTATATTCATCAATAGAATTCAAGAGTGATTATTCGAAAATGAAGATATACACATATTTTAGCGTAATAAATAAATAATATTTACATTTACACAACTCATTTAAACAATATTAAAAAATTAAAATTACAAACACAAATCAATAATATAATATATGCAACCAAATTTACAACTTGAAAGTTCGCCCATTCACCAATAGATGCTACCCCGGTGCAGTTTTTGGCAATAATTACGTACAAACTTGCGCACGCTCCCGAAAAAAAAAACTGTTAGAATTTCTCAATCAGTTTACTCACATCTTTCGGCGAGGAAAACACGCCGTACGGCAGATTCTGGATGGGAAAATCACAGTTCACAGGGTACTCGACGAAGCACTTCATGGTTGCGCCGCGGTTTTCACAGGACTAGACAAACAACGGTCCGAATAATTCTCCCAAGGACGACGTTATTTATTTTTCCGCTCTCAAGATAACTCAATGCGCGCATTTTTAATCGCGCTGTTTGTATAGGGAACAGGTTGTGTTACTATGTGACGCCGGTGTGTTGGTAAATATTTTCATTTGCATGAATTTGAATCCATTAACATTTATGGAGTATTTATAATCCGTGTATAAATTATATATTGAAAAAAACACAATTCTTGAATGTTGGTGACTGTGCATAACAGGAAAAACAAATGAAATACTCAAACAATAAAAACAATACTAGGTAGTGATTAGATAACTTTAGACAACTATTATATCAGTTTGCAAATGACTTATATTCACACTGAATTGAAAAATTCACTATAACTTATATTCAAATGGAGAGAGGAAATAGTAATAATTTATCCAAAAAAAATGTCAATTTACTAGATGCAAGGTAAAAAATTTAAGAAATACACTTTTGAGTAAATTTTTCTGTTGGGTTAAAAAAATAATCATTTGCTAACAAAAAAAAGAGTTGAAATTGGATAAAGCTGAAAATTAATAAAGAAAATAATCAATAAATTGTTAAAAAATCTAAATAATAATCATTTGAAAAAATGACTAAAAAAAACTTAAAAACAGTTTAAAATTTGCTTGAAATTTTCCTACAAAAGCAAAGAAAAGTTATTAAAGAAAAAACTGTTTTAACAGTTGAGAATTTACAAGAAAAACATTAAAAATTCTCTTAAAAAAATTGAATAAAACCAATTGAAATTTAAGGAAAAAAACTATTGAATAGAATAGAAGAATAATACGATTAAAACTTGCATGAGAAAAATCTTAGAAATTTATTTATTGTTATTTCTTTTACGGATTTTGTATTAAATCTAAGTATTTTTGTATTATGAAAAGTAAGTTTACACTACTAAATAAATACATATATAAATAAATAAATACAAAAGTAAATAAATAATGGATTTGTAAAAAAAATAATTTTGAAAATAAGAGATGATTCAGTTTAAAGGTTGCAAATAAACAACAAAATAAATTTGTTAATCCTTTAAATAAAAGAATATTTCAAAATTTGCTTATTAAAAAAACAATTTTTTATTTCTTTCTGAACAGTCACATTAAAATTTATCTAAAATAGTTAGTATTTTACTAAAAACATTTCCTCAGTTAACATCTCAAATAAAAACAATTGAAGATTTCTTTTAATAAGCACAATTAAAAATATATAAATGCAATTTTTTTGTTGGATTTTACCCAAATAAAATTATTTACTTAAAAAATTGAAAATAAAAAACCCAAATTTATTAAAAATATACAAAAGAACAACGTTTTAAGGAAACAAATGAAAATATCGAAAGCATGATGAAATTATAATTTATAAAAAAACCGCTGTAAACACAAAAATTGAATTGAAAATTTTCTACGTAACCAAGAAACTGTTTTTTAAACGCTATTTAGAGTAAAAAATTAATGTTAAATTTTAAAATAAATCAAAAACTTCTTAAGAAAAATAGCTGGAAACTGGAGTTTTAACGCTTTAATATTTGCTTAGAATGAGTTGGACTTGTACCTAAAACCTAAAAAGAATAGTTCGCTCCTACAATAGCAAATGAAAAGACTTTTAAAAAGTTTTAAAAAAATACAAAAACGTATAAAAATTTACTAAGACTCGAAAACTTTACAATTGTTTTATAATCGTGTATATTTTATTAGGACGAAAGCTAAAGTATAGTATAATAAATAAATAAAAAACACTTGCATAGTTAAAATTTTATATATAAAACAGTTGAAATTTTACTTTCTAAACATATTTATTTTGAAATCAACTTAAAAAGTGAGTAATGTAAAGAAATTAAAAAACTTGCTTAGAAAAAATGTTTATTAGTGCCCATTACAAGTTTTACTTAAAGAAACTTAAAACTTTCTTAATACATTTGAAAAAATTTGAGTTTTACGAAAGAAATAAAATTAAAATTCGCGAAGATGAAATGTTTAGAAAACAGTTGGCATAGCAAAAAACAATTTGAAATATACTAATACAAAAACAAAGGAAACTTTTTAAACAGTAAAAACCAAATTGAAAATTTTCTAAAAGTAGTACAAAAATTTCTTAAAATAGTTAGAATAGTTGGCGGAAAGACCACGGAGTCGATAGCCAAACACTACTATCACTATATAACTTGTTTCAAAACATTTAATTGTAATGTTTATTTCGTGGAAGAAACATAAAGTTCTAGACAAGTCAAAAAACTTTAAACTTTACGAAAAAATATTATTTTTTTCTAAAATAAGAAAAGAAAGTTTCTCAAAAAAAACTTTTTCAAATGATTAAAGAATACAAAAAATTAATTGAAAAAATTATTTTTCATTTCATTTCATTTATTTCACATATGCCACAATATACAAACTATCAAAATCAGTTTGAATTTTAGAAAGAAAAACAATTGAAATTTTGCCAAAACACAGTTGCCACCATTCTGAATAATCACTTTAAAATTTACCTAAAACAGTTGGTATGTTATTAAAATTTTAAATAATAATTTAAAAAAAAAAATCGATTTAAAATTTGCTTGAAATTTTACAATAAAAAACATTGAATTTTACTAAAGAACTTAAAAACTTGATTACATCACATTTGAAAATTTGTTAAAAAAACAGTTAATAACATAAAAAGGAGTTTACAATCTGTTATTTACCTAAAACAGTTTATATGTTACTAAAATTCTAAATAATAATTCTCTAAAATAGTCGATTTAAAATTTGCTTGGAGTTTTATTAAAAAAAAAACAGTTGAATTTTACCAAAAAAGTTAAAAACTTGATTAAAAGACATTTGAAATTTTTTTTTAGAAAAAAAAAAAACAGTTTATAACATAAAAATAAGGTTACAACCTGTTCAAAACGTGAAAGTTTACTACAAAGGCAAAAGATAAATGATTAAAGAAGAAACTGTTTTAAAGAGTTGAAATTTACGCATTGAAAAGTCACTAAAAAAGGTTAAAATATTTCTTTATAATCTACTTTCGATAAAACCAGTTAAAATTTTAGGAATTGCCCAAAAATTTAACATTTACTAAAAAAACGTGAAATATTCTTAAAAACTGTAGAATTTACGAAAGCTGTTTCAAAAAATTTCTCAAAACATTTAGATTTTTTGCAATAACAAAATAAACTTGCTTAAAATTAAAAAAAGCATAAAAATTGTTCTTAAAATGTTTGGAAACAAGGAATTTTACTAGAAATAAAAAGAAAATTGAAAAATAGTAAGTTCTCAACTATTTTTCAATTTTTTTTTTTAATTCAATTTAACTGATTATATTAATGATAGTATGACGATACTTACGTAAATCCTTTAAATTTGTTCAAACACAGTTGAAATTGTCTAAAAAAGAGCTGAAAGTTCCAACGAAAGCAAAGGGAAAATTATTAAGGAAGAAACATTTTAAACTGTTCACAATTTACAAGATAAAATAATTGAATATTTAAAATATACAAAATACTTGAGATACAATTAATTTTATGAAAAAATGTTTTTATAAAAATATGCCAGAAAAAAATATTTTTATTATAATTTATAAAAGACATTAATTGTTTGTTAAAAAAAAAGAACGTATTTTTTGGAAGCAGTTTAAAATTTGCAAAATATCAATACAGGACTGCTAAAACTGTTTCATTTTTTTCAGAAGGAAAGAAATTTTCAAAATTTGCTATAATGGACGTATTTTGAAATTTTAAAACTAATTCTACGATTGGATATTTTTTTACAAATTTTCAAACCCTTGGAAGCAATTTTATTGCCTTCAATTCCAATTTTGAGCGTCGCCATTTTGTTTCTGCATGTGATATATTAATTCTTTTGAGGAGATGTTAAATATACGTTTATAGTAAATATAGTTAATAGTATTTTGAAATTTTTGAAGATTTATAAAAAAAACCCTAAGCAAATTTAATTTAAGTTTAAACAGTTGAAGTTTTTCATCAGAAAATAGAGTTGAATTGAAAACTTTAATAGAAATAACAAACGAAATCTTTAAATTAAAATAGTTATACAAATTTTAAATGCAATCGGAAATTTACTTAACGAAACAATTAATAATACGCTAAAAAAACAAATGGAACATTTGAAAAATTTAATAAAACAAAAATTTAAAATTTGCTTAGAAAAAAATAAATAAATTGAAAATTCACTAAAAAAGTGTATATTTCAATATTTCTTTAAAAAAACACTTTGGATAAACCAGTTGGAATTTTAAGGAAAACACAATTTAAAAAATAAAAATTTAAAAATATTTACAAGAAAAACCTTGAAAATTCACTAAAATGAATTAAAATATTTCTTTAAAAAATTCCAGGTAATATTTTAAGGAAAAAACAATTGTGAACAATATGGTTTAAAACTTCTTAGAGAAAATTCAAATTTACTTATTTTTTTTCAGTATGAAGAAATTTTCCAAATGTGCTTACAAAAAATGGAGAAATTTTCATAATTTTTTAAATAGAATCACTTAATAGTTTTCAATTTACTTTAAAAGAATTTTAACTTGAAATTTTACCAAAAAAAGAAGTTGAAAAGTTTTTTATAAATAACAAATTAAATCTTAAAGTAAAACAGTTGAACATTCTTTAAATGCAAAAATACCTATGATTAAAAATTTTCTTAGAAAAAACAGTTGATAATTTAAAAATTCAGTGAAATTTAGAAAAAAACATTGTGAAAATTCACTAAAAGGAGTTCTTATATTTCATTTAAAAAAATATTTTGAATAAAATCAGTTGAAATTTTAGGAAAAAAAAAAGAAACAAAAGTTACTAGAGAAAATTCTTTCAGATTTACTTAATTTTTTTAAAAGAAATACATTTTCAAAATTTTCTTACAAACCAAATTAAAATCGCTTAAATTTCTAAGTATTTTACTACAAATATTGAAAAATTACGAAAAAAAAACTGTAGGCAAATATTAGCCCAATAGAGTTGAAATTTTACAAAAAAAGAGCTGAAAACTTATAGAAATCTTAAAAAAAAACAGTTGAAAATGTTTTAAATGCATTTGTAATTTAACCATAATTAAGAATTAATAATATCTTGATTAGAAATTAAAATCACCTGGTTTGTTTTACAGAATATTTATTATTTTTTCTCCGACTAGTTTCGACAAACAAACCAAGTGTTTTTAGTTTCTAATCAAGATTTTTCATATATGTTTCATCACGAGTTAAGTAAGCAATTAATTTAATATAAATTAATAATATAATAAGAAAACACAATCAAAAATTAATTTTGAAAACATTCGAAATATTTACTAAAACAGAAAATTAAAAGTTTACTTGCTAAAAACAGTTGATAACTTAAAAAAGAGTTAAAAATTTGCTCAAAAAATAGTAAAGACTGATAACAGTTGAAAATTTACGGGAAAAAATATTTAAAATTAACTGAAACGAATTGCAATATTTTTTAGAAAAAAAAGCTTTGAATAAAGCCAGATGGAATTTTAGAGAAAAAAAAAATCAATTGAAAATGGTCTGGAAAGAACGGAATTAAAAACTGTACAGTTATTGTACAGTTGAAAATTTATGAAAAAAATATATTTAAAATTAACTAAAAAGAATTGGAATATTTTTTTAGAAAAGAAAAACTTTGAATAAAGCCAGATGAAACTTCAGAGAAAAAAAAAACAATTGAAAATGGTCTAGAAACAACAGAATTAAAAAAAAAAATATTAACTAAAAAGAATTGGAATATTTCTTGAGAAAAAAAACTTTGAATAAACCCAGATGTAATTTTAGAGAAAAAGCAATTGAAAATGGTATAGAAACAACGGAATTAAAAACTGTACAGTTGTTGTACAGTTGAAAATTTATGAAAGAAAAATATTTAAAATTAACTAAAAAGAATTGGAATAATTGTTTAGAAAAAAAACTTTGAATGAAGCCAGATGGAACTTTAGAGAGAAAAAACAATTGAAAATGGTCTAGAAACAACAGAATTAAAAACTTTCCAAAGAAAAATTTGCGTAACTTGTGTTTTTCAAATTTTTCTTATAAAAAAAATTGAAATTTTGTTAAATTTTTGAACATTCCTTAAATATCCTTAAATCTTGTTTTATTTTATTATAATAGAATTTTAGCTTGAAGCAGTTGAGATTTTCCTTTATAGAAATAATAAATGTAATCTAAAAAGTGATATTTTGTCAAAAATCAAAAACAAAGTCACTTAAAAATTTGCTTAAACCAATTAGTATTTCATTACAAAGGAATAAAAATTTAGCAAAGAAAAAAACCACAAAAAGATTGAAATTATACCAAAAACGAGTTAAAAAGTTTCCTAGAATTTAAATTATTAAAATCTTTAAAAGAAAGCAGTTAAAACATTTTGTAGTAGTTTAATTTTTTTAAATTAATTTTATGAAAATAACAATTTAAAAATGCTACGAAAAAGCAGTTAAAAACTAAAAATAAAAAGAGTGATAAGAAATATTTGAAAACTATCTAAAAACAGATAAATTAAATTTTAAAATTTGCCATTAAAAACAATACGATTTAAAAAAATAAAATAATAAAATGTGCCGAGTAAATAACAGAAAACTATCAAACGAAACAATTGAAATTAAAGAAAAAAAAATTCAACTTTGACATTTAATTTAAAAATCGGTAGATTTTATTAAGAAAAATTTGTAAAAAAATATTCAAGAATTTAGATTAAAAAAACGGGTTACATACAAGTCCAAAAAAGAGTTGAAATTTTACAGAACGCTAAGACAGTAAAATGAATGTTTTATATAAAAAATAGTTTAAACAAAACCAAAACTTTAAAAAATTCTAATAATACTTGAATTTACAAAAAAAAAGAAGTCAAAATTTGCTATGAAAACAAAGTTAGAAACCTTTTAAATGCAAAAAAATAATTTTCCTTAACAATTTGATTTTTATAAATTAAATTAAACAATTAAAAATTTCTTAAAGAACAGTAAATAATTTTTCAGAATGAAGCAATTACAAAAATTTAAAGACAGATGAAAGTTAGTCAAAAATACAATTGAAAATTTACTGAAATTGAAAAGCTATGAAAATTAGAAGAAACAAAAAACATTCGAAAGCTAAGAAAACAGTAAATTATTTGCCAAATAAGGATTTTACAAAGAGTCATTGGCATTGAATAAAAACGGTTTTAAATTGAAAAACAAAAACAATTGAAAATACACTATTGAGAAACAGTTAAAACTAAATTTTTAAATCTGTTTGAAAGGAATTAAAAGTGAAATAAAAATTCACCAAAAAGCTATAAGAATTGGAAAAAACAGTTTTTTTTTTATTTAGAGAAAAAAACAATTTAAAAATTCTGCAAGACAATAATAGATGTCCCTTGAATGGTATCTCTATCCTACACGAAGAACTGAAGCTTTTAACTCTGTAGTAATATTCCATTACACTGTTTTACTTACTTTACTCTGATGAGGGCCTAATATGTCAAAACAGGTTTGAAACTGCTGTAGATAGGAAAATAATAATTTATAATAATAATGTTTTTTTATATTTATTTTGTATTTTTTTTTTTCATTTTGGAAAGGAAGCTTAACTTTAATAATCATAAACATAAAGTTTAACATTATTACAATGCAAAAACTACTGTGCAGAAACGCTCAAAATACTTAATTCTAATTCTTACTTTTATTTTCATATTACTGCACCCGTAAATCAATATTTAAAAAAGTTTAAACTTTGTAAACAGTTAAAAATTTAAAGTTTCCTACAGAAATTGCTAAGAAGAAAAAAAAAAGAAAAAAATTTATTTTTCCTACAGAAATTGCTAAAAAATTAAAAAGAAAGGAATGAAGTTTAATTTTCTAAATAAAAACAAAGATATTTTAATAGATAGATAGATACATATATTTATTGACAAATTTTACAATATTTACAAAAACATAGTGAATAATGAATGAGGTGTTAGTGACTTAATCTGTCAAAAGGCTATCGACCAGAGGTCTTTCTGCCTTATATTTTAATATTTTCCCTCGTATACTAAATAAAGTCAATCAAGGACAATCAACACGAACATCTGTAACACTCACCTACTTAACCATAAAAAAATATGCCAAATAAACACTTGTGGCGAGGAAAACAAAAACAACAGTCCATAATAATTTTCATATTTTATTATTAGTATTATCTTTACATACTCATACGGCAAACAAAACGCTTCGATGTTGAACAAGCGGCTAAAATTGAACGTAATAACAACATTATTCCAATATGGTAATCATTACAACTTTTTTTTTATACACGGAAACACACTTTACACCTAAAAACGGCACATTCAAATAAAATAAATATCACAATACAATATTTATTTGATTCAAGGCAACCATCATGAAATATATGTATATATACGTTTATTTTTTTAAAGAGTTTTTCTTTATTTGGAAGACATCGTATGTTTTGTTGTGTTCTCTCATATTTTTGTTTTTTTTTTTTGTACAAGTTCGCTTATTTATTTTTTACAGTTTAGGTAGAACTCATCGATTCCAAGCGCGATGCGCATGCGCACAAAATGAAAAACTTGAAATTTTTAAATAGATTAGATTTTTAATTCATCATATAATAATAATATCAGCTAATAATATGTTATATTATTTGGAAAGAAAATAATTTTTAAAAATATCTTTTCGCCTCATTCACAAAATAATAATTAGGCTTTTTGCGAATAAGACAAGAGTTATTATTAAAATAATAAAGTTTTCTTTACGTAATTTAAAAATACCAATAGAAAAGACAATTTTTATTAGCATAAATTCAATTAATTAACTGTATACATTGCATACACATGAAATTCCATTATAAAGTTGTCTAACTTGTTGGAAATAAGTTAAAGTTATTATTATTAAAACAGTTGTTTATTTTTTTATTGACAAGATTTGTTACCTGATTAAAAGGCAAGTTAATTATTGTTCCCTGTCAACAACATCCAGCCACAGACCAGTTTCGATCTATTTTAGATCTCATCAGTGTAGCGCAGTTGGAGACAAGGAATTGAATTTTACATCCATTTTTGTTCGTGTTATAAAGAAATTAATTATATAAATAATTGAATAATTTCAAGTCTTTCCTAGTTTTCGTGTACACTACGCTGTACAACTAATCAAAATTGACTATATAGTTATTTTTTTTAATTAATAATTCCCTCAATATTCCCTTACACTGCTATGTCCTATTGGCAGTTCATATAAATATATTTTTCACTAAATATTTCCGTTTCTCTTAGTACACTCTTATGTTACAAGTACAGGGGATAGACTATGCAAACTAACAACAAATTTACAGTAGGCGTTTTCATCCCTTATTCTCATGTTCATATTATATATATATTTATATAAAATTCTTTCAACAGAATAAAGCGTCACTTTATTTATATAATATACAAATATTCAGCGGTTTTAACGGAACAGAAAAATATTCTTCTTTTATGATTTTCTATACAACATTATTGCGTCAGCTACACATTTGTTTATTTATTTTTTTTGTAAGTTACGATATTAGAAATATACGCTACGTACACACAAGTGTTTTTTGGGTAGTTTTCTAACATATATAATTTTTATACATTTATAATATTTATATATATACTTTTATGACAGCAATAACAACAGTGTATACTTAATATTAAGGTATGTATAGAGTTTAGAGGTAAAACGTAAAGATAATCACATGTTGGAAGTTGTTTCAATCACAAAACCACTTTTTGTTTATATAATTTTTTTTTATCTACATTTTTTTTTGTATATTAGGTTTTTTTTGGGCGATACGAATTATTGGTCGAAATTTTTGTTTTAAATCTAGTGTGTGTGTAATTGTTAATTTTTTGAAAACAAAAACCATAAATTAATACATAAAAATGAATGAATGAAGTTGAGTCAAGAGGATTTATTATGGTGATGAAGATTTGTAGAACAAATAAATTTCCTCTGTTTGAAAAATTTGCAAAAGAAAATGTTTTGATCTTATAGTTATTTTTGATCATGCTAGATTTTTGGCCAAGAGCAAAAAACTGATCCAAATACTCTTATTAACTCCCTTGTTTAGTTAAAATACATGGGGTTTTATAAAAGTACATTTTCTTCTTTCACAAGCTTTTCAAAAGAAAATGTTTTGATCCAATAGTTACAACCTCAGTTTATCAAATACAGTATTTTTCATCAAGCAAGGATTTTGGCCAAGAGTAAAAACCTGATCCAAAGCTTCTTAATAAATATAAAATCCCTTGTTTAGTTAAAACACATAGGGTTTTATAAAAGTTCATTTTCTCCTTTCACAAATTTTGCAACAAGAAAATGTTTTGATCAAACAGTTACCACTGCAGTTTACCAAGAACAGTATTTTTGATCAAGCAAGAATTTTGGCCAAGAGCAAAATAACTGATCTAAAGCTTCATATTAAATATAATATCCCTAAATCCCTTCTTTAGTTGAAACACGTAGGGTCACAATATATTTGGCCAAATGAAAAAAAAAACGGTTCTTAAGTTCTTATTAAATATAAAATCCCTTGTTTAGTTGAAACACATAGGGTTTTATAAAAGTACATTTTCTTCTTTCATAAACTTTGCAAAAGAAAATGTTTTGATCTAATAATTACAACTGCAGTTTACCAAGAACAATGTTTTTGCTCAAGCAAGAATTTTGGCCAAGAGCAAAAAAAACTGATCTAAAGCTTCTTATTAAATATAATATCCCTTAATCCCTTCTTTAGTTGAAACACGTAGGGTTTAATAAAAGTACATTTTCTCCTTTCACAAACTTTGCAACAAGAAAATATTTTGATCAAATAGTTACAATCTCAGTTTACCAAAAACAGTATTTTTGGTCAAGTGCAAAAAAAAACTGATCTAAAAAGCTTCTTATTAAATATAAAATTCCTTAATCCCTTGTTTAGTTGAAACACATAGGGTTTTAAAAAAGTAGCTTCTGATGGAAAAATCTTGTTATCATAAGAGTTAAATGATTTAAACCTTCAGTCACCTAAAAATATTCTCATTAAGTTAACCAAAAGTTTCTTCACTTCAGAAACATGTTTTTGAAATCTCTTATCCCACACAATCACATAGAGGGTGGTTTAGGATGTAATAACTTTAACCTTCATAACAGATACATTTTTTGATGACCTTCTATCTTGATCTTGACCTTTACTACGTAGTTGTTTATTATCAAGGAAGAATAATAAACACTTTTCATTAAGCTAATAAAAAGCTGCTTCACTTTAAAAACATATTTTTGAAATCTCTGATCCCAAACAATTACATGGAGAGTGATTTATGATGTAATAACTTTAACCTTCATAACAGATACATTTTTTGATGACCTTCTATCTTGATCTTGACCTTTACTACGTAGTTGTTTATTATCAAGGAAGAATAATAAACACTTTTCATTAAGCTAATAAAAAGTTGCTTCACTTCAGAAACATTTTTTTGAAATCTCTTATCCCAAACAATCACATGGAGAGTGATTTAGGGTGTAATCACTTTAAGCTTCATATTAGATATTTTTTTTTGATGACTGGCTTTCTTGATCTTGACCTTTACTATGTAGTTGTTTATTATCAAGGAAGAATAATATATTTTTCCTTCATTCTCTCTTTGCTGATTTCGTTGGTTGAAAGCTGTTAAGAACAATTATTTATAGTTTTATTCAGCAAATCTGTAAGATAATCCAAAGCTTCTTTCCTTTAAACGTAAGCCATGACAGACCAAACCTGCATGAGATCGAAGTATTCAATAATATCCAGAAGAATCGTTCGTATAGAACAAAATCGCAATTCACTGATCATCTGCAGTTCAAAAAAAACATTCCGATATCAAAAAAACATTTAATCAAACTTTAGGTACTTATCTTAATAAGTAAATTAGATTTAAAGAATCGAAGCTTGCAATCATCAGCAATAGAATTTCATAAACAAGAAACTTTACTGATCTTCTGTACGAGGATAGTATAGAGCAAAATTGAAATTCACTGAGAAGAAAAAACATTCCGAAATGCAACAAATATTCAATCAAACTTTAGATACTTATCTTAATAGGTAAATTAGATTTAAAGAATCGAAGCTTGCAATCATCAGCAAGAGAATCTCACGAAAAAGAACTTTACTGAACTTCTGTAAGAAGATAGAACAGAGAAAAATTGAAATGCATTGAGCGTCTGCAGTAAAAGAAAACATTTGGATATGCAAAACATATTCAATCAAAATTAGAGTTAAAGAATCGAAGCTTTCAATAATCAGCAATCAAAAATTAGAGTTTAAGTATCGACGTTTGGAATAATCAGCAATTGAATCTCATGAAAAAGGAGCTTTGCTGATCTTCTGTGAGAAGATAGAAGGCTTAAATATTCAACACAGCTCAATTATTCTTTACTAAAGCATGAGATCCAAGTTCATAATAGCCAAAGAATAGAACAATTTTGAATACTTGATTGTTTCTTCGTAATTCATTGTCTAATAATTCCAATAAAATTTTAACTCTGTAAGTTACAATTTTAATGGAATCATTAAATCAAATTTGATCTAATGATTTCAGTTAATTTTTCGATATCTTTGGTTATTTTTTGATATCTTGGGCACAACGGGCCTAGTGAGGCCTAGGTGCTCTGGTCAATGATCAAATCATTGACCAGAGAAATTGATATCTTTGGTCATTCGTGACGGTCTGATGTTTTTATTTTTTGGCGGCATCAACTGCTAGGACTATTCGCCACAATGATGATTTTTTTGTTCTATTTCTAAAGCATGACAACAAAGCCCAAAAGAATCTTCAAATTGTGAACAGATCTTCAAATAGAGCAAAATAGAAGCTTCACGATTTTTCTGTATTAATAGAAGAAACTCTTAGATATCCAACAAAGCTCAATACTTAACAGATTCTTATTTCAATCAGTAAATAAAAATCTGATGTTCGAAATTACAATTTGCGAATTTCCTTGTAGAGAGTTTTAGGTTGTTTTTCATATCTTTCATCATTTTTGGCCACTTATGATGGTCTGATGTTTTTTCTCCTTCTTGGTATATAGTTGACATCTTTGACCAATCATGATAGTTTGATGATTTTTCTTCTTCTTAGTATGTAGTTGTTCTTTTCTATCTCAATAAGCAAAAAAAGGAAACTCTCATATATCCAGCAAAGTTCAATAATTCTTTCTACTTTGATCTTATTAGGTAAAAGTACGAGATCGATGCTTGCAACAATTTGCAGAAGAATTTCTCCCATAGATAGATGAGGAACTTTACTGAATATATGCAATCATAAAGAATTGTCAGATGTCCAAAAAAGCTCAATCATTTTATATACTCTTATCTCAATCAGCAAATGAAAGTCTGATATCAAAAACTACGACCCCATCATTGAAACAATTTACCTCCGTTGATTTTAGACTTTTTTCCACAGCTTTAATCATTTTTGACATTTCTGGTCATTCGTGTTGGTGTGATGACTTTT
The DNA here is from genome assembly GCA_963969525.1 of Ontholestes murinus. Taxonomy (NCBI): domain Eukaryota; kingdom Metazoa; phylum Arthropoda; class Insecta; order Coleoptera; family Staphylinidae; genus Ontholestes; species Ontholestes murinus. Next base: position 11,169,621 of record OZ018387.1, on the reverse strand, counting down.
TTCTTGATATATTTTTGCTCTTTCCTATCCTAATAGATAGAACCAAGTTCGAAACCTTCAACATTGTGCAATAGAATCTTAAGATGAAAAAACTGTTTCGTTCGTCATCAGTCAACATCAGAAAATGAAGATTACGACCCCATCATTAAAACACATCACCTCCGTTGATTTTGGGCGTTTTTCCACATCTTTAATCATTTCTGATATTTTTGGACATTCGTGATGGTTTCACCTCAGTTAATTTTAGGCTTTTTTCCACAGCTGTAATCGTTTCTGCCATTTCTGATTTTTGACTACTTTTCTTGATATACTGATGTTCTTTTCCTATCTTAATAGATAGAATAAAGTGTGAGATTGAAACCTTCAACATTCTGCAATAGAATCTCACGATGAAAACAACAGCTTCATTCATCATCAGTCAACATCAGAAAATGAAGCTTTTCGAAAATTACGACTCCATCATTAAAACCATTCACCTCCGTTGATTCTAGGCTTTTTTTCCATAGCTTTAATCATTTCTGCTCTTTCTGGACATTCGTGATGTTTTCACCTCAGTTAATTTTGGGCTTTTTCCCACAATTCTAATCGTTTCTGCCATTTCTGTTCTGATTTTTGACTATTCTTCTTGATATACTGATCTTCTTTCCTATCTTAATAGATGGAATAAACTGTCAGATTGAAAGCTTCAACATTTTTCCTATTTTAATAGATGGAATAAAGAGTGAGATTGAAACCTTCAACATTTTTCAATATAATCTCACGATGAAAAATTAGCTTCACTCATCAACAGTCTACATCAGAAAATGACGCAAAAAGCTTAATCTTTCTTTAGACTTTTAACTCAATAGGTTAACTAAAGTCTGAGATTAAAGCTCAGAAAAAATCCAAGAATAAAACAATCTAAGAATGGCGATTAAGATATTATTAAAGATTAAAGCTCAAAAAGAGTTCCAAGAATAGAACAATCTAAGACTGAACCTTCAGCATTTTGCAAGAACAATCTAAGATTAAACCTTCAGCAGTTTGCAATAAAATCTTACGATAAGTAATAATTACCTTCACTCATCATATGTATTCATCGGAAAATGACGCACAAAGCTCAATTTTCCTTTAGACTTTTAACTTAATAGGTTAACTAAAGGCTGAGATTAAAGCTCAGAAAAATTCCATGGATAGAAAAATTTAAGACTGGTGATTTAGATCTTTTTTTAAGATTAAAGCTCAAAAAGAATTCCAATCTAAGACTGACCCTTCAGTAATTTGCAAGAACAATCTAAGATTGCACCTTCATCAATTTTCAATAGAATCTTACGATGAGTAATAATTAGCTTCACTCATCATCTGTATTCATCAAAAAATGACGCCCAAAGCTCAATTTTTCTTTAGACTTGTAACTTAATTGGCTAACTAAATAGTGGGATTAAAGCTCAGAAAAAATCCAATAATAAAATAATCTCAGGCTGGTGATTAAGATTTTTTTTTTAAATTAAAGCTGAAAAAGAATTCCAAGAATAGAACAATCTAAGCTGGTGATTTAGATATTTTTAGATACCTCCAGACTGCTGATATAAATATATTTTTTAGATATCTTTAGACATTCCTCACATCTTTTCTCATGGTGATTATTCTTCTTCTTGGTACATAATTACTCTTCTCTATCTTATAACGTGAATTAAAGTATGTCATCAAAGCCTGCAACAATCCGCAGAAGAATTCCATGAATAGAGCTTTGTTTTGATCATCTGTGGTAAGAAAACAACACTCAGTTAATCCAAAAATCTTGCTTCTTATTTTACTAGGTCATTTTAAGTGTGAGATTGAAGCTGACAATAATTTGCAGAGCAATTATTGTGCAGAACAATTTTGATCTAGTGATTTGGAGTTACCAAATCACCAAATCTTTGTACACTTTTGATATTTTTGGTACTTTGTCACTGTCTGACAATTGATGTTTTTCTAGATGTATAAATCATTACACACTTACACTTTTTATTCTGGCCCAAAAATTTTATAAAGCTCTTTTATAGTTCTTAGAAGCAAACTCTTTGAATAATCGTAATTTCAAAACACTTACTCTCCTTATCTCAAGAAGCATTCTGAAAATCTGGTTCTATCAAGAATGCCAAAATTTTTAGAAAGATCTCTTATAGTTCTTAGTGGCAAAATCTTCGAATCATCGTAATCACTAAATACGTAATGTACTTAGCATTCTTAATATCTGATTCTATCAAGAATTCCAAAATTTTTTCATAGGCTTTTATAGTTCTTACTGCAAAATCTTCGAATTATCGTAATCCCTAAATATGTACTGTACTTTTAGCATTCTGAATATCTGATTCAGGATGCCAAAAATTTTACAAAGGTCTTTTATAGTTCTTAGTGGCAAAATCTTCGAATAATCGTAATCTCAAAACACTTACTGTACTTATCTCATTTTGAACATCTGAATATCTGATTCTATCAATGCCAAAATTTTCACAACGGTCTTTTGTAGTTCTTAGTGGTAGAATCTTTGATTATTCGTAATCCCTAAATCTTAGCATTCTGAATATCTGATTCTATCAAGAATGACAAAAATTTTCGAAGGTTTTTTTATAGTTCTTAGTGGTAAAATCTTCTAATAATCGTAATCCTTAAATACGTACTGTACTCTTGGCATTCTGAATATTTGATTCTATCAAGAATCCCAAAATTTGTACAAAGACCTTTTATAGTTCTTAGTGACAAAATCTTCTAATAATCTCAAAACTTTGACTGTACTTATTTATCTCAAGAAGCATTCCAACAAAACTCATCCCTATGCTTCATCTTCGTGTATTTATAATGAACTTTCAACAAAAATTTTCGAAGATATTGAACTGGAAAGTAAAGTCATTGTTGAACTAATCACAGATGCTAATCACATGCACAGATGAAAAGTACTAAGAGTAAGGTTTAAATGTCAAATGTTGCTTAATCGCAAGAACAATTTCCTTCGTGTGATTTTAGCAAATGTGACTCAATAAAACCAACGCCAACTTTATCATCGTCATCAATTTTTTTGTTGGATGTTCGTTAGTTATTTGACTGGAATCTAAAGTCATGTCTGAGCTAATCACAGATTCTAATTACACGCACAGATGAAAAGTGCTAAGAGTAAGCTTAAAATGTCAGAAGTTGCTTAACCGCAATTAGTATTTCATTCGTGTGATTTGAACAGATGTTACTCAAGAAATCCAATTCCAAAATCATCATCAATTCTTTGTTGGGTGTTCATTAGTTGTTTCATTGTTTTTCCAAATTAGATTTAGTTGTTCGCCACTGTCAACTAGCTGCAACATAATTATCGTGTGTAGATTTTTAGAAAATCTTTGATGTGAATAGATCTTCAAAAGCTATAGATATATAAGTTGTACATATTTCCTTAGGTCTTATTAAGCTTAGCAGATCACGTTCAGAATTATCAATGGCCATTGTCCTTTAGTTGAAAGAGATTTTACTTTTCTGAGCACAGTTAAGATTTTTAGAAAATCTTTGATACCTTTGTTATGAACGGATCTTCAAAATATGAGTTGTATATTTTCCTTGGGTCTTATTAAGGTTAGAAGATCACGTTCAGAATTATCAATGGCCATTGCCTTCTAACTGAAAGATTTTTTGCTTTTTTGAGCACAGTAAAGATTTTTAGGAAAAATTTAATATGAACCGATCTTCAATTGCTATAAATATATGACTTGTACATATTTCCTCAGGTCTCCTTGAGGTTAGCAGATCATGTTCGGAAGTATCAATTACCGCTGTCCTAAAAGCTGAAAGATTTTTCTCTTTTCTGGCCACAGTAAAGTTTTTTAGAAAACATTTGATGTGAATAGTTCTTCAAAAGCTATAGATATATGAGTTGTACATATTCCTTAGGTCTTATTAAGATTAGCAGATCATGTTCAGAATTATCAATAGCCATTGTCCTTTAGCTGGAAGATTGTTTTTTTCTTTTCTGAGCACAATAAAGATTAAAAAAAACTCTGATGTGAACAGATCTTCAAAAACTCTAGATAAAATGAGTTATACGAATTTCCTTATGACTCATTGAGGTCAGCAGATAATGTTCAAATCTATCAATAACCACAATCCTTTCGCCGAAAGAGATTTTCTCTTTTCTGTGCACAGTAAAGATTTTTCGAAAATCTTTGATACTTTTAATGTTACCAGATCTTCAAAAGCTATAGACGAATAAATTGTACATCTTTCTTAGGTCTCAATATTGTCAGCAGATCATATACAAAATTATTAAAGGCCATTGTCCTTTAGCTGAAAGAGATTTTCCATTTCTAAGCACAGTAAAGATTTTTAGAAAACCTTTAATACCTCTGAGGTAAACAGATCTTTAAAATCTATAGATATATTAGTTGTACATATTCCTTAGGTCTTATTAAGGTTAGCAGATCATGTTCAAAATTTTTAAAGGCCATTGCCCTTTAGATGAAAGAGTTTTTCCTAAAAATTTTTAGTAAATCTTTGATATCTTCGATATTAGCAGATCTTCAAAAGCGATAGATATATAAGTAGTACATATTCCTCAGGTCTTATTAAGGTTAGCAGATCATGTACAGAATTATCAATGTCCATCGTCTTTTAGCTGAACGAGATTTTGCTTTTCTGAGCACAGTAACAATTTTTTAGAAAATCTTTGATGTGAACAGATCTTCAAAAGCTATAGATAGAATGAGTTATACGAATTTCTTTAGATCTCATTGAGGTCAGCAGATCATGTTCTGAGCTATCAATGACCATAGTCCTTTAGTTGAAAGAGTTTTCTCTTCTTCGAGCACAGGAAGGATGTTTTAAAGATTTTTAGAAAACCTTTAATCTGAACATAAATATATGACTTGTACATACTTCCTTAGGTCTCCTTTAGGCTAGCAGATCATGTTCAGAATTATGTCATTGTCTTTTAGATGAAAAGATTTTACCTTTTCTGTGCACAGTCAAAAAATTTAGAAAATCTTTTATGCCTTTGATGTAAACAGAAAATAAAGTTGTAGATATATGAGTTGTACATATTCCTCAGGTCTTATTAAGGTTAGCAGATCATGTTATGAATAACCAAAGGCCATTATTCTTTAGCTGAAAGAGATTTCCTTTTCTGAGCAGTGAAGATTTTTAGAAAATCTTTGATATCTTTGATATGAACAGACCTTCAAAAGCTATAGATATATTAGTTGTTTATATTCCTTAGGTCTTATTAAGGTTAACAGATCATGTTCAGAATTAACAAAGGCCATTGCACTTTAGCTGAAGTGTTTTTTCCTTTTCTGTCTATTCTGAGCAAAGTAATGATATTTAGAAAATCTTTGAACTGAACAGATCTTCAACAGCTATAGATATAATAAGTTGTGTATACACCTTAGGTCTTATCAAGATTATCGGATCATAATCAGAAACATCAATAGCCATCATCCTTTAGCTGAAGTCTTTCCTTTTCTGCCATTTCTAAGCACAGTAATGATTTTCAAAAAATCTTTGATACCTTAGATCTGAACAGAACTTCAATAGCTGTAGCAATAGAGTTCTACATATTCCTTAGGTCTTATTAAGGTTAGCAGATCATGTTGAGAATCACCAAAGGCCGTTATCCTTTAGCTCAAACAGTGTTTCCCCTTTTCTGCATTTTCTAAGGACAGTAATGATTTTTCGAAAATCTTGATATGAACAGTTCTTCAAAAGTTATAGATACTTATAATGAGTTGTACATATTCCTTAGGTCTTATTAAGGTTAGCAGATCATGATCAGAAATATCAATAACCATCATCCTCTAGCTGAAAGAGTTCTCCCTTTTCTGCCATTTCTGAGCACAGTAATGATTTTCAAAAAATCTTTGATACCCTAGATCTGAACAGAACTTCAAAAGCTGTAAATGTATGAGTTCTACATATTCCTTAGGTCTTATTAAGGTTAGCAGATCATGTTGAGAATTACCAAAGGCCATTATTATATAGCTGAAACAGTTTTTCTTCTTTTGCTGCATTTTCTAAGAACAGTAATGATTTTTAGAAAATCTTTGATATGAACAGTCCTTCAAAAGCTATAGATTTATTAATTGTATAGATATTTTCTTATTAAGGTTAGCAGATCTTATCGCTGCACAGCTTTTTCAGAAAGTTAAAGGAGAATTTTCAAGAGAGAAGAATGTCAAATGAGGTTTTATTTGAACGCTTTGAATTATCATTGCTTTTTTCTTATTAAAATTGAAACGAATAATCTGAGTACAGTAAAGATAGAAGAACTTTGATGTAATCAGATCCTTAAAGAATCTAGAGGATTCTTTATGACTCATTAAGGGTTGGATAAATTTCAAAGAAAGTCAAATAAGGTTTTATTTGAACGATTTGAATTATCATTGCTTTTTTCTTGTTAAAGTTGAAACAAATAATCTAGGCACAAGATATTAGAAGAACTTTGATGTAATTAGATCTTTAAAGATTCTAGAGGTTTCTCTGCGACTCAGTGAGGGAAGCAGATCTGTTGTGCACAGCTTCTTTAAAAAGTTTAGTGAAGAAGAATTTTGAAGAACTTTGATAAACACAGAGCTTCAATAATTCCAGATTTAAAAAAATATCAAATCAAGCCTTGTTTAAGCAATTTTAATTATCAATGCTTTGCTGGATAATTTTTGCAAATGCAATTCTCTCTTATAGATGATAGTTGGATCAAACAATCTGGGTACTGCTTTTTTAATCAGTGAAGATTTTTGAATAACTTTGATGCTTTATAGATATTTGAACTCTACAGCTTTTCCATTGTCCCATGTGGCGTGTTTATGCTATACTGATCTTCTTATCTCCAAACAATGTTTTTCTTCTTTGGGTGCCTCCTCTAATTATAGATCAGAAACAATTATTACAATCTCTTCTTTATTTTGAATCTTCCTTAGTAGAGTATTCAATTCCAAACCCAGTGATCTAGATCTAGATCCTCTATCTTTAATTTTTGCCTTTAAGCTCCTTAGATCTTCAACCAGGAGGATTGTCTACATTCTCTAAATCTAGATCCTCTTTCTTCAATTTTTGCCATTAAGCTCCATAGATCTTCAACCAGGAGGTTTGTCTACATCCTCTAGATCTAGATCCTCTTTCTTCAATTTTTGCCTTTAAGCTCCTTAGGTCTTCAACCAGGAGGATTGTCTGCATCCTCTAGATCTAGATCATCTTTCTTCAATGTTCTTTATATCTTGATCAAAAAGTTGGCTTTCAAGAAAAGCATCATCAAATTGATGTTGTTGAAATTGATTTCCTTTTATTAATTGATTCACAAATTCTATGATTTATTTTCGCTTATCAACGTATTTTAAAAAATCATAGTAAAATTATTATTTGATTGTAATGATTGAAATTAATTACGAAGCAACTGAAGTAAATCCATTTCGTCACCATTAAAGCACCATGTTTTTTTATATATGTACATTAACCTATCCCTAATGTAATTTGCTAATATGTACAAGCTAATCGCTAAATTTAGAATATCAGCTTGCATCTTAGAATCATCAACAGTCGATAGCTCGTCTTAAATCCAACGCAAATGAAGAAGGTGAATAGAAGAATAAGAAGTAAAGTTGTATTACAGTCATAAGTTCTTTATAAGAAAGAAAAATGAAATTTACGTTAATTTATTTGATCTTTGTTCTGATGTAAATCTTCGCAATTATCAACATTCTTATAGATGAAAGGTTTTCATCTCAGTTTTGAACTTTTGATGATGCTGTCCTTAATATTTTGATCAAGATTAACTTTCTGATCCACTGGTGCTTACTGCAAAAATGCTATCATTTCAGTTTGGATTTTGATCTTGCGTATTTTTGATAGGCTGTAGTTTTTAAATATTTGTTTCCACCTTTTGTTAATATGAAGGAGCTTTTCCAATTAAAAATCATAGAAGGTTTTTCTTTTCAGCCTCTTCAAAATATTGATTTTTCCTTATATTTCTCATAGGCAGATACCTAAGTTCTTAACCATCATCATCATCATGGTTTGTTTTCATTTTTTTTTGCTTATCTTTGTTCTGATGTAAATCTTCGCAATTATCAATATTCTTATAGATGGAAGGTTTTCATCTCAGTTTTGAACTTGTGATGATGTTGTTCTTAATATTTTGATCAAGATTAACTTTCTGATCCATTGGTGCTTACTGCAAAAATGTTATCAGTTCAGTTTGGATTTTGATCTTGCGTATTTTTGATAGGTTGTAGTTCTTAAATATTTGTTTGCACTCTTTGACACTATGAAGAAGCTTTCCCACTAAATATCGTACAAGGTGTTTCCATTCAGCTTCTTCAAAATATTGATTATTCCTTACGTTTCCATAGGCAGATACTTTAGTACTCAACCAACATCAATGATTTGTTTTCTTTTTTTGCTTAACCATTGAAGGAACTTTTTTCGATTCCATCATTTCTATTTGTATTTTTCTTATCTGTAATTATTATCCATTTCTCTTTCTATTCTCCTTTGAAGTAGTTTTAGGAAAGTTATGTTTTTGAGATCTTCAAATTTTCAAGATATTGCCATAGAGATGCCATCTATTTACGTAGAACAATAATCTTCTAATTCTGTTGATGGCCTTGACGTGATGTGAGTGATGTTTTTGTGATGTTCAATATATTACCATAAAGATTCCATCTACTGACGTAGAACAATAATCTTCTAATTCAGTTGATGGCCTCGCTGGTATTGGAATCAACCTCACCTTTCAAACATACTTGTTTTTTGTGAAGTTTATTATATTTCAGAAATTTGAGGCTTAGTGTTTTCTTAGAGGTAGATCCAAGAGCTGGATGTAATGTCTTGAGTGCTTTTTAGAAGATGTAGACAATGTTTTAGAAATTTGAGGTAATGTCTTGAGTGTTTCTTTTTTAGCAGTCGATGCATTTAGTTCTGAAATTAATGGCAAAGTTCTGAGATGATGACGAGAGTAATTTCTAACCTTCCAACTTTTGATATCAATGCATTGCTTTATTGATGAACGTAGTTGGCAATCTTGAAGTCTTTCATAAATTTCCTCTCCTTGGAGTCTTTCTTAAATGTCCTCTCTTTGGATTTCCAGCTGTTAAACTTTGCTTAAAAGTTAAACGATGATTGAAAAATTAGCCTTTGAGATTTTTAGCATGTTGATGTTTTATTTTCTTGCAGCAACATCTTTTAGGAGGTTGTTGGGTGTTAATAATAATAATAATAATAATAATAATAATTTTTCAAACTGTTTCTTTCCATTCCGCCATATTTTAACAAGACGTGACCAATTTGAACTATTGTTTCTGATGCCAAACTGTTTCTTTCTATTCCACCAAATTTTAACAAGACGTGGCCATTTTGAACTTCACAGAACTATTTTTTCTAATGCCAAAATATTCATAGAGCTTTTTCGCTACCATCTCTTGGATGCAAAATTACTTTCAACACAATCCTTTTATACTTCGATGATTGCTGCTATAACGGAATCTTTCAGGATGTTAGCAATTACCTTATTTAAAGCCTTGTATCTTCACAAAAACTTGCATTCTTTACAAAAGAGTATATGATTGTTATTTCTTCGTATTTCATGCTTCACTCTCTTTCCAATTTATAAGTTTGTTAACTTAACTATGAATTGTCAAGCTGCTTCTCTCCATTCCTCCTCTTAGCAACCAGATATGACCATTTTGATCCTCAGATGGCAACCCCCTTCATGAAGGCTTCTGTGGCATCCTTCTTTCGATTCAAAATTACATTCAGTACGATCTTTTCATACCTTGATGGATGTTGGGAAATTTAAGGCTTAAGTTCATTATTATATCAGCGTTCTGTGGTATTTTCATTAGGTTCTTCGTAATATAAACATTTAGGAAAAGCTCTCATCTCCAAAATATTTCTTGTTTGAGCAATAAATGAAGTACTGTTCCAAGTTACTCATCTCATACAAGTACATTTATAGCTATGCCACATTTAAAGCATTAGATTTTCAAGGAAGTATCATAAATAATCTTTCAGAACTGAAGCTCCCAAATTCATCTCTTCAATGTGTCCGATGTGGTTTAGAGAAAGGGATCGTACGAGAATGGCTATCTTCAGAATGCAAAATCTTAGTAATTCCTTAGTGAGTTGCTTAAGATATATAGTGCACCATTCACAAATGTCGAACCTTACAATGGCAACTCTTTTATCTTCTGCCTGTAGTCCAAAATGGTCCACAAATAAACACATCATCTAGAGTTGATGTTAATTGAGAAGCTCAGTAGATGACAAACTTTTAGTAACTTCTACCTGCTTAAGGATAACAACTTTTAATATTGTTATGCATAGGACTGATTTAGTAGATCTCAAACTTTTAGTAACTCCTTAAGCAGATAACAACTTTTAATAGTTTACGCATAGGACTGATTTTAGAAAAATGATCTGAAACAACTATTTTTCCAAAAATTATTTGGAAAGCCTTTTTGATCGTTTTGATAAGTTGTTAAATCGTTATTATCATCAAAGTGCATTCTTTAAGCGTTAAAATTTTGCAACACATAAACTATAGACTTATTTCCATGTTCTTAATGATAAATCAAAAATAATGTGTCTTTGAATTAATTCGAAAATAATTAATTGCATAATTAAACACACCAGTAATACATTTTTTCTTTCAATCATCCACAAAAATTTCGACCAAAATTCGCCACCACCACGCGCAAAAATTCAACGTACGTCCGTACGCAAAAAAAAATCCAATCAGTAGAAATTTTTCACACCGCGACGTCCGTTCAATTTTACCTCCTTTGATATGTTTTTTTACACGATAAAATTGGTTGTCCATAAATTCAACAACGAATACACAATGTTAACACACAAAACCGGTCGCATTTGAATTTGTAATTAGCGACTCGACCTCGTGCATAATAAAATATTTTCATTTTATACATCGCATATAAAATATATAAGAAAAATTCCAACGCGCAACAAATAATATTTCTGCTTTTTTTTACATATATAATATATAGTCCTCCTTTTAAGCCTTTTATATAATTTATAAGCAAATAATTTCTTACCTTACTCAACAAAATAATTTTGTGATTGAATCCGGAGGAGATGAAACGGAAAGATAAAGAATCTCCGGCCGAGCGCCCTTTTTAAAATCTATTTTTTCCCTAAAAATTCTCAGTTTAAAATTGTGCCGCCGTAGTTGGGGCGCGCCGGCCCAAAAAACAAGTTCAACTAGTTTTCAAAATTTGTCTTCATTTTTGTTTTTGTAATATCTTTTTTGTTTGTTTGTTAGATTTTTTTTAGGCAACTCTTAAGGTGAGATTTACAGGTCGTGACCGAGACGGTCCATCTCCGACAGGAGGAAGTCCACGTCTTTCTCGGTGACGGCCGCCGAGGAGATGATGTTCCTGAAGAAGTTCGGTCGCCTGTCGTCCGGCTGGTAGCCCACCATCAGCGTGCCCGATTGCATCATCCTTCCTTTTAGGATCGGACATATCTGAAATTTAACAATAAAATAAATTAATAATTTATAAATACGAAAAAAAAAAATGTTGACCAAATGTTTACATATTTCTGATATGTAATAAATGAAAAGCTCTGGATAAGAATTTACACAGTTATAATGTCGGAACAGTGGGTCAATTGTTTCGCTTCATCAGTCAGATGATAAGTTACTTCTCTACTACACAAATGTATGTATAGTTTTGTAATATACTTTATGTTCTGAATTGTTTTCTTTTGTTTTCTGGTAAGAATACAGTAAAAATAATATATTGACTTTTAAATTATATTAAAGTAATAATAATAATGACTTCAAATTCAAATTTATTTAATAGATTTACATATGGTTTTTACAATATTTGTTTATTTTTTTTACTTATTAGCTAAGCTGTTGCGTCCAATGGTCAACATTTTAAGTATAAGTACTTGTTTCTTGCTTTCCATTTTGTTTTTTTCTTTTAAATCTATTATATATTTAGTTATAAATTTACAATGTAAGTTTCTAGAAGAGAAAGTAAAAACAAACATTTACCTAACTTGCAACAAGACCGGAAGCTAATGGAAAGATTCACTTATCTGTATGATCTCTTTAATCCTTATCCAAAACCGTTGAAATCATTGCAAAACTTCAATTTTTTGAAAATCGTTTAGGTATCATCTATCCTTTGCCAAAATGTACGTCATTGTGTAAGGATAGCAGGAATTATTCTAAAGCCTTTAGGAATCTCTTCTATACTTCTACAAAATCTAAATATACAAAAATAATAGGATTTCTTCTAAATCATTCGAAAGTATTTTTAAGCTTCGTTTGCAATATTTGTAAATGCTATGGATTGCTATAGTTATTAGATGTTACGATATTTAAATAATTAAGCATAAAAATTAAAGCTTACAATTTATAAAACAATAATTAAGATTTGCTGCTTAGTTTTTATAGAAAACACTTTTGCCTCTTTTCATTAACAAAATATGCCTAAAAGCAAAACAAATGCAACCTAGTTTTTTTTGTGAAGCTTTTCTAAGTAATTATAATTAATTATGTCGACCGTTTTGAGCTCAAAATAATTAATTATAATTATTACTTTTATTTTTATAATACTGAACCTGTAAATCAATATTTAATTTACACGTTTACATAATTGTTTCAATTTATGTTGAAGCTCTCTAGTTCTTATAGAATATAAAAAAAATACTAAACAAGTATATATAGCTCCAAAATCTAAGAATTTAATATCAATTTTTGAGAAGCACTTTTTTAAGCCAAAATTTTAAGAAACAACTTTTTTATGAACAAATTATCTTATTTGAATCCCCAACAATCTAAGAATTTTAAGTCAATTTTGTAACTCATTTTTGTAGAAGTCTCATATATACATTTCTTTAAGAATTAACTTTTACCAATTAAAACAACTATTCGGAGAGGTTGTAGTTGTTTTAACAGAAAACATTCTTTCGCAGGAATTTGCTTTATGTACTTATTGAATCTTCAGAAAATTGGACATTTGTGTGTTTTTTTGATTACTCAATTCGTACATGATGTTTTATACTTTATAACATTATTAGAAATTAATCGTACTTGGATATATTAATGCATCAACAGAGTTTTGAAAATGGTTCGTACTCGGTCACCACGTTTTTAGATCTCACTAAGGCTTTTGATATACTCTCTCATGATATTCTTCTGTGGAAGCTGTACCTGATAAACTCATATTTGGGAAATAGGACACGGTTAACGTAAATAACAGTATATCAGACGAGTTAAAAATATTACAAGGTGTCCCTCAAGGGTCAATATTATGGCCCTTGACTTTTTTACTTTATATAAATGACCTCCCGTGTCAGAGCAGTGTATCGTCAACCGTATTATTTGTTGACGACACCACTTTGAAAACCTGCCTTGCCTGATGAGAACTTAACATCATAAGCTAACGCAGTATACGAAACATAAACCAGATCACTTTGGTAAATTTTCGTAAATGAAATACGATAACACTTTCAAATATTTATTTTGCCATTCTTCGCATGAAGAAGACACAGTGTGTCGAAACAATTGTCGTGAACGGCAAAATAAATATTTGAAAGTGTTATCGTATTTCATTTACGAAAATTTACCAAAGTGATTGCAATATGAACTTTCAACAACTAACAGCCTCAACAATTCAGTTATCAAGCTGGTTCGCAGCAAATAAACTAGCAGTCAATCCCGAAAAGTCAAAATCAACCACCATTACACTCTCTTTGAAACCAAACACTGTAATAAATAGTACAAAATTTTTGGGAATTCAAATTGATTCATGGCATAAACATGAATGCGACGTTGCTAGTAAACTAAAATCAATTTACTTGCTGCGACAATTGAGGAACAGGCTTTCTAATAATTCGCTGAGATCTATATATTTTTCGCTTGTTCAAAGCCATATGACATACGTCTTACTAATATGGGGACATTCGGCCATTAGTAGCAGAGTAATTGGACTACAACGCCGCGCAGTAAGGATCATTGCATCCATTGGCTATCGAGATGATTGTCGAGGTGCATTCACAGAATTAAAGGTGTTAACTGCGAGGAAGTGTTTACAATATGTTCATGAAAACGTTCATCTCTACAAGACAAATAATGAATCCCATAACCACAGTACAAGGACGAGAAATCTTATACGTCCTTAACACATGGAATTGAGTAAGTCGCAGAATGGATGAAAGTTTTGTGATTGAAAGTTATTGCAAATGTATTTAATTTTGTATAATTTATTTAATAAGACGTGTAAGTATGTTTAGTCAAAATGTTTTCTATTTAGAATCAGATTATTCTTGAAATCTTCTGTTTTTATAATGTAAAATATTCGTTCAATATCCTCTAACCCACTGCTCCGATTTTAAATTTGTTTAAGATGTATCAACCAAAAGTTGTATATTGTGGTAAAGTTAAAAAACCGAGGCTTGAGAAGGTGTATTTCTTTTTCTACGACAAGAGACGAGTTGTTAGCTTGTTGATGTAGATTGTAATGTGTGCAGAAGAGAACTTAGCATGTTGTTATTCCTTTATAATTATAATTGTTTCGAAAACCGTTTTCGACTGAGTTTGTATCAAAGTTATTCAAGCAGAAATCTAAAAGAATTTAATGGGTCACTGTACGGTCATGAAGAATTATTTGAATTGTCAGAGGTGCAATTTAACGAAATGTTCTATAGATAGTCCTGAGCATAACGAATTGCTCGAGATAGTTCAGTCGACATGGTCCAAAAGATGTTCACCAGGCCAGAGGAATTACACGGAGTAAAGTACAAGTATTACATCGGTGATGGGATCATGTAAACATTCAAAGCTCTCCTGAACATGGATCCTTATCCTTAATTTTCTACAGGCCACAAAAAAAGCATTACATTGTAGCACCAATTTTATTTTACCAGTAAACGTCTGCTTTAATTTCCCAGCAGGCAACGAATGAATTTTTCATAAAGGGTTAGGGGTAAGGATAAAATTTCTTAAACGAAGGAAAAACTTGCATCGAAATTTTAATCGCGATTTTCTTAGAAACACTTTATTTTAACGGTTGGAGGGAGTCCGACATGGCTTAGGTTCAGGTTCGTTCATGGGTAGAGTTCGTTGAACGTGAGTCAGAATGCAAATCTTAAAATACAAATATATCCTCAGTCCTATAATGGCTCTAAAGAATTTCTTAATATTCTAATACGAAAACGTTGTTTCTGTTAGTTTATTTTTACTAATGACATTTTAAAAACGTTTTAACTAATTTTAATATACTCAAACTATTCATATTTTAATGAGAATCAATTTCTTTTCTACACCGCAGTTTTACATCATTATAATTTCAAAAATTGCGGCGCAGAAGCGCGCAAAGAAATTAATTCTCATTATTACTTTTATTTTCATCAATACTGCACCTGTAAATCAATATTATTATACATTTTGTATGATACTAATAAATTCTGCTTTAATTTTACGTGTATTCTTGACCGATCTTATACATTTTTATATCAACCTAACTTTACTCCAATTCTTTTTGAATTAATCCAATCTAGCGCCCTCCTGACCTATCCCAATTAATAGGTAATACTTTTTTGGCATAGTAAAATATAATATATATTGACCTAATGTTATCCTGATCTACCCCAACAAACTGTAAATTAACCTAGGAAAGTTGTACGGTAGGATGAATGTATAGTTTATTGTAGTAGGTCAAGAGTGCGTTAGATGAGTGCAAAAACCTCGAAAATGGTGCGGATTATCCTTGTGTTTGTAGATTTCGAGGAATTCGAGTACGTCCATTTTAATCTCCTTGTCAGTGAAATGAAGTATTTGAAGTACATCCTCGTCAAAAGTATGCCGGTTTTCGATAAGGTGATTAGCGAATGTTGAATCTTCTTTTTTCAAAGAAAACGGCGTTAAATGTTCTTTTAACCTAACATTAAAACTGCGCCCTGTCTGTTCTATGTAAATCGAGGGGCAATCTTTACAATTTAGTTTATAAATACCTGCTCTATTAAATTTATCTAAGGGAGTTTTTGAATTAAATTCAAATTCAAATTAACACAAGGATAATCCGGACAGCCCCATAATTAACGAACAAACCAACGTCATGTTCTCACCTTTGTTTAATGCGGTATAAATAAGATCTTGTTTTCTGTATTTACATGACTTATAGTTTGATAATGATCATTGTTTGATCGAAACTGCAGTCACTTTTTAATAAACATTGTGATATTAACTAAGTAAAAGTATTTTTTAATTTTCATCTAATTAAAATGTATCACGTAGTAAGTGCCTACAACCCCTAATCAGTTTCTTATAAGGAGATTTCCTCTCGTGTAAACTTTAATATTACAATACTGGAAAATAAAATTCCCTTGAATTTTAATCAATTTAACCGCTTTAAAATTGGCATAAAAAAGAAGATTGCAATACCATAAATAACCATGAATTATGGCCACAAGGTATCAAAATAGGCCTATTTTGGTAGTCCTTTCGTAAGAAATGGAATCTCCCCTGAAACACTGAAGACTACAATAGTAATCCAAACTCATAAAAAAGCGATGAAGTAGTAAACCATAGATAGGTAGCAATTTTAAGCTGTTTTTCAAAAGAAATCGAGAAAATTACATTAAAGCAACTTTAGAAATTTATAGACAAGGAAAAAATATTCAAGCAAAATCAACATGGATTTCGTTAAGGGCAATCGACAGAAACTACAGGGCCCTACATTGAGCACTATCACTTCTTTTTTAACAGAGAGATATATTTATATTAATATCAATAACCAATTGTCAAAAATCCGCCCAGTGTATAAAGTAGTGGTTCAAGGTTCTACCCTAGGACCTACACTCTTTAAATTATCTATTAACGACCTGATAGAGCATATAACCGAGGGTCAAGTAATAATATTGACTGACGATACGACAGTTGCTGTACATGGTAAAATACAACTTAAATTAAACGACAAAATTAAGAAAACGACGGGGGAAATATTTCAGTGGTGCAACAGGAACAATTTACTCCTTAACAAAGACAATGGTCTAATGGTGCAATTTTACAACTGGCCAGCATCTATAGTCAACAACAACAAAACCACAAAATTACTTGGAACAATTGTGGATTTTACATATTAGTCATGTAAAAAAAATTATAGACGATATAATAATGCTTAAAAAATCAGGCAAAATTCAGCTGAGTTGCATTAACTGATGCTGCTCTTCCACTTAACCTAATGTATGTATTTGT
Source organism: Ontholestes murinus (assembly GCA_963969525.1). Classification (NCBI taxonomy): domain Eukaryota; kingdom Metazoa; phylum Arthropoda; class Insecta; order Coleoptera; family Staphylinidae; genus Ontholestes; species Ontholestes murinus. The sequence continues at coordinate 11,152,406 of OZ018387.1, read as the reverse complement.
TGAATTTGGTTCTCGTTTATCACGTGGTGAAACATTTTTAATATTAAGGGTTGTTTATAGAAAGGCACTTGGTTTGTTTCACAATTTTTACGTGAAATTGTGAAACAAACCAAGTGTCTTTCTATAAACAACCCTTAATAATGTATGTAGTAAACTAAATAGTGCGTGTTTTCCAATACTTAAATTAAGGTCAATTTTGTCTCTAAAATCACTTACGAGTCTCTATTACTCTAGGGCTTACCCCTACATTTCTTATAACATAGTGGCATCGGGTGAATCAGACATTCGAAGAATATTTGTGGCGCGACCTGTTTAAAGAAAATAATATACTTTATTATAAATTTTTATTAAAAATTATACTAGGAACGGACTATGTGTATCCAAAAATGTTACTATGTTATATGAAAGATCTCTCTTTTATTCATGCATAACGGTATATAATAGACTTAAAAACCTTAGAAATCCAAATAAATTAAAAAAAAACTGCTGAAAGAATTCCTCATTAAAAAGTGTTATTATACATTCACGGAATTTCTACATACAACAGTAATACCATTGGTCTTATAAATATGTGTGCTTGATGGTGTATTTTCTTTTTTTTTTAAATTAAGACTATTAATTTTATTTTATAAATTATTGATTGTTCCTATATCTTTTTATTATTACTGTAACTTCTATAATGTAACGTAGTTAATAATAGGTTGTTGAAAAAATTCACTTGGTTTGTTTCACTAAATTGTTTAGTTGTTAACTGTAATTTTAATATTGTATTATTTGACATGTACATCATACAAACTGGTGGCTAAGTTATGAATAAAGAATTTGAATTTGAATAATTTTTAAACTCTGCCCACCTTATGCTTGATCAAATATTTTAGGTTGGAATATTTGGTAAACATTTTAAAATAGAGATGGGAGTGTTTTAAAGTACTTACTCTGTATTGCTAATTTTACTATTCTTTACTTTACATAATTCGAATAATCTTTTAATGTTTAATTACTATTATTAGAATCTTGAAGGAATCTCCATTTATCTCTGCTTAATTACGTCAACGTAATATTGATATATTTTTAGTCAAAATATCTTTTAAACACGTAGTAACGGTCGCAACTATTCTTATGATTAAAATGATTTTTTTATTCAAAATCAGAATATTCTTGAAATCTCCTATTTGTGTAATGTAAAACATTCGTTAAATATCCCAAACAACTGCGACAATTTTAAATTTGATTAAGATATATGTATCAACATATCGACCTTGGAAAGATGTTATTTATTTCATAGTATTAAACGTCAAGATATGATTCGTAATTTTTTTAAGAAGGTGTTTGTTTATTGATGTAGCGGAAGAGGTCCTTAGCGTGCAGTTATGCCTTTATAATTGTTTTGAACACCGTTCTGTATTTGTATAAAAGTTGTTCAAGGAGAAATCTAAAAGGATTGAATGGAATCGAACGCAACGGCTCCTAGAAGAAATCCATTTCATCACTCTATGGTCATGAGGATTTATTTTAATTGCCAGAGATGTAATTCAACCAATTATTCTGCGGACAGTCCTGAGTATAACGAATTTCTCGAGATACATACCATCACCGAAGTTCAGTCGACACGGTCTAAGAGATGTTCTATAGACCAGAGGAATTACACGGAGTAAAGTACAAGTATTACATCGGTGATGGGATCATGTAAACCTTCAAAGCTCTCCTGAACATGAATCCCTATCCTTAATTTTCTACAGCGCATAAACAATGCGTTAAATTTTATTTTACCGGTATAGGGCCCCATTAATAGCAAGCAGCGAATGAACTTTTCAAAACATGCTAGGGATGTTTGTGTGATAATAAAATTCCCTATAAGAAGACAAAACTTGATTCAAAATTTTAATCGTATTTTCCTTAAAAACACTTTATTTTTACGGTTTGAAGGAGTCCGATTTGGTTCAGGTTCAGTTTCGTTCATGGGTCGAGTTCAGAATGCAAATCTTGAACTACTGATATATCCTCAGTCCGATTAGGACTGGAAAGAATTTCTCAAAATTTTGATTGAACTTTTCAGTTAATTTTCACTAATGATAAATTGGTTGCTTGAGTTACGTGAAGATTAAATAAATTTGACAAATAAAGCACTAATAACCTTTCTTCGACAATTTTATTTGATGTGATGATGATTTAATGGTCACTTTGTGTCCGAAATGTACATTTGGTTAATCAAATAAAATTGTGAAGAAAGGTTATTAGTGCTTTATTTGTCAAATTCACTAATGATATTTTTAAAACGTTTTCACTGTTTTTGGTTTATTTGAAATATTTTATATTCCATATAAAAAATCATAAAAATTATGTTTTTGGCTTTTTTGCGACGTTTTTTAGGAACCTACTAAATTCTGTTTTAATTTTTCGTATATTCTTAAACTATCTCTTTTATATCAACCTAACACACTCTTAACCTACTTCAACTCTTTCTGTATTAATCCAATGCGCTCTTGACCTAACCCAATTAGGAATAAAGAAAACATATTTACTTTTTTATACCACTTTAAACTTTATTCGCAGTAACTAGTTTTGACTAGACGATAGTCATCATCAAATAAAGTTTAAAGTTTAAAGTGTTTTCTTTATTCTTAGTATTGAAATATACCACGAAGGTAATGGCTTTAAGATACAAGAACTAACCCAATTAATAGATAATACATGTTTTGGCATACTGTCATATAAAGTATATTGACCTAACGTTATCTTGACCTACCCTAACAAACTGTAAATTAACCTAGGAAAGTTGTACGGCAGAATCAATATATTGTGTATTGTGGTAGGTCAAGAGTACGCTAGGTTAATGCAAAAAAATGTGCAATTCTCGAAAAAGGAGCGAATAATAGCTTGCTAGCTGACATCATTCAAAAAACTTTAGTTGAAAAGAATCAGAAAGTAATCACTGTAAAAGAGCTGAAAATTACCAAAAGCATAAATGAAAATATGAAAAAACTGCTAACACACGTTATTAATACCCAATATAAGAAGCAAGATGTTTAACGAAAAGATATTTTACGAAGAATTAATTTGCTTTTAAATATAAAACATAGTTTGATTATTAATTAATAATTTATCTAAATCTTTGTTATATGCATATTCTTCTCTGGAAATTTGAATTTCCTCACCGGAATATAATAATATTTAATTATTTACATTTATTATTAGAAGATCTGGTAATATACATATCCAAAAGCTAGTATTGCAAACCAATGGAATAATTTCTGACACAAACTTCCATATTCGCTTAGTAAATTCTTTAAACAAAAATCGTGAAAAAATATTTAAAACATGACTAGCGTGAATGCCGGCCTGTCCAGAATTTAAATGATTGATTGTGGAAAAAAATTGGCCTCTCTTTTCGTATAGCTATCATTTGGTTATTTTTCGAGATGAGATATATAAAATAAACAAAAAATAAGTTAATAATATAATTAGTGCTGACCTTTCCAAGTTCGGCTTCCCTCGCCGCGGAATGCGCCACGTTGCGCAGACGGTTGGGGATGTACCAGAAGCTGACGTTGACCATTTCCGGTTCCAGAATCAGGTAGAATTTGTCTGGCTGTTCCTTGATGCGTTTCACCATGTACTCAGACAGCTCCATCAGGCGGTCCATGTGCTTCTCAAAACCTTCGTCTCCCTGTATTTAAATGAATTAATTAATAAGCGTGCATAAAAAAGAGATAGCAATTTATAATTGCATTAAAACTCGCAGTTCAAAAAACAACTTAGCGCTGAGAATTGTGGATATATATGTATGTATTGCCTGAATTGTTGTTAGTACACAAAATAAATACATTTCGATGAACACATTTCGTTAACTAAATTGAAAATTTATATATTTTCTGTACGAAAATATAGTCCGAAGTGATTCAGGTAAAATCCTTCTTCACTGAGATAGCCAATCCGTAGCCTCGAGTACGATCACGCATATATATAAAGATGTCGTCTTGAAATATAGACTTATCAGTCATTACTAACAACAATTTAGACAATATATTCTTATATATCCACAATTCTCAGAATTGACCTGCCTAATTAAACCAATTATAATTATATAAACGTTAATATCTATAATCTAATAATGTTTTCGTTTCATTTCTATTGTAGTTACACCTTGAAAAAAATAATTGTTAAATAATATTACTTAAAAATATAAAGGTAAACGTAAGTTTTATCTAAATTATTTTAGAAATTTTAATGTGGTATTTAAAAACATTGGAGGACAGTTAATGCTGATAAGAACTGATAATAAGTTTCAGTAAGTATTTATAGTTGGCTTTGATGAGGACATATAATAAGTGATTAAGTTCTATTATTCAATTAATGTCAAAATGATTAAACTCTTATATGCGTTATATATTTTATTGTATGTAAATGACGTTCATATATTTGAATAAAATTGAAATGTACGAAAAAACACTATTACAATATTTAAAGCAATTATAAATAATATAACTTTTATCAATTGTTTTTACTCAACTTTTATCTACCACACTTTTTATCAAAGTGATAACACTACAGCCTTGACCAAATGTTTGTTGTTTACGTTATAAAATCAATAAACACAGACAATGAACGTGACTTATAAATATTTTTGCTTTTATTATAATAATTTTTAATGAAATTTGAATTTTGAATCAAAACAACGACCGGGTTACATAAAATAGTGCAAAATTTGCCGACGTAACATATCCCCAGTGGCGCAATTGGTTAGCGCACGGTACTTATAAGACAGTAGTCGTGAGCGATGCCGGGGTTGTGAGTTCGAGCCTCACCTGGGGAACATATTTTTTATTACTTCAAATGATTCAAAATTATATATTACAATTCAAGTCCTTCAATTAAGTTGTGAACGAATTAAAAAATTGGGAAAATGAGTGTACGAAATCAACTCAGTGACTCAATGACACGATGAATCAATTCTAAAAAATCAGAAGTTGCTTGACTTTTTTAATATAAAAAGGCCTATAGGGTAAAAAAATATTGAAAATGTAAAAAAATCTTATTAGAAACTTCCGATAAGGTAAAGCAAGAAAAATAGTGAAAAATAAAAGCAAAAAATAAAAATCGCTGGAAAAGTAGAATTTTTAAGTCAAAAAAGCTAAAAATTTTTATTTTATCTTTACTATAGTATATTAAAATAGAAACTCAAAGTAATATTGTAAGATGAGTTTCATGATCCAAACACGTTTGATGACACATTAACATCATCCTGGAAAATTCCAAAAACTAAAAGAAAAGTTTCTAAAAGATTCTGCAACTCTAGAAAAATTGCAATAAGGAAATTCAAGAAAAATGCTGAACATTTGGATATGAATCTTCTAGAAAAATTTAATGAAGCAAAGCAAATTTTGACTATTGAAGAAAAGTTCTGTAGAAACAAATTCCGTAGTTTGGAAGAAAAATTCGTGGAAAGTTCTAAAAATTTGAAACAGAAACTGTTAGAAAATATCGATTAAATAAAAACATTTTTTTTTTTGGAAATTCGAATGAAAATACTGAAAACACATGCCGGAACTTCAATTACCAGAAAATTCATCAGAAGCAAGAAAAAATAGTAGAAATTTAAAAAAAAGTGAAAGAAAGAAGAGAATTGCTAAACTATAGAAACATTTTTTGAAGTTGAAATAAGTTAAATCAAGAAAAGTGGTGTAAATTAAAAAACAAAACAGGATTGATGAAATGACAAAAAAGCTGGAAAATTTTATTTTTTCATTAAATATTTTTAATAAACCAAAGCAAATCTTAAGCAGTGAAGAAAAATGCTTTAGAAATAAACCCCGCAGTCTAGAAGTCAAATTTGTGGAAAATTCTAGAAATTTGAAAGAGAAACTTCTTGAAAATTCCGATTAAATAAATTAACATTTTTGAAAATTGAAGAAAAATGCTGAACATTAATTACAAGAAAAATCCGACGAGTTGAAGCAATAAAAAATGGTAGAAATTCTCAAAAAATGTGAGAAAAAAAAATGCTAGAAAACTATATCAAAATATTTGAAGAAGATACGAAAAATAAAATGCTAGAAACTTTGTTTCAATATGGGCTTTACTATAGTATACTAAATAGAGACATTAAGCTTCAACTCATCGGAATTTTCTAGTAATTAATGTTCAGCATTTTTCTTCAATTTTCAAAAATGTTAATTTATTTAATCGGAATTTTCAAGAAGTTTCTCTTTCAAATTGGAATTGGAATGTCATCATACAAACAAATTTTTATTTATAGAAAAACTTTTTGGAAAATTCTAGAACTCTAGAAAAACTTTTATACAATTTGGAAGAGAAAATCATAGAATATTTTGGAATTCAAAAGGGAAACTGCTTAAAATTTTGATAAAATAAAGCAAATTTTCGGAGCATTAAAGAAAAGGTGCAGGAAAATTATAAAAAGCTTGTCAGAAAACTCGAATAAAATACACGCAATTTTGAACAAAAATTTAATGGTCAATTCTGGAAGTTACTAAAAAAGAGAAACTACTGAAAAACTCCGATAAAATAACGGAAGAAAATTAGCGAACATTTACTTTACTATAGTATACTAAAATAGAGACTCAAGACAACAATGCAATTCACCATCCAAACAAATTTTTACTTGCAGGACAACTTTGGAAAATTCTAGAATTCTAGAAAAGCATTTATATAATTTTAAAGAGAAAATTGTAGAACATTTAGAAATCCAGAAGAGAAACTGGTTAAAATTCTAATAAATTAAAGCAATTTTTCTGAACACTGAAGAAATGATGCAGGAAATGTAGAAAAAACGCTTGTTGGAAAACTCATGGAAAATTCTAGAAATACGAAATAACGGAAGAAAACCATTTTGATAAAACAAAGCAAGTTTTTAGTGACTCAAGACAGCATTGCAATTGAAATGTTATTATCCAAACAAATTTGTGATTATAGGAAAACTTTATGGGAAATTTTGGAAAAAGCATTTATATAATTTGGAAGACAATTTTATACAACAGTCTAGAAATCCAGAAGAGAAACTGCTTAATATTCTGATAAAAATAAAACAAATTTTCAGACCACTGAAGAAAATATGTGGGAAAAATAAAAAAAAAAACTTGTTGGAAAATTTATGAAAAATTCTTGGGAAATTCAAGACTGAAGACAGCATTGCAATTGAAATATCTTCATCCAAACAAATTTTTGATTGTGGGAAAACTTTTAGGAAAATTCTAGAAATTTATATAATTATTATAGGGGAAAATTATAGTATATTCTAGAAATCGAGAAGAAAAACTGACTAGAATTCTGATAAAAATATAGCAAAATTTTCGGAATACCGAAGAAGATGCAGGAAACTCATTTTGATAAAATAAAGCAAGTTTTCGGAAAAATAAAAAAAGAAATGCTGAAAAACTTTAGAAATATTATCAATTACTAGAAAATTTCAATAAGATAAAGCAAAAAAATTGTGGAACAATTAAAAAAAAAAATTAAGAAAAAACATCAAGAACATCAAAATGAAATAAAAAAATCAAATCAAATTTTTTCTAACACTTTACTAGAGTATATTGCAAAGAGACTTAAGGCAGCACTTCAAAAGGACTGTCATCAAACACATTTTTGTTCGATTTGATTTTCAGATCATTCAGAAATATTCTTGAGAAATGGACATTTGAATGTCATGATTTAAACCAATTTTTGATTGTAGGAATACTTTTTGGGAAATTCTAGAACTCTAGAAAATTAATCACACGTAGTTTCGAACAGAAAATCATGGAAAATTCTAGAAATCCAGAAGAAGATCTGATAGAAAGATCTTATAAAGTAAAGCAAATTTTCAGAACATCAAAGAAAGCTTTGGAAAGCTCAAAACAATGGCAGAAATTAAAAAATATGTAAGAAAAAAATAAGCAATTACTTGAAAACTCTAGACATTTTATAGAGGAAATAAAAAATAAAATTTTTCTAACTTAGACTTTATTACAGTATTTAACAATAGAGACTCAAAGAATCCCTACAATGATTTAAAGTCATTAAAGTCATTTTTTGTTTAATTTTGGGAAATACTGCTCGAAAACTTTAGAACTCTAAAAGAAATTAAAGTAATTTAGAAGAGAAAATTATTTAATATTCTAAAAATCCAAAAGGGAAACTGCTGAAAAAAATTGATAAAGTAAAGCATACTTTTTCTAAATCAAAGCAATAATATAGGGAAATAGAAGAACTGATGTTTTAAACTCTAGAAAAATAATTATGTAATATAGAAAAGAAATTCATTAAAATTTCTAATAATTCAGAAGAAGAACTACCAAAAAAATCCTATAGAATAAAACAAATTTTTGATAAATTAAAGAAATATAGTGAAGAAATCTTGATCAATTACTCAAAATTTTCGATAAGATAAAGCAAGAAATAAAGTGAACATTTTCAGAAAATTAAAGTTAAAAGTGATGAAAAAGTCTCTAAATCTGGAAGATAAGTTTCTAGAAAATTCCAATAAGATAAAGCACTAAATAATGGTAGAAGTTGGAAAATAAAATATAAGAAGAAATTATTATCATTAGAAAGGAGTACAAAGATGTAAAATAAATAAATTAAACTTTTTAAAAAGCAAATGAATAAATATTGAAAATTCTAATGTTCTTCTAAATTGTAATGTATTGTAACAACAATAGAGACTCAATGCAGCACTACAATGATCCAAACTTATTTTTTGTTTAATTTTGGCAGCAACACAAACATTTTTGAAAAATGGAAGGAAAAATTGCTCGAAAACTCTAAAACCATAGAAGAAATTAAAGTAATTTAGAAGAGGAATTTATTGAACATTCTGAAAATTAAAAAGAGAAACTGCTGAAAAAAATGAAAAAACTGATAAATTAAAATATTTTTGGAAAATTAAAGTAAAAATGTAGAACAATAGAAGAAAATTTTAAAACTCTAGAAATATTGAGATAACGCAATTGTTTGATTTTCAAATATTGGTTTATTAAACAGTACATATGTTTCGCCACACTGTGGCTTCTTCAGGTGAAGTAAATATACTCTAGAAATGTCTATTCATTGAAAATTCCAAAGATTTAGAGGAATAAATATTGAATCAAATTAAAGAAATTTTCGAAAAATTGAAGAAACATTCTGAAAATAACACGAAATCTGGATCAATTTCTAGAAAAGATAAGATAAGATAAAGCAAGAAAAATGGTGTAATTTTAAAAAAAATAACTAAAAAAACTAAAGAAATTCTGGAATTGGTCCAGGTCTAAATTTTACAACTTTTTAATAAAAAAAAATCTGTCAGAAAAATATATTTTTTACATGGACTTTACTATAGTATATTACAAATAAATCTTAGTCAGCACTATGAGAACTACAATGATCAAGTATATTTTGGCGACTCTTGAAAGAATTGAAAAAATGTTACCTGAAAATTCTAAAACTACAAAATCAAATGTCTCAACAGAATTCATGGAAAATCTTAGCAATCTAAATGAAAAACTGCCAAACAATTGTGATAATATTACACAAATTTTTGTAAGATTAAAGCAAAATGCAGGAAAGATAATAGAAATGTTGGAATATCCCAGAATTCAGAAAAAATCACAAAATTTAGAATAGAAATGAATGGAACATTTTCGGAATACTAAAATGTCACAGTCACATATCTATATTCATTAATATTGTCTCCAAATTTTGATCTAAATAAGCCAGAAATGGCAAAAGTATAACCTCAATGGCTGCAATTACCTAAAGGATATTATCACCAGCTGCAAAGAATAATGGGTGATCGAGTGGAAGAACACCAGAAGTCGTGAACTCCTTCAATATCTATGCTCCAAATTTTAAAGTAATTTAATGTATGTATTATATCTATATTTTTATTAGATCTTGTAAAGTCATAAACTAAACTTACTAACAGTAACTGCTAGAAAATTTAGATAAAATCAATGAAGGAATATCTCACCAAGGAAGTTGGTAATGGACTTTTGTAAATTGATCAATTGCCAAACCAAGAAGTGTTAACAATAGTGGAATGTCAATTCTTTGCTCTCTTAAAATTGAAAGGAAATTTAAGACAACAGATTCAAAATGAATACGAAAAGTCATTAAGACGAGAACTTCAGTTTATTTTTTACATTCACGATCTGATAGTGTAGTGGAACTAAGGAATACAACTATAAATAGCTATTTTTAAAGGTACCCTCTGATTATCAAAAGGTCTGTAATCAATATCTTCATCTGTCAATGTTTGCTTAAAAACACACTTTAAGATTGAAATGTATTTGTCTAGAGAAATTATATTAGTACTGTTTAAAATGAGTCAGTATTTTTTCATTCATAAGCATTTATTCTTTTGTTTTTTTTTTTGTTTAAAAGATATTAATTCGTTTTGTGTAGTACATACCTTTGCCCTCCATTGCAGCCACAACTTGAAGATGTCGTTATGCCTACCGCACTGGATGACCTTATCGCCAGTGTCGTACTCTACGTCGTACAGTTTGTCTTGCATGAAGAGGTAATCGGCGGACATTTGGTTGCAACTCATTAATAATCCCTAAAAAGAACATTTAAATTGTAATTATTTAAATAAACTACAAGAAAAATTTAATCGAAGCGTTGAAATTTAAATACAGTACGCTTTTTAGTGCAAATAATGATAACCACATCAAAGTTCTGATCACAGTGGACTTTGTTTGACTTTAATGGAGAGGCAAAATATAATTTATAACAGTTTAAACATAAGTTGGATTTCTTTTCGTTCATAACTTTAAAGATATTCAATTAAACTAAATATTGTCCTGTAAACTTCTACAAATTAACACATAACAGAATATAGTTGCAACGACACTTATTAGTTTTTGAAGAATAAAGTAAATTAGTAATTAAATTAAGTTACTAATTTACCTTATCGTTAAATTATGTTTTATCAAGTGATAGATGACGAAAAATTTCTTGCTTAAGTTTTTTTGAGGTGCATTCGACACTAGCAGGGGAAATCCATATTTCATTTAGTAGAAGAGTTAAAGCACTATTTTATCTCCGCTTTAAATGAACAGAAACAGCGTAAGGCTGGATTTACTATTTTCTCTATGCTCGACCCTAAAAGCAAATATTGAAAAGTGTAATATAATGAAGTTAAAGCAATACTTTATGTATGTTTTTAAAGAACAGAAAGCGTGTAAGGCTTTCGAATGTTTCGGCCTTGAAGTCGCCAAATAAAAAGTAATTAATGTTAAAGTTATAACGTTTTAATTTTTTTTCTATTATAATATAGAAATAATAAATTTTATTATTATAATTTTAGGGATTTTTTCAACGTAAATATTATAATTTGAAACAAAAGAAATATTGCTTTCCGTACATAAAAAAAAACGTATGCTTTAGTTGAGTACATTTTTTCAATATCGGAATTCTCTTTGGATGAGGGTTTGCCTGGCGGTGGCGGACGGCTGATATTTTATGGGGGCAGCAGGCAGACGGGCGAGGAATGCTAAATTGAAAATTCCGCAGCTGCTTCCGTGCGCCGCCCTCTTCCCCTCGCACGTCCCGTCAGCATTCCAATATGTTCCATAGTTGTGCTGACATAATATTAGCTGTGTGTAACGAGGGTTTTTGGGGGGTGGATAACATATCGTAGGAGTTTCAACAATTGCATTGTACGATCCTCACCCTTTTAATTAAAGCGCACACAGAAGACGGCCGGTGATAGATTACATAAATTATCTAAATATATTAATTAGAAAATGTATGTACTTGGATTTATTACTTGTGTTTAAATTGAAAACCTCTAGAAAAATAAATAGTAAATTTAATGAAAATGATGGTAGCGACCGTTACTTTAGTATCTGGTAGTTATTTTAAAAGTATTTTTATTTTACTCTTTTAATGGTAAATTTGTTAATCGCCAAAATTGCCACAATTGTGGTTTAGAGAAATCACATGTAATGTCGAAAAATATATGCATTCTCAATGTTTGGTCTGAATTTTGGACTGGAGACATCAGAGGACCATACTTTTTCGAAAATAAAGTTGTTTAAGCAGTAAATACTCAATATCGCGACATGATAACACAATTCTTTCTACCCAAATTGGATAATATTGATGTGGACGACATGTGATTCCAACAAGTCGGTGCTACATACCACACAGCTCGTAAAACAATTCAGTTACTGCAAGAAACATTTCCTCGCCGTGCACTTTCTCATTTCGATGGTAATATTTGGTTCTCTAGATCGTGTAAATTTTATAGAGTTACATGAAGCCAAATTTCTATGTTTATAGACTCACAAGCACGCATTAAAAAGGAAAATTCAACGTGTATACATTTTCTGTTTGATATATTTGTAAATTTTACACTCAACTATCAAAATTTTCTATGTTTCAAACCAGTTTTTGTTATCTAACATAGAATGTTTTATTTCTCTTTGAAAATAAAGTACCACATAGTAACAGTCGCATAAATCATTTATATTTAGCTTACTTACATTTTCCTTAAAGTGAATTGTAGAACACTGCAATAATGATCCCATGAGTTTGTGTGGATTCCAGGTAACTGAGTCAGCTCTGAAAAATAAAACACGTAAAAAATAAATTAATGAGAATGTGGCACTTATTTAACATGGGAAAATAAGATTCGGGTGTATGGTTTAACTTAGTCTAGACTTAAAGTACTGCCAGGAATTAAATAAGTGATCATCTGTCATCTGACAAGCTGCAGTTTTTTCTTAATATGATGATCATCTGACATCTGTCAAACGTCATTATTATTCTTGAATGTTGTCGGCTGCTAATATTTTAACGGCTCTACGTTGCAAGCTGAATATTCGTTTTGTCGAATATCGAAGAAGTTTTTACAATATCTTGAGAAATACATCTTGATAAATTTCTCAACAAATAGATATTTTTGGTAAATTTACTTGCCAAGTTAGTAACGTATAGTAGCAAATTCTCCTTCGTACTCTCTCAAAGTAAATAACACATTTATAGTTTTACTCTCATTCATACATAATTTATTTAACGCGTACCAAGTCTTACATTTATTCCGAACATCAATTTCACTGATAAGTATATGTTCCTAAATGCAACTTGATATGGAGACTCTAGTATCGTCTGCAAATAGGGTGACTTCAATTTCACTATTTAAATAGTGGTCCTAAGTGAGACCCTTATGGGACACCCTGGGCGACAAGTACCTCCCGAGATGTAGTATTGCCATATGACACTATTTGTCTTCTATTGCTTAGATAAGACAAAATAGTTCTGCCAATGATTTTTTTATTTAACAGAGGTATTTAAAAGAAAATTATTAATAATTCTTTAGAAAAAAAGTATTATTAAAATATATTAACATCACAGATACCAGAAAATAGCTAAATTTTGTTCGAAAAGTGAGAAATGAAAAATTACAAATGACAAATTACAAGTACATCAAATGACAAAAACAAATGAAAGATAACAAATGATAAATAAAAAATTTACAAATGACAAATGACAGATTACAAATGTATCAAATGATAAATAACAGATGACAGATTTCAGGCGTAATAAATGATAAATATCTGGTGCCATATCTCAAATGACAGATAACAAATGACAAATTACAAATGACAGCTTACAAATGGCAAATGACAAATGTACAAATATCAAATTACAACTGTTAATTATTAACTGACAAATGTCACAAATATCAAGTGTCAACTGTTAATTGTCAACTGACGAATGACAAATGACAGATTACAGTTGTATCAAATCACTAATAACAAATATCAGCTGACATAAAATAAATGACAGAGAACAAATGATAAATAAAAAATCAAATGAATAACAAATGACAGATTTCAGGCGTATCAAATGATAAATGTCAGCTGATACATGACAAATGATAAATGTCAGATGCTACATGACAAATGACAGTTTAAAAATAACAAATAACAAATTACAAATTACGAATGACAAATTCCAACTGTCAATTGTCTACTGACAAATTCCAAATGACAAATTACAGATGTATCATCTATCCTCTGTCATCTGCTAATTAGCATGTTTCTTGCTAAATCTAATGACCATCTGCAACCCATTATTTGTCGTTATTTATCATCTATCATCTGCTATCTATTATTATACTATTATCATTATCTGTCGTCTGTTAATCATCCATTTTCTTCTAAATCTAATGATCATGAATTCAAACCCATTGCTTGTCATCCCTCGCCTACAGTAGAACGTAATTGTTTTCTATCATCTATCGTCTATTACTGGACTATTATCCAATATCATCTATCATGTGTTTGTCAGCAGTTTTCATCTGCATCTAATGATCATGTGACATCTGTCATACGTCATCTATCATCTGTAACTCATTATTATCTGACATCTATTACTAGACTATTATTATCTATTGTCATCTATAATCTCTCGTTTGTGAATCAACAGATTTCCGCAAAATCTAATAATCATGTGCCATCTGTCATCCATCATTTGTTAATTGTCAACTATAATCTGTAACCCGTTATTTGCCCAATTTGTAATGGTTATCTGTCATCTATTATTAGACTATTATATATTATCATCTATTTATAATTTGTAGCCCATTATATGCCCTCCTTATCTTTCATCTATCATCTGCCATCCATTATTAGATTATTATCTATTATCATCTGCCGTCAGTTAATCAGCAGTTTTCTTCTAAATCTAATTATCATCCGCTATTTGTTATTTATCATCTATCATATGTAACCCATTACTTGCCATCCCTCGCCCAGAGGAAAAGTAATGATTTTCTATCATCTATAATCTATCATCTGTCTTGTTATTAGACTTTTATCTATTATCATCTAGAATCTGTAGTCTGTTTATTAGCAGTGTTCATCTAAATATAATCATTATGTGTCGCCTATCATCCGTTATTTGTTTTTTGTCATCTATCACATGTAACTTATTACTTGTCGTCCCATCCTAGAGGAGAGGTAATGGTTATTTATCATCTATCATCTGTTATCTTTTGTTTGACTATTATTTATTGCCATCTATTAATCAGCAGTTTTTTCTAAATCTAATGATAATGAGTCTTCTATCATCCGTCATTTGTTATTTGTAATCTATCCTCTGTAATCCACTATTTATCGTCAGTGGGAGAGGAGAAGTCATCTATTGTCTATTATTATCTCTAATCTATCATCTGTTAAATAGCAGTTTTCTTTTAAAGCTAACTATGATTTGTAATTTGTCATCTATTATCTGTGACCTATTATTTATCATTCCTCGATAGGTAATGATTATCTATTATCTATCATCTGTCTTCTAGTAGAAGACTATTATCATTTGTCATCTATTTATCAGCAGTTTTTTTCTGTCATGCATCATTTGTTATTTGTCATCTATCAAGTGTCATCCTTCGCCTAGAGGAGAGGCAATGATTATCTATCGTCTAAGAAACAATATGGTGGTGATATTGACTTGATAATGACTTGAAAGAGTCGAAACTATAGTCTAACATAATTCATTAATGTAAAATCATTAATATACCGTGGTAGAGAACATAGAAAATCGTATTTTATTTCATCCTACAATTATCTATCATCTGTTATATATTATTACACTATTATCTATTATCATCTCTCACCTTCCTCACTTAGAGGTTTTCTACCATCTATCATCAGTCATCTATTACTAGACTATTGTCTATTATCATCTCCAATCTATCATCTTTTAATCAGCAGTTTTCTTCTAAACCTAATGATCATGCGTTGTCTGTCATCCATCATTCTTAATTTGCCATCTATCATCTGTAACCCATTAATTGTCGTCCCTTTTCTAGAGGAGAGGTAATGGTTATCATCTATCATCTATTATTAGACTATTAGCTATTGTCATCTATAATCTGTCGCCTGTGAATCAGCAGTTTTCTTCTAAATTCAATGATCATTTGTCATCCGTCATTTGTTATTTGTCATCTATCATCTGTAACCCATTATTTATCGTCCCTCGCCTAGAGGAGAGAAAATGGTTATCAATCATGTATTATCTATCATCTCTTTTCTAGTTGAAGACTATTATCTATTATTACCTGTCATCTATTAATTAACAGTTTTCTTTTAAATCTAATTATCATGTTTCGTCTGCCATCCATCATCTGTTATTTGTCATCTATCATCTGTAACTCATTATTTGTCGCCCCTCATCTAGAGGAGAAGTAATGGTTATCTATTATCTATCATACCTCAACTGTTATCAATTATTATCTATTATCATTTGCTGTCTGTTAATCAGCAGTTTTCTTCTAAATCTAAAGATCACGTAATGTGGGTTACATTACATTACGTGATCTTTAGATTTAGAAGAAAACTGCTGATTAACAGACAGAAAATGATAATAGATGGCAGTCTAATAATAGAACAGTTGAGAGATGATAGATGATAGAAAACCATTACTTCTCCTCTAGATGAGAGATTATGGTCCCTCTGTCAACAGTCATGTATTATTTGTCATCTATCATTTATAACCCATTATTTGTCGTCCTATGCTTAGATCTATCTATCTTCTATCATTTGTCATCTATATACTACTATTTATTATTATCTATAATCTGTCATCTGTTAATCTGCAGTTATTATCTAAATCGAATGATCATGTGTCGTCTGTCGTCCGTCATTTGTTGTTTGTCATCTATCATCTGTAACCCATTATTTGTCGTATTTCTCTTAGAAGAGAGGTAATGGTTATCGTCTATTATCTATCATCTGTCATCTATTATTAGACTTTCATCTGTTATCATCCATCATCTGTCGTATGTCTATCAGCTGGTGTCTTTTAAATCTAATGATAATGTGTCGTCCAAATCCGTCATTTGTTATTTGTCATCTATTATCTGTTTCTTGTCTAAGGGAGAGGTAATAGTTATCTATAATCTACCAGTTGTTCTCTGTTAATCAGTAGTTTTCTTCTAAATCGAATGATAATGTGTCGTCCGCCATCCGTCATTTGTTATTTGCTATCTACCATCTGTAATCCATTTTTCTTGTCCCTTGGCTAGGAGAGGAGAGGTAATAGTTATTTGTTATCTATCATCTGTCTTCTATTAGTAGATAATTATCTATTATCATCTACCACCTGTCGTCTGTTAATCGGCAGTGTTCGACATTTGTTATTTGCCTAGAGGAGAGGTAATGGTTATCTATCATCTATCGTCTATGATCTATCATCTGTCATCTATAATTAGAATTTATAACAAATTACATACAGTAGGGAATTAAATTATCATTTGGCATCTATCATATCTTAAATGTTTTCTTCCAACCAGAAGTTTTCTTCCTTGTATTTTGACCATCTATCAGTCGTCATTTGTTGTCAATTCATTAATTGACATCCCTTACAAAGATAAGTTAGCTATTGATAATGGGTACATAGTGCCCGAAATGTACATTTAGCTGTGAAAAAATAAAAAGTGAAGAAAGGAATATAATTGTGTTTTAATTAAGTTTAAAACATTTATGATTATGTGTCATCTGTCATATTTCATTTGTTATTAAATTAAATAATCTTTTATCATCTATCATATCTAATCTACCATCTGTCATCTGTTGGCTGCCTTTTGTTAGTAGATAAAATTCTTCTTAATAGAATAATAGTCTATCATCTGTACACCTATCACATCTTATCTGCCATCTACTATTTGCAACCTGACAGTCAGCAGATATTCTTCTTAATTTAATGAACGTTTATAATCCGTAATCAATCATCTGACATTTTTTCCATTAAGTTATAATAAATTTAATCGATTTCCAGCGTTTTGAAAAAATTTAAAAATAACAAAAAGTAATAATTGATTATTTATTACTTGTCATCTGATTTTTTCCATTATCATCTGTAATCTGTTATGCTTAAGATGGTGATCATATTATGATATACAGGGTGACTGACGAAAAACCTTTGGTGCTGTATCTCCCTTATTTTTGATCTGATTTGAATAAATAAAACATCAAATTAAATGATTTTTAAAAGACTTTAATATGAACTGTCCTGATATTTTTTCTTGCATCCAGTTTTTGACAAAAGACGATCAACTTTTTTTTTTCAAATTGCACTGTATATATATTTTGCACTGATCCGCAAGGAGATTTTTTTCTGAATCTAAATTTGTAAACGATTTTATCCATTCATCAAACCAAAGTCGAGAAATTGAGGATTAAAAAAAATCAAAAATCAAATACCCATAGTAAACAATATACAGAGCCTATTCCAAATGTCAAAAGTGACAGTGTCAGTCATTGGTACAATACTGCAATGATTTTTAATAATTTCATAATAAAAATGTTGCAAGATTTCAAAAACTGAAAAACGATTTCTGTAGAAGCACAAAATTCTAGTACAGTATTGCAACATTTTAATTATGAAATTATTAAAAATCAATGACTCACAGTGTCACTTTTGACATTTGGAAAAGGCTCTGTATATTGTTTACTATAGGTATTTGATTTTTAATTTTTATCATCTATCTTCTATTATTAGACTGTTTATTTATTATCCTCTATCATCTGGAATCTATTGATCAGCAGTATTTTTTTCTAAATCTAATGATCATAAGTTTTCTGGTATGCCAAATTGGTTATTTGCCATCTATTATCTATAACCATCACCCAGAGGAGAGGTAATGGTTATCTATCATCTACCATTTATTATTATTATTATTATATATTATCATCATAATGATATTGTGTTGTTCGTCATCCGTCAATTGTTATTTGTTACCTATCGACTGTACCATTATTTGTCGTCCTTTGCATAGAAGAGAAGTAATGGTTATCTATCATCTAACATCTGCCATCTATTATTAGACTATTATCTATTATCTTCTGTCATTAATCATTTGTTAATCAATAGTTTTCATCTAAATCTCTAAATCTCCTTTGCTTAGAAGAGAGGTAATAATTATCATCTATCATCTATTATTAGACTTTTATCTATCATTATTTATCATCTTTCGTATGTCTATCAGCAGTTATCTTTTAAATCTAATGATAATGTGTCGTCCGTCATGCGTCATTTGTTATTTGTTATCTATTATTTGTAACCCATCATTTAACATCCCTCGCCTAAAGGAGAGGTACTAGTTATCTATCATCTACCATCTGTCCTGTGTTAATCGGCAGTTTTCTTCTAACTCTAATGATCATGTGTCGTCCTCCATCCGTCATTTATTATTTGCTATCATCTGTAACATTATTTATCGTCTTTCTGTTAGAGGAGAGGTAATGGTTATCTATCATCTATTATCTATCATGTTTCTATTAGTAGATTATTATCTATTATCATCTATCATCTGTCGTCGTTAATCAGCTAAAACTAATGATCATGTGTCCTCTGTCATTGGTCATTTGTTATTTGTCATCTATTTTTATGCAACCTATCATTTGTCGTCCCTCGCCTAGAGGAGTGGTAATGGTTATCTATTATCAATCAACTATGATTTATTATCTGTCATCTATATTTAGAATTAATTAAAAATTACAAATAATAGGAAATTAAAGTATCATTTTGCATCTATCATATATTAAAAAAAATCTTTTGTCAATTCTTTAAATAAACCTAAAACTATCAATGATTCTGAGTTATTTGTTTCTAAGAAGGATATTTTTAATGCAATCATTTCACTTAAACCGAATAAAATTTCTCATGGAATTTCTCCTTATGTCATAATAAATTGCGTTTATTCTTTATGCAGTCCAATTTTTGACCTGTTTTCTATTTCCTTGTTGAAGGGTATATTCCCTTCGGCTTGGAAACTAAGTTATATACATCCTATCTTTAAAACAGGTAGGCGTGAATGCATCTCAAATTATAGAGGAGTATGCCTAAAGTCTTGCATACCTCAATTATTGGATAAGATAGTGGCTAAACAGTTGTACTGGATGTGTAAAAATGTTTTATATAAGAATCAGCATGGATTTGTCTCAGGACGGTCAACACCCACTAACCTGTTGTCCTTTGATCAACATCTGGTGAATGTTTTGGAGAAAAAGAGTCAAATGGATTGCATTTATTTGGATTTTTCAAAAACATTCGACAGAGTTAACCACAAATTATTATTAAATAAATTAATCTCGCTCGGATTTAATAATGTAACTATTAGTTGGATATCTGAATTTCTAACAGATAGATTTCAAATGGTAAAAGTTAATAACTTTATATCGAAAAAAAATTAAGTTACATCAGGTGTACCGCAAGGGTCACATTGCGGACCTTTACTTTTCTTACTATTTGTTAACGATATAGATAATTTAATTTTGAATAACGAGATGCTAATGTATGCTGATGACATCAAAATTTTTCGTGAAGTGAGCACCTTGGAGGACTGCATTAGCCTACAAGAAGATTTAGATAAAATTAACAAATGGTGCCACAATGATAAACTCTATCTGAATGTAAGTAAGTGCAATAAAATATCCTTCTCTCGAAAAAAATCAACGGTGGCTTATACGTACAAAATAGACAACAACCCAATATCCAGTCTATCTGAGGTGAAGGACTTAGGAGTAATTTTTAATCAAACCCATTCATTTAACTCACATATTCTCAGTATTTCGAACAAAGCACTAAAAATGTGGGGCTTTGTATTAAGGGTAGGCAAAGATCTTGGTTCAGTTTGTTTAAAAAGACTCTACTGTTCATTCGTTCGTTCAAATATGGAGTCAGTGATTTGGTCTCCGTATACATCAACAGACTCTAATCGACTTGAATCAGTCCAAAATAAATTTCTTAGATCGATAGAGTTTCAAATGGGTTACCAACATATACCTGGTTGTTATTCTGGCATAATGTGTGAACTAGTTATCAGAAGCCTGTCTGACCGTCGTGTTATAATGGATTTGTGCACACTTCATAAAATAATTAACTCTACAATAGACTGTCCGTATCTTTTAGAACAGCTAAACTTTTATGTACCTGCTCATTCAAGAATTCTTAGGAACTCCCAAATATTTCGAGTGAAGACCTTCAGTAGTAACCGCCTCCACTTCAATCCAATGGCGAGAATGATGAGAACAGCAAATCAACTTTCCGACAAATGGTGGTTTAACTTATTTAACCCAAATTTTTATCATTTTAAGCATTTGTTAATTAAATATTTATAATGTCTAACCTATAATTTCAGTTTTATTTTACTATATATGTTAAGTGTCAACAAATACTGTATTTTATAGTATTATATATACATATATATTATTGTATATTTGTGATATAATTTGTGTAAAAAGGGATCTCCCGTTAATGAATAAATAAATAAATAAATATTAAATGTTATCTGTCAAGTAGAAGTTTTCTTCCTTATCTTTTGACCATCTATCAGTTGCCATTTGTTGTCAATTTATCAATTGACGTTCCTTACAAAGATAAGTTTAAAACATTTATGATTATGTCTCATCTGCCATGTTTCGTTTGTTATTTATCATCATGCTATAATAAAAATTAAATAATCTTTTGTCATCTATCATATCTTATCTACCATCTATCATCTGTTATATACCTTTTGTTAGTAAATAAAATTCTTCTTAATAGAATAAGAGTCTATCATCTACATACACGTACACTAGAGTAATAATAAATAATAATAATAATAATAATAAATTTACTAATAATCCCTTATCTGCCATCTATTATCTGACAGTCAGCAAAAATTCTTCTTGATTTAATGAACGTTTATAGTCCGTAATCCATCATCTGACTCTGATTCATTATGTTATAATAAATTTAATCTATTTTCTTCCAGCGTTTCAAAAAAATGGAAAAATAACAAAAATTAAGAATTGATCACTTTTTACCAGTTTACCATTTGTTTGTTTTTTCTTCAATCAGTTGTAATCTGTTATGCTTTAGATAGTGATCGCATTATAACAGATAAATTTACATCTAAAAAATTATCGATTGTTTTCGATGTTTAAATAGAATTAAAAAAACGTATTAATCATATGACAAGCATCGGCTGTTTCATTTTTCATGTTAAATCTGACTATAATTTTTTTAAATTGTTTTAAAAGACAAAAAAGTATAAAATTAATTTATAACTTATTAATTCTATACTTTTTTGTCTTTTAAAGCAATCAAGAAAATGATTATAAATAATTAACATCTATTCTCTGACCTCTCTCAACTCTCAATTGTCACAATTATCATCCATCATCTGTAATCGTTATCTGTCATCTTCTATATTCCCAAATAAGTAAGCGTTATGATTTAAGAGGTAATATAATTATAAAAATAAAAACCTGTTATTGCTTAATATTCTTCATATGGAATTTATCATTCATTCATCTTTCATAAAACCTTTGTCCTTGAATGTTTTAAGAAATGAAAAAATATTACCATTTTATCAATTTTTATTTGTTATTTATCAGCAGATATATCTTTCGTCATATTGTATGCAGATAAATTTATTTTTAAAAAAATCTTTGATTCTTTCAAGAGAAGAGAGGTTTTTTCTTTTTCTCGTATTTTACGTGCTGTTCACAATGCCAACACACAAGATTATTATCATCAAGCAAATATTGACGAAGAAACTAGACCAAAACAGGTATATTTCCACAATGGGTCAAGATGAGGAAAGGGAACACTATCAAATACAATGCCAATAGACGTCGCTGGTGTAGAACCAAGAAGAAGTTGTAAATAACTGTTTAACTCATCTCATTGACGTTTGTTACATTAAAGTAGTAGAGTTTTTTTTTCAATCAAGTGCGACTAAACCTTCCGATGAACTCAATAATACAAGACATCCTCCCAATGCGTAGTTAGAACCGGATCAAATCGAGTTTCTATGTTTCCACTAATAGAATTCAATTAAATAGGGAGCGCCGTTCCCGGTTAATCCCGTCTGAACCGTTCCCAGCCGGGCGGGCACACAGACAGATCCAGAAGACATCTGTCCGATTCCCATGTAATCAGGGATTATTCGCGCGACTTTCAACTTCCCATTTCCACCCCCTTCGCTGAAAACGCGCGAACGCGATCGACCCGGCGCGTTGATTGATATTAAAAGCAATTGACAGGTCGTGGTTTTTTAAAAAGCGGCCGCCCTTTAAAAGCCGTTTCCGAAATAAGCAGTTCGGATGCAAATTGCGGCTTATCTCGGGGGTTTTTATGTACACAGGCCGTATTGATTTTGGGCGACCGCGCCCGGGGGTGGAAATTGAAAACACAGGATTATGCAAAATAAATGATTATGTAGTGCGGAGATAAGTGGGGTTTTATCGGGGAAATTAATGTCGCCGTCGGGGTTGTTTGCCCATAGACGGATAATGGCCTTCTCGGAGTGATTGGAATAATAATTTTGGGAAAGGTGATGATATTGATAAGGCTTAAATGAAATTTCTATACCCATGTATCTAACAAACAATTTTAGACCAAACTTTTCAATTAGGTGCAGGAATTTAAGTTTGATGAAATATTATTATTTTTTTCTTTAGTTTAAAACTTTAATTAAATCCCGTTAACCACACGGCTCGGAATAATAGCACTAAATCAAGTTAATGTGTGCGCCGTAAAAGTTTAATGCGCAAAAGCTCCGAGCCTCGTATAATCCCCAACGCGAAAAAAAAAGCTTTTCCGAACTTTCGGTCCCTTTCCATCACATCTGGCTTTAACGCGGCGATTACAAAAGCCGGCGGATTTGATTAATGAAGGTGCAATTAATTAATGTACGTGTCGGAGGTTTAATTGCGGCGGCGACCCTATTCACTTAAAGGGCTTAGAATTCGTACGCCACACCACCGCCCCTCGCCAAAATGTTGCTGTCCTCGACGTCGACAGGTGATGAATCATTTGCATACGATAATACAAGGCCAGGATTGTTGCTCTATTATGCTCTAAAGCAATAATTTATTGAGGAATTCCATATTGTATCAGATAAAGGATTATTCAATGTCTGTAAGTTAAATAGAGTACTTCGTCTCTTGTGAACAGATTTATTGTCCTATATTCATGTCTAATTCATAATATCAGTATGTTTATTCTAAATCAATTATATTTTTTGAATTAGTAAATATAATAATTTACCTTTCGATTCCGGTTAGACGTGGATGCCTGTACTTCTTGGACAGCAGAAGTCCACCACCCCAGGCGGCCTGCGCGAGCGTTAAGTATGTGATTAGGATGCTATTCTGTGCAGGAAATTTGGTTGTTACTCACGTCCACGTGGAGCCACATTCCGTACTTCTGGCAGATGTCGGCGATCTCGTTGATGGGATCGAAGGCCCCCAGCACGGTGGTGCCGGAAGTCACCGCTACGAAGAAGGGGATGTGGCCCTTGCCCTTCCGGTCCAAGATGAGACGTTCCAGTTCGGCAGGTATCATGCGGCCGTGGATGTCGGATGGAACCATCAGACAATTGTCCGTCCCCAAGCCGCAAACCGATGCGCACGATTTCACAGAGTAATGACTCTGGAAGAAAAAACAAAAGAATGAAAACGTTTCTGGTCACAGTAAAGGAAAATATAATCATTTCCTAAAAATCCTATAGTCTATTTTTAGAAACAGGGATTTCAACAAAGTTATGACCTTATAATAAAGGTGGAAATCCATCACCAGAGGAAAATAATTTGATAATTTATAATAAAAATAATTAAATCTAAGGTGGACAATTAATATATAATCGATACTTGTTCCTCTACTCTCTTGATGGAACCAAATTTTCAAATTGGGAGAAGTAAATCTCTTATTATGTTAATAGAAGAAGTACACCTTTACACATATTTGTATGAATAATTTAAGTTTTCGTTCTTTATCTGTATCTAATTTTGCTGATGGATTCGTAGATTATTAGATTTGAGTTGTGCGAATAATCACTATTGGATTACAACACTTTTTAACTCCTTAAAAGTGAAGAAAAGAAATAACAAAGTGCTTTAATTCAATAACGATAGATATATATATATTTGCATCAATTGCTTCTGTCACGATACGTAGTCTTAAACTACTTCATAAGACCATCCATTAGCGCAGCGTACTCTTGACCTACCTCAATGTACTTTAAATTACCCTAGCGTACTCTTGACCTACCTCAACCGCCTGCATTCTAACCAGGCGTGTCATTGACTTACTAAAAATAAATTTCTTCTCTCTAGCGTACTCCTGACCTACCTTAACACATTACGCATTAACCCAGCGCACTCTTGACCTTGCTTAACGCATATATTATTGAGGTAGGTCAAGAGTACGCTAGACCAATACATATCATTTTAAATTTAAAAAATACATAACCTAATGCAAAATAAACAGAATTAACTAGAATCTTTTAACAGTTTTTCAAATATTTCAAACATATGAAGCATAATTCTAATAAAAAAGTGTGGTAATGTAAAAAAATGAAAATTGCTGATATATTCAGAAAATATTAACAATAAATTGCAGTTTGTAGGAAATTTCATAGTAATAACAGAGTGTGGAGGACACTTGAAAAATTATAAATTCAATATTGATTTACATTAATTTACACTATTTTTTAGTTCTAATTATTATAACTTTTATTTAATCTAAAAATTGTCAAGAAAATTAGTAAAGTAATTTTAAAAACAAAACAAAACGTCAGTAACTAAAATCATGCTAAAAAGTTATAGAGTAGTAATGATAATCATTAAAAAAAAAAATGGTGATGTGGCCATCATAATACTTTCCCTATTATTTTTGATGATGTTTTACTGATTGGAGGGTGGGATAGAGGCCACCCACCCACCCTACATATACATATAAACTCCTTTTTGTCTCGATGTATCCAATGAAATTAATTACAAAATTCTTTGAATAAAAAATGAATTATAAAGGTAAAATTTTTGATTGAGTGAATTAGTAAAAATTGGACAGACTTTAAATCTAAATTAGATAGTATTAAATATAGAAATTTATTTACATTTAAACTTAAATTTTGTTTTATTTAGTTTTTATTACATAAAGGGTTTGACTGTTTTTAGCAGCAAAATCATCAACGATTAGCAATTAAAGTTATCATGTATATGTAGAGTGGGTGGGTGGCCTCTGTCCCATCCTCCAATCAGTAAATAATAAACCAGGGTTTTAATTAAAAGTTGTAAAATATAAATAAACAAAAAATAATTGCAATTTTTAGAGATTTATTTATAAAAATTTATTCAAATAATTTTTGTTGTTTTACTAAATGGAGGGTGGAATAGAGACAAGAAAACAGCAAGAAAACTACCAATGGAAAATGTCTGTACCTACGAAGATATTTTTTGCCATTTCAATCTATAATTACTAAAATATCGAAAGTATAAAAATTCTAGAAAATCTGCAATAGAAATTGATAAAAATTCTAGAAAGGTATGAAAGGCTAGAAAACAGCAAGAAAATTATGAGAAATTTTAGAATCCTTGCCGAAAATTATTGCATTATTGATAAAAATTACTTCAAAATTTGAAAAATTCTAGAAATAAAGAACATTTAGAAACTTGAAACGAAAATGCTGGTAAAATAGCGAGAACATTTTAGAATCCTTGGAATAAGGTATTTCAACTGGAAAGAGAAATTTCTTTTAAATTACGATAAGAAGCATTGAAATATTTTAGAAATCAGAAAAAAAAATCTAGAAATCTGTGCTATATAATCATCTAATTTTTTGTATAATTTAGAAGAGAAATTGCTGGATTTTTTCCAATTTAAATCTTTGGCTAAACATTGCTTAAAAAATTGAAATCCTACAAATCTCAAATGTTTAATAGAATTTGCTGAAAAATTCTAGAATGGAAGAAAATGATAAAACTAGAAAAGAAAATGCTAAATAGCGGCGAATACACTAGCACTAGAATGTTTTAAATTTAAAACCTTTGAAAAAATTCTTGTAACTAGGAAATTAAATTCCTGGAATATTTCGATAAGATAAAAGAAAGAGAAGCATTGTTGATAAATTACAGAAATCTTGGAGAAATATTTCATAAAAATTGTAAAACCTTTAATGACAATTTCAGAAATTAAAGAAAGGAAGTTCTAGAAATCTGTAAGAAAAATTACTAAATTATAATCATGTAATTTTTATTTTTAGTAAAATATAAAGAAGAAATTGCTGGAAGAGAAAGACAAAACCACCATAAGGAATTTTTAGAATCCGTGGAATTTCGCAAAAGAACTTCCGACAATATTTTTTTATTAAAAACGCTATAACCTTTATTGAAAAACCAAAACTAAAAAGTTTTTAAACCTTGGATAGAAATTGCTTTGAAGTTTGGGAACCTAGTAATTCCAGAAATCTAAAATTGGAATTGCTAAAAAATTCTAGAATAGAAGATAATTTAAAAAACTAGAAGATAAAATGTTTGAAAAACAATGGGAAACTAACCACTGGAAAATGTTAGAACCCTCCAAGCAAATTATTGCAACTTAGAAAAGAAGTTTCTGTAACTTTCAAAAAGATCGAATCAGAAGGAACATTGTCGTAAAATTTTAGAAATCTGGAAGATAACTTTTATAAAAATTGTGAAACCTTCAATGAAAATTCTTGCAATAAAAAAGAAAAAATATTTTAAATTTGTAAGGAAAATCGATCAAAATTCTATAAACGTTTTTAGAATCTGTGGAGAAAGGTTTCGTCAGAAATACTTCTGAAAAATTTCGATAAAATAACAATTTCATAAAAACTCTAGAAAGAGAAAAACATAGGAAAAAAACGCTGAAAATAACACGCTGGTTAAGTTTTGCAATTTTGGTGTTAAGTAAAAATTTATAAACGATTTGAAAAGGAAAAGTAAAAATGGCTGATAGATTCCTAAAATCTTAATGATAAATTATAGAAGAATTAATTTTTGAATTTTCCAGCAATTTATTGTTGGAAATAAGAAGTCGTTCCTAATGTGGACTCTTCTAAAAATCTCAAGAAAAATACTAATTTTTAAATGATATAACAAACCTGAGAAAAATGACAAATAACAATAACAAGGATGGCAGTTGGCAATTAATAATTGAAAGTTGACATTTGACAGTTGACAGTTGTCAGTTAGCAGGTGACAGTCGACAATGTCAAAAATAACAGAGGACAAATAACAAACCTGAGAAAAATTGATGTATTTTTAACAAATGACAGATGGAGTTGACAGATGACAGATGACAGATGTCAGTTGAAAGTTGATAGTTGACAGTTGATAGTTAATAGTTTACAGTTGACAGTTAAGAATTTATCGTTGACAATTTCCAGTTGACTGATGGGAAATGATAAAGACAGATTAAGATAGCATATTACAATAATATGTAGTTGACATTTGACATTTTACATTTATGTTGAAAATTGATAGTTGACAGTTGACAGTTAGCAGATCACAGTTGAGAATTGACAAATAATAAACCTGAGAAAATTAACAAATAACAAATCTGAGAAATATTGGCGTATTGTTTATTAACATTCCGTTAATTTCCAGAGTTTAATTTTTATACTGCATTTCTTGTTGACAAAAGCTATATTGAAAGAACAATTTCTTGAGTTTTAATTACTTCTCTTCAGAAAATCAATTTTTGAAAAATGCCAGTTTTACAGCCGTTAACTTTAACAAATGACAGATGACAAATAATAATTAATAATTGACAGTTGACATTTGACATTTGATACTTCACAGTTGACATTTTACAGTTGATAATTGACAGTTAACAATTGGCGGTTGACAGTGATAGTTAACAGATGGGAAATGGCGAATGACAGGTTAAGATAGCATATAATAATATGTGAATAAGTAGTTGACAGTTGATATTTGACAGTTGATAGTTTACAGTTGGCAGTTGACAGTGATAGTTGATAGATGGGAAGTTAATAATGACAGGTTAGCATATAATAATATGTGAATAAGTAGTTGAAGTTGACATTGGGCAGTTGACAGTTATATTGTATTTCTTGTTGGCAAAAGCTACATTTGAGGAACAATTTCTTGAGTTGTAATTACTTCTCTTCAGAAAATTAATTTTTGAAAAATGCCAGTTTTACAGCCGTTAACTTTAACAAATGACATATGACAAATGATAGATGACAGATGACAAATAATAATTAATAGTTGACAGTTGACAGTTGATATTTAACATTTGGTACTTGATAGTTGACATTTTACAGTTGATAATTGACAGTTTATAGTTGACAGATAACAATTGGCAGTTGACCGTGATAGTTAACAGATGGGAAATGGTAAATGACAGGTTAAGATAGCATATAATAATATGTGAATAAGTAGTTGACAGTTGATATTTGACAGTTGACAGATAACAGTTGATAGTTTACAGTTGGCAGTTGACAGTGATAGTTGATAGTTGATAGATGGGAAGTTAATAATGACAGGTTAGCATATAATAATATGTGAATAAGTAGTTGAAGTTGACATTTGACAGTTGACAGTTATATTGTATTTCTTGTTGGCAAAAGCTACATTTGAGGAACAATTTCTTGAGTTGTAATTACTTCTCTTCAGATAATTAATTTTAGAAAAATGCCAATTTTACAGCCGGTAACTTTAACAAATGACAGATGACAGATGACACATGACAGATGACATGACAAATAATAATTAATAGTTGACAGTTGACAGTTGATATTTAACATTTGATACTTGATAGTTGACATTTTACAGTTGATAATTGACAGTTTATAGTTGAGAATTAACAATTGGCAGTTGACAGTGATAGTTAACAGATTAGAAATGGTGAGTGACAGGTTAGGATAGCATATAATAATATGTGAATATGTAGTTGACAATTGATATTTGACAGTTGACAGATGACAGTTGATAGTTTACAGTTGGCAGTTGATAGATGGGAAATTTTTAATGACAGGTTAGCATATAATAATATGTGAATAAGTAGTTTAACTTGACATTTGACAGTTGACAGTTGACAGTTGATAGTTTTATTGTATTTCTTGTTGGCAAAAGCTACATTTGAGGAACAATTTCTTGAGTTGTAATTACTTCTCTTCAGATAATTAATTTTTGAAAAATGCCAATTTTACAGCCGGTAACTTTAACAAAAGCAGTTGACAGATGTCCAATGACGGATGACAGATGACAGTTGGGAAATGATGAATTACAGATTAAGATAGTATATAGTAATGTGTGAATAAGTAGTTAATATTTAACAGTTGATAGTTTACAGTTCACAGTTAACAATTGACAGTTGTGAATAAGCAGTTGACAGTTGATATTTGATATTTGACAGTTGACAGTTAATAGTTGTCATTTGAAAGTTGATAGTTGACAGTTAACAATTAACCGTTGACAGTCGACAATTGACAAATAACAGCGAACAAATAACAAAGCTGAGAAAAAGGACAAATAACAAACCTGAAAAAATTGATGTATTGCTAACAAATGAGAGATGATGGATGATAGATAACAGATAGGAGTTAATAGACAGACAAATGACATATGATAATTGTCAAACACTATATGATAGACAACAGTTATCATATGACAGATGACAGATACATCACAGATGACAAACAACGGACACAGATTTTAGATGGCAATACATAAATATGTAAATTATCTGTTTAAAATTTATAACAGTTTACAGATGACAAACGACATATGTCGTTTGACAGTTCAGTTGATAGATGACGAACAACAGATAATGTGTGACAGATGATATATGTCAGAAAAGTTTTTGACACAAAAATTTTCCATGACAAATGGCAGTTGATAAATGATATGTGACACCTGACAAGTAAAAGATGAAAAATGACAAATGACAGATGGAGACAATAGTTGATAATATGTTAATAATAACCACTGCAACATTGATAAAAACTTTCTGTAAAATGTACTAATTACATCAACCTAACTTCATTTCTTTTTCCAAATTTACCATAGTATAGTCACTCACAAACTATTTAACTTGATAAAAACTGTTTTTGCCAATGAAATATTAACGAATATTATCCAATGACAATTGACAAATGACTAATTACAAAGACAAATGATGAAAAACAAATGACAAATGGCAATGACATATAATAAATATCATATAACAAATGACAAACGATAAACGATAAACAATCATAGGAAAAAGATAAGATAAGAAATTAGAGATTACAGTTGAATGGTATTAATTAATGACATAATCAAATAGTACTAGATAATATGTGAATAAGTAGTTAAAAATTTATTTAGTTGTAGATCCATAAAAGGCAAATGACCAATGACAATCTGACATTTGATGACAGGTGAATAATTGCTACAAAAAAAGTAACTTGAAAATTAGCAGAAAATAACTTTCGTTAATTTTATTAAAACAACGAAAATTCAATTGTTGGAGTTGAAGTTTTTTTTTTATTAACAATGAAGCATCCATTTTTAGTTTCCACTATGTGAAGCTACAGCTTTTTTGTTCATTTAAATTGTTTATTAATTTTAACTAAATGAAAATCACTATAAGAAAAAGAGATCAAATACTGGAAAATTTTAAACTGAATAAAACTCAATTTTTTGAATCCTCAGACATAAATATTTTCATTTTTTATTTTATAGGTTAAATGGGATAATCGTGAAGTGTGTTAGCCTCTCGTAAACTCAGACCTGACAGATTTATTGCTCTAATGTTTTTCTTTAGCAATATATAAAATTAATCAAGTTTCGTTCCTTTTTGCTTTTGACTATCTAAAATTTGATAATTTTTCATGCTTTTCAATCAGTATTAAATGCTCGGTTATATTGTTAATGAAGTGAAACACTCGTTATCAAAATAATTATTAGATTCTTGGCGTTTTCTAAAAATGTTTCTTCTAAAGTTATATTTACCAATCTGCAATATAATATTATTATATTTCATTTTATAAATTAATTATAATTTTTAATCTCTCGTTTAGAACAAAATAATTTCATAATTAACTAAACACTTGTTGATGTTGTTTCGGTTGAAGGGCGAGACAGTGGCCACCCACCCATCCTACATATATATTTTTTATCATCAACTTCAATGGTGATTTTATTTTGGGAAATCTTTAGAAAAATTCGGTATAAATTTTTGAAACAAAACGACTGTATGTAGTTTATGTATCCTAATATATGTAGGGAGGGTGGGTGGCCACTATCACACCCTCTAATCAAAACAACATTAGCGAGAATTTGATTTAAAATTTAATTATTTAATCGAAATAAAAATGTTTAAAATGAATAATCTATAAAATGAATTATAACTTTTTAAAACTTTGAATCTTTCTCAATTTAATTAATGAAATTTTTAAATAAAGGCTAGAAGATTTTGTACTGATTAAAGGATATGATAATGCTCACCCACCCACCCTACATATATTTTCGTACACGAACTTCAATCGGTCCGAAAATTGCAAACTAAAATTTATAATAAACAAATCAAATTAAAATCATCGTTGTAGTTGATGTAAATTATAAATATGTAGGGTGGGTGGGTGTCCACTATCTTATCCTCCAATCCATAAAACAGAGCGACTAATTTATTAAGTATAACAAGAATGATTCACAAATTATAAATTCAATATTTTATCTTATAATTTATATTAATTTTAAACGCTCTTATTTGGGATAAACTAATTAAATTATACATCAAATTCTCGCTAATGTTGCTTTGATTGGAGGGTGTGACAGTGGCCACCCACCCACCCTACATATATTAGCGTACATAAACTGCAAACAGCCGTTTTGTTTACAAAATTAAAACCGAATTTTTGGAAATATTTCCCAAATTAAAATCACCATTGCAGTTGATGATAAAAAGAATATATGTAGGGTGGGTAGGTGGCCACTGTCACACCCTACAACCGAAACAACATTAACAAGTGTTTAGTTAATTGTTGAATTATTTTGTTCTAAATGAGATTAATAATTATATTTAATTTATAAAATGGAATAAAATAATAAAACATTGCAAATTGGAAAAACAAAATATCAGAAAACTTTTTATACAACACCAAGAATCTAGTAATCATATTGATACTTGTTAAGATTTAATATGCGTAAAAAATATATGTGGGGTGGGTGGGTGGCCTCTATCACACCTTCCAATCAAAGCAGCATTTTAGGCCACCTTAAAAAGCATACTTTTGACCTATTCTAATAAACTACAAATTATAACTCAGTGTACTCTTAACATACATAATAAATTTTGCACTTTTGAGATGTCATTTGTTATTCTATGAAAGTTTTCAATTTTTTTGGTTTAATTTTAACTGCTTTATGTTTTTATTTGTACATTTTTATACTTTTATAGTGAAATACTAATTGATTGAAGGAAATTTTTTAAGTGAGTTAACTTTTGACAAAAATTTCACCTTTTTAACGATTTCATAAAATAGTTCTCCCCTTTATGGTTTTAACTCTTTTTTGGGTAAAAAATGTGAAATTTTTAAGTGACTGTTAGAAAAATTTTTGACCAAATTGAATTTTTTTTATAAGATAAATATCTTTTTTTTTCTAAAAAATGATTTATGAAATAAAATTTTTAAGTGACTTATTAAAAAAAATTGACCAAATTTAATTTTTTATAAGCAAAATTATCTGGTAAAATTTCAATTGCTTTAAGCTAAAATTCTTTTATAATAAAATCATAAGTGATTTATAAAATAGAACTTTTATGTGACTGTTACAAAAATGAATTTTTTAAGTGACTGTTTAAAAAAATTAACCCAATTTAATTTTTATAAGCAATAAATCCAAAGATTTTTCTCTGGCAGTTTTAAATCTGTTATATTTATACCATTTTCAATTGTGTTTTTTTTTTTTTCTAAAATTTCATGAAGCGTTTTTCATAGTTTATTTTTTCTTACGGAATGGTTTATTTTTCTAGTTAATTCTAAATCGTTTTTCTCGAATGTTTCAACGGTTATTACTATTTTTTTAACAATATTTAAACTTGTTTTAAGTTATCAACAGTATATTTCTAAGCAAACTTCTAATTTTCTGTTTTAGTAAATTTTTCTAACGTTTTTAAAATTAAAATATATTGTAGTCTTTTAGTTCGTTGTAGACTAACTAAGAATTTAAAAATACGAAAACATTGTTGTAGATTTACGAAATGTTTTCGTATTTTTAAATTATTAATTTTTTTCATTGCCTCTTAGTAAAATTTTAAATGCATCTAACAAATGTTCATCTTTTAATCTTTTTTTTAAAGATTTTATTTGTTATTTCAATTAGTTTTTCAACTCTTTTTTTAAATCTTTCTAGTATAATACTAACGATAATTCAAGCAATTTTTAAATGAGTTCGTTCAGAAAGTTTTGACAAAATTTTAATTTTAATAATAACCCAATTTTGAAAATGTCTTTCTTCCAAAATAAATTTTAAGTAAACATTTTGCTCTAGCAAGTTTTTAATCAACTGTGTTAATTTTCTTTCCTATTTTTTAAGTAAATTTTAAATTATATTTTTAAGTTATCAACTCATTTTTCTAAACAAATTTTTGATTTTCTGTTTTAGTAAATGTTTTTTAAATTAGTTATTAAGTATTACTAATGAAGGTTTAAATTAAATTACACTTGGTTTGTTTTACAATTTTTCTATATTTACTCGACTAGTTTCGCTTTTTAAGGCATTATCAAGAGATACACTCTTGATAATACCAAGTGTAATTTAATTTAAACCTTCATTAGTAATAGATCAAAAGTGACAAATGATAAAGTGATTCAAGAAATACTTTTTTTTTAAGGAAATAATCAATTGTTTCCTTTGGTAAAATTCTAACTGCATTAAAAATATTTTTTAAGATTTCATTTATTATTTCAGTTAAAGTTTTCAAATCTTTTTGTAAAAAATCTTATTGTAAAATTTTAATTATTTTAAACTAAAATTTTCTCACCGTTTCTTTTTTGGTAAAATACTAATTGATTTAAGCAAATTTTGAAGTAACTTGGTTTAGAAAATGTTGACAAAGTTTCAATCTTTTTTATAAAATTTCAAAATTACTTTCTTCTAAAAAAAATTTACGTAATTTTAGAACTTTTTCATTGCTTTTTTTTGCTATTTTTACACTGTTTCCAAAAAATATGCAGTTTTTTTTATGTTTATTTAAATCAAATAAATTTACACAGTTTTCAATCAAAATTTAAATATTTTCTTCCAGCAAATTTTTATGATTTTTTTTTTGTAAATGTTCAATTGTTCTTTTTTATTAATTGTTTACAGTTTAAAAACATTTATTCTTTATTAATTTACCCTTTGTTTTTGTTGGAAACATTTAACATTTTTTTTATAACATTTAAACTATTTTTAGATTACCGACTATTTTGAAATCATTTTTCATTTTATATTTTATATTTTCTATTATTGTTGTAAATTATGATTCCGTTAAATAAATAATAAATATTATTATTATTTTAGTAATTAGTTTTGTTTTTGTATGTTATTTTAAGCAAATTAAACAATTACGATCTAAAATATTATTAGATAAATTTTAAAATGACTGGAAAGAAGATTTATTTTTCTCTCAGAAAAGTGTAATTGTTTCTTAAATTTTTTCAGTTTTTATTCTACTTTTTTTTTATGTTTTCAACTGCTTAAAGGCATTTATTCATTGGGAATTTTTCCTTCGCTCTTGTAAGAAAATTTAAATTAATTTTTAAGTGTTTCAACCAAATTTTAATGTTTCTTACTATCAAATGTTTTTCAACTCTTTAAGTAATAAAACCTTATTTTAAATTTTTTGTTCAATGTTTAGTTTAATTAGAAATCCATCGTTTTTATTTTAAAACTGGAGAATAGGATAATATTTATTTGTCCACCCTATACAAAATATTCACTTAACTTATCCCAATTAATTATTTATTCTCCTAGTGTACTTTTGGCCTAAGCGAATAAGTTATTCATTGCTCTAGCGTACCCCTGACCTATTCCAAAAATGTATGCATTATGCTAGTATACTCCTGATCTATCCTAAGAAATTATTTTATGCCGTAGTACACTATATTAACAAATTTTACATTGATCCAGTATACGTCTGACCCTTCATAATAACAAATTATTCATTAATAAAGTTGTTGCTTGTCGCACTACAGTCTTGATCGAAACAGATATTAATATTAGGTAAACAAAACGTTTTTGAAATGATGTGTCAGTATTTTATTAAGTGATATGGAGTTTCAACAAGTAACAGCTAAATACTTTGTTTACTGCACTCTTGATGAAACGAAAATATAATATTATCTGATTTTGAAAAAAGACACTTATTTGGTTTCATATTGGTATATTCCTTAACACGTGTCAGGAAACTGAATATACCAATATGAAATCAAACAAGTGTCTTATTTCAAAATTAGAAAATAAGTAACAGCTAATCAATCCAGTATAACAAGACAAGTGTTAATTATCATTAAATTATTCATTGTCCATGCGTATGTGTTACATTTTGTTTAGCAATTGTTTTTTATTTTTCCATTTTTGGAAAACAAATTATAAGTAATAGTAAGAGTTTTTTATTTACCTGATCTGACGTGAACATGACTAATTGACCTTGGATTGTGGCGATTCCCTTCTCTTTGTAGTTGGGGAACATTTTGTGACGGGCGGCTAAGAAGGCGTACAGATTTGAAATGGATCCACCTGAAAATTAAAAAAAAATCATTAAATTAAAAATGTTTGAATTAAATAAAGAAACACAATATACAATTATTTACATAAAAATTTTAAAACAAATAATTGTTGCTTATGTGTCAATTCATGAAGCGTTGTAATAAATGAATTTGATAGTTTCTCTATATTTTTGGACCATAACTGTTAATTATAGGAAAATAGTCATTCAATAATTTTACTACATTTCTCTACGCTTTTCATTTTTTTTATATTTTTTATTTATTTAACATTTTCAAGCCTTTTTCTACAGAAAATCAGTTTTTTATCATCCGTTTCTAAATTATGCTATTCATTTTATAGTAAAGTTGGCTGTGATTTTATAAGTAATTTATAATAACTCCTTTATTTAGATTATTTTGCCATAATTTCATTGAATTCACGTCTTCGAATTTACAAGTCTTTTTCTGCAGAAAGTAATTTAATTAGTCTTCAGTTTGAAATAATGCTCTTCTATTTTAGTAAATTTGGATGTGATTTTAAAAGTAATGTATACATTTTTTTCCATTTAGATTATTTACACATAATTTCATTAAATTAATGTGTTGGATTTAACAGCTACAAATATTTTCCTGCAGAAAGTCATTTTTCTTTTGTCATTCTTCAATTTGAAATAATGTTATTCTTCTATTAGTAAAGTTGACTATCAATTTGTAAGTAATTTATAACAATTCTTATATTTATATTATTTTGACTTCATTTTATTGAAGTAAAGCTTTGGATTTTATATTTACAAAGTATTTTTCTGCAGAAAGTGAGTTTTGCGTCATCAATATTTAGTTTGAAATGATGCTGATAATTTCATTGAATTAATGTTTTGCATTAAACAAACCTTTTTCCGTAGAGACTCAGATTTTCATCATTAGTTTTTAGTTTGAAATTAATACCATTCTCGTCTTAGTTAAGTTGGATATTTTTGTTATTTATTAAAAGTAATTTGTTATTTTATTTTATTAATTTTTTTTATTTCTTAAAAAAAACCACCCTCATTTTAATAAAAAATTAAACGTAGGCGTGACATAATTTATAAATTCATTTTTAAATATTTAAAAAAACGTGTAGATTTCAATGTTGAATAACTTTAACAACACAAAAGTTTGTTTAACACAATTACTTGATCTGCTGGTATTCACAAATCCATGCAGCAATTAATTAATGGATTGTTCAGAATCAATTCGGTGCATAATTAATGGCATCATGACGCCGAAGCGGTGTTAAATGAAATTTGTGCAAATCCGACTTGCAAAACAGGGAATTTGCATGTTGATCACGCCAGCTGACTAAATGTCGTCGGTGCTGAATAATTGATCGGTCTGATGTTGTCAGATCAAATGTGTAATGTTAAAAATGTATATTTAGAGTACAATATGATGTCTTCAACTGCAATACTGAAAATAAATACACATAAAACATATTCGAATAGAGAATTAATTGTTTTTCTGATTTTTTTAAATTATATTATATAATTTAAAAAAAATGTTACATTATGCTGAATATGATTTCAGACATGTAAAGACAGCTAACAGTTATGTAATTCAATGCCTGGTGGTGCTTTAGTACGAGAAGTAGTTGTTTTAATAGTTAGCTGGTAGTTTTTACATGATTTATAGTATAAAACATTGTGCAGAACGCTCATAGAAATTATTATTTTTTATTATTCACTTTATATTGTAATAAGTTTCCCTTTTGAAAACAATGACATAATGCCCCTATTATCTTCTTTATTACTATACACTCTTCTACATCTTTCAAATCAAAACTTCGTTAATCAATAGTTGAGGTGTTGAACTTCATGATACATCTTGGAAATTTAAATAAAAATGCTTTATTGTGTGATATCAACAAAATGCGCGTTTTTTGTTCAAAACTTCGGGTTTTGAGTGCTGCATTGGTTAGAAGCCGAGAGTGTTTTGCCAGATTTTGAAGATATATCTATTTGTCTCAAGTTATTAAGGATAAACTGGTGCAGCGAGCAAAATTTGCTGAAAACACTGAGCAATATGCTAAGATGGCCATTAAATCTGTAACCGAGATGGGTGTCG
The DNA here is from genome assembly GCA_963969525.1 of Ontholestes murinus. Classification (NCBI taxonomy): domain Eukaryota; kingdom Metazoa; phylum Arthropoda; class Insecta; order Coleoptera; family Staphylinidae; genus Ontholestes; species Ontholestes murinus. The sequence goes on along the minus strand of OZ018387.1, from coordinate 11,113,822 downwards.
AGCTAAGTAATGAGGAACATACTGTCAGTCGTGTACAAGAATGTCGTTGGTGCCAGGGGGAATCGTATCGTATAATAGACTAAAGATTCAAAGTGTACACAACAAATGGCCAAAAAATATAGAGAAAAGTGAAAAAGGAACTCCGAGGATATATTGAGATATCTTCATAAATACCCAATTCCCAAAGCAAGTAATGCGGAATCCAAAGTATTTTATCTTAAAATAAAGAGAGATTACTTCTGGCAAAGTATGCATATATGTTACCCACCCATTCCATCTGGCTGGTTTTGACCTCAACTTTTTCTCGTATTCTATTCTACTAAACTCCCCTGATATGGCAAGTTAGCCAAAGAAGCACTATATAATGCAGAAGTGAACACCTCAAATAAAGATTCCTACAAAGATAGTACGATTATTATGCAGCTACTCGAAGAAAACCTTAGACTCTGGATGAGTGACATATAGGGTAAAGCAGAAGAGAGCTTCAGGAGGTTAATAATTCAAGTGTGGTTATCGTTAATGTAATGTAAGTTAAAATAAATACATGGTCGATAGAACAACGTGACGTACAATAAAAGAGGACAAAAAAAAGAATTAAAAACAAAAAAAAACATAACTGGTGAGAGTAGCAGATAGGAACTATACAAAGTATAGGAAGATATGGAAGAAATGATGAAAGAAATTTTACACGAAATGAGAAAAAACAATCAGGAACTGAAAGAGAAAGAAATGCGGTCAAAAGGGGAGTAATGGGAACAAGAAAAGAAACAAATGGAGAAAATGGAAAACGCAGAAGGAAAAATTGAAAAAGAAGAGAGAGAAAAGAGAAGGTATAAAATAATTGTTAAAGGATTTAAAACAGATATTGAAAATATAAAGAAAGTACTCGAAGAATATATATCGAAAGAACTAGAAGTAGAGGCAAAAATTACCATAGCGTACAAAATTAAGAAGGGAAGAAAAGAAAAAATGGTAGCGGAATTGAAACAAGAGACAAAAAAGAAGAAATAATGAAAGTAAAGAGTACCACATTGGAAAGCACCAAAATATACATAGACAACAATATGGCAGCGGAAGAACGAAGAATACAACGAGAAATTAGAAACATCAAAATCCAGGCGATAGAAATAAAGTACCTAAGGGGCAATAGGTAATTGTGGAGGCCTCTATTTTGTGATACAATATTATATAAATGATTGTAAAAACCTTTTTTATATATGTCACACACTTTTAATCTTTATTTGTAACTATAGTTTCGACAGATTTTCTCTCATTTTCATTAAAAGTGTTTGATATATAAAAAAGGTATTTACAATCACTTACCTAAGGGGCATCAAAGGCATCACAAGAAGAGATAAAATGCGAAATGATACACTAAGGGAAAGGTAAATGTAGAACCAATGATAAACAAAATAAAAAGACAACTAAAATTGTTTGGACACATAGTAAGGATGGAAGAAAGTAGTCATACAAAAAGCATATGGGAGGTAAGATCAACAGAAAATAGAAAGGGAGGCAGATCAAGAAAAATATGGACCGACATTATAATAGAGATATTAAAGAAAGAGTATTGACATGGAACGAAGGAAAATGAAAATGACAAGAAACAAGAAGAATTGGGCATAACTTGTACATGGAATGATAGAATAGAAAAGCTATTTAATTTAGAAGAGCATCTGAAAGACTAAGTTTTTTTTGTCCAAAATCGAAGACAGAAGAAACATAAAGAGCTACTACTTCTCTTTATGTTATTCTTTTAATAATGAATGTTCCATCTCTGTTAAATCTTCGAAGAAAATACTTGACCTCGCAGATTGAATTTTTGAATCCATATTTATGTTTTTAACTAGTATTTTGCCTTTTTAGCTCCTAGTCTGATCGCCTCTTCAGATTTTTAGTTCATTTTCAATTTATCTGCTCACTTATTTACTACTTCGCTCACATCGTCTTCCTCGCGTACCACTTTTTTTCTTCTTTTGTAATTTTTCCTCGATCCTTACAAATTTTCCATCAGTTATTTTATTCTCAAATCGTCTTTCTCTTTCTAAGAGTGGTGGAGACTGTTGTTAATACGTGGTAATTCATGATAAACACTAAACTAGCGCACTTACTACATAGTAAGTGCGTAAGTTTAGTGTTTGCTCTTTTTATTTTAAGCTGCTTTACTTGATTAGGTTTTTGTGCATTCTTAAAAAAATCTAATTCAATTTTCACCTCTATGTTAGTTTTTTTTTCGGAATTCACCATTTGTCAAAGAATTTTTCAATAAACTTTCTTTATATTACCACAGAAGACCACCAGTGCATGTGCTACTAGTACTTTTTAAAGATGCCTTGTATTTAATATATTGCGCACATCTATTCTCACACTCCTGCGCTATTTGTTTGTGATTCAAGCACCAGAAATTTGGGATAATAGAAGATAATGAATTACGTTCATAATGACTAGATACGAATTATTTTCACTGACGAGTAACGGTTTACTTTACAGTGAAAATATGAAACTCACTATTCGACAGCACTAAAATATTAATCTTAATATGCTTGTCCACACCGAACAAATATCTTTGGAAATTGATTTGTAAAATTAGCTTCTTCTCCAAAAGGTAAGTAAATGCCATGGCCAATTGAATATAACAAATTTACACATTGTTCTAAATTGTTTAAACTTAACGAGAATGGCTTAGTGTTTTAACTTGTCGTTAAGAGCTTAAGTCATTGTAGCTATTAGAATTTTTTAATTAATTTTTTTTTTTCTAAATAAATTGTGAAATATTTTGTTTTTTTTTTAATTTGATATAATTTTATATTTTATTTCGTTGATCTTACCAGGAGCCAAGATGGAATCACCGTTGACCCAATTGCTGCCGATCAGTTCCCTCATATGGGTCATGACGATGGTCTCCATCAGGATGAAGACTGGCGCGATCTCGTAGGTGAACATGTTGGTGTTGGCGGTGGCCGTCAACCACTCACCGGCCATCGAAACCAGATCCAAGCCGCAAGACAATTGGTTGAAGAAATGGGGATGACCTGTAAAGAAAATAAATTAATCAGATTAATATTATATATTTTTTAAATTTAATTTTAATTGTTTTTAAATTAGATACGAATAATTGATTGTTAAGGCACTTTTGCGTTGAAAATCCATTTTCAATATTAATAATAGTCAATTATAATATTAACTCATACTTGAAAGATCAATGTATAAAATTAAATGCTGTTGAAATATATTTTATTAATAATTCAAATAATAAATGGGTGTGCTTTAATTGTACTTAGGCAAACGAATTACTTGTTCCTGCTAATTGTGAAACCTTAATATCAATTGATAAGCTTTATCTAATTATAACATCCTTTTCTATCATATTAAATGAACCTGAAACAAGTATATCCCAGCTAGAAAATCGGCAGGATATGTTTAGTATGGGCGGATTCGCGGAAAATATTATTCCTAGAAAGGAAGTTTTGCAAGAAATAGAAGACCGAAAATCGAAATGTAATTTAATGGTGTACAATATAGAAGAATCGAATTAATCCAATACAGAGGTTTCTGAAATAATAAAGTCAATTTTTGACAACGGTGAACAACAAAATCTGGAGTGTAGGAAAGAAGGTCACAAACAAACCTAGACCTTTAAAACTAATATTTAATGATGTCAAGACAGTGAAACTTGCTCTAAAAACTAATAAAAATAACCAAAAACTCCAAAACTCATTTTAAAATTAATCAAACGAAGAAACAACAAATGTATCATAAAGAAATTAAAAGTTCGTTGGATACGAGAAGGGCGAATGGAGAATCAAATTTAATAATTCGATATCACGATGATGTACCTTATATAACAACACGAGAACCTCATTTCTCTAATATTAATTTTGGCTCAAAAAACTTCTAATTTACTATCAGAATGTGTCTGGATTACGAATAACATTAGTTGTTTTTTTTTTGTTAAATCTTGTACTTACTTCGATATAATAATAATCACGGAATCAAATTTATATGAAGGAGGGTTCTTAATAGCAATACAAAATAAGTACCTTCAATCGCAAATTTGAATTGATACTTTTATGGATCAAATCTATGTCTATTGCAAAAAAATGAAAATTATATTATTGGAAGAGTGTATATACCTCCTAATTCGAATCTTAACCTTTATAAACATCTGTTGAACAAATTAGTGCTCAAGCTAAAAATCAGAGTATATTACTATGTGTGATTATAACCTACCAGCTTATGATTGGGGAAAAGAACACTTTGATCTCACCGAAAATTGTAATTTAAGTGGTCAAACTCAAGCTATTATTGATTCATTTGTGTATCTTAATCTGGAACAAATTAATACCATCCTTAATAAGAGAAATGTGTTTTTAGATTTATTTTTTCTAATGTAAACGATGTCGATATCAGTTTAGCAAATTATTAATTAATAAAAAATTGCCAACATCATTCGGCGTATTTTGCTGCACTATCCGTCACTCCAACTTTATGTAATTTGTCTACTACAAAAGAACATTATCAATATAACTTCGTTGATTATGTAGGCCTAAATAGGTATTTTAATAGTATTAATTGGGTTGACATTTTTGATAGACATGACTTTGAAGAATCCTTGGATATATTTTATTCATTTATAGTGACTGGGATAAACACATTTTTACTTTCCCTATATACGAAGTATATATAGGGGGAGTATTGTTTTCGTGATTTTTTTTTGAAAATTTTTTTTTGCGGAAATATCCGTTTTGGGGTTCCCTGAGCCCAAAAAACTAATTTCTGGAAAAAAAATTTTTGTGTCTGTGTGTATGTGTGTGTGTCTGTCGGTGGGTGCTGTATCTCAAAAACGAATGATCCGATTGAGATGAAACTATAAACTTAAGGTTTTATCGTTAAAAACTGGAACTGAAAAGCTTTTGGTAAACATTCATAAACCGGAAGTGGGTGTTTACTCGAGCCATTTTTTTGTTTTTATCCATATTTTTTTTAATATGAAAAATTTTACAAAACTTTACAAACAAAAGTTAAAGAGAATGAAAATCTGAACATACTTTTCATAAAATTTTTAACTTTTGAGAAAAAAAATAAAAATTGAAAATTTTGATATATTTCTCTAAATATAAAAAAAAATTTAAAAATGGTTCAAACAAAAGTTAAAGGGGATTATAAGCTGAACAAGTTTTATTTGAACATTTTTTTCATAAAATTCTTAACTTTCAAGAAAAATAATAAAAACTGAAAATTTTGATATTTTTTGCTAATTGCTAATAAACTATTGAAGTTACATGAAACTTCTATAACAAATAATTATAGAGAATTTAAAACTGAACAAATTATTAAGAATAACTTTTTTGCGTAAATCTCATAGTTTTCAAGTAAAATATATGGAAAGTACTATGATGGCCCCATCACAATTTGAATAGTATTGTGCATGAAAATGCATGAAAATGAGGTTTTTTGTCGATATTTTTCTAAATATGAAAAATATTTAAAAAATTTTCAAACAATAGTTAGAGAGAATGAGAAAATAAACGACTTTTAATAAAACATTTTTTTCGTAAAATTCTTAACTTTCGAGAAAAACAAAATTGAAAATTTTGACATTTTTTGTCAATTGCTAATAAACTATTGGAGTTACGTAAAATTTATATAACAAATAATTGTAGAGAATTAAAAAGTGAACAAATTATTAAGAATAACATTTTTGCGCAAACCTCATAGTTTTCGCGAAATATATAGGGAAAGTACTATGATGGCCACATCACCATTTATTCTATTTAGAATTAATACAAAAAGTCCCAATTTTTCCCCCCAAAATGGTTTTTACAGGAATTGAAAAATCTAATTCGATGCAAGAAAAATGCCCATAAGATATTCAGATAGAGTGATATAAATGATTTTAATCTATTTAGAGATCTCAGGAGACAGTACAATTCATAAAAAGTAATCTTAATTATGTTTTGCAAATTAAATTTAAAAAAAAAACATATTTTGAACACTTTTCTTCTCTTTTCTAGGACTTTTAGGATAGATATAATTAAGATTTAATACTATTCGCTTGTTCGATCCCAGTTGGAGTATGCTTCTGCTGTATGGTTCCCAATATATGTCAAAGATATTATGTTATTAGAAAAAATTCAAAATCAATTTTTGCGCTTGGCAGAATTTAAATTTGGTATTAACCACGTATCAGGAGAATATGATTCAATTCGAGGTATACCTGAAGTGAACACTTTGATACATCGAAGAATTACCAATGATCTTTCTTGTTTACATAAATTTTGAACGGTCAAATGCTCTCTACTTATTTGTTAAATAAAATATGTTTCTCTTTACCAGTTAACTCGTTTTATGCCAATTTTTAAAGTTAATACTTATCTTACTAATTATGGTCATAATACACCTTTAGAACAAATATTGTAAATTTCATTGGTTTTCTGAATCATGTGTTTCATTTAAATTACTATTAAGAAATATAATGTATAATTAGTTATAGTTAGTATTCTCCCATCTCGATTTGGTGTACCTCAAGGTTCCAATCTAGGCCCATTGTTATTTCTTCATTTTATAAATAACGTCTGTGATATTTTAAACTGTAATTTCTTAATGTAAAACTTCATAGGAGTTTAAAATCTGCAAAGGACTTTTACAATAAAAATTATGTCGTTTTATTAATTAGTGTTATGATAGTGGTCTTGAAGCAAATATTCAAAAGTAATATATTGTTTTTATCACCAGAAATTTAAATCGGACGGTATATTATTATAGTATTTGACCAATCTATTCAAAATCAATAAGTTTGGTATTATTTTTGACCAAAATTTGTCATTAAAATATAATATTGGTAAGTTAGGAAATGATTGATTAAAACTGTTGACTAAACTAACTAAATATAGTGATAAAACAAAGTTATCGTATTTTAATTACAACTAATTCAAAGTGTACCACAAAGTAAACGCCTCTACCATAAAAAAAACTTGAGGTTTATTTTAAGAACTAATGATAATGATAAAAATGTAAATACGCTATTTAGTTTATATTAATGACTCATTATAAGTATACTAAAAAAATGATTAATTCAAATGTAATAGTGGAGAAACCGAAGGATTTAGGTAATTATAGGTAGAATTTTAAATATCAATAATAAGAAGAAATATTATAAAGAAGTGGTGATAATGGGGACCCTTAGGAAACACCTTATTGAGATTAAAAGATGGAATATCCAATTTTGTTTTTCAGTCAACATTTCATTCAGAAACCCAGGATAGTGTTACATTTTAACAGGAAAATTCTATGTTGCAATGAGTCAGACGCTTCTTGTACTCAAAAAACTAATTTGAAGTTTTGGAACTATACAGCTTGGTAAATTAATATAGAGGAATTATGGTGGAGCAATGATAACTGATATCGAATTATTTAGTAATTCTAAACTGAATAGTTCAAAAGTACAGCCAATAAGGTTGTTACTTACCATTTTTTTTGTAATTCATGACCCTGCATGTAGGGTCTTTGATTATTATTAAGATCGTTCATTCTGGAAAGATATTGCACCCTATTGATCTGTTGCAATCTATGTTTGAGAACGCGACCACCGAATGATTTGATACTTGTCGTTCCTTTCCCGTCCGACCATCAATTCGACATTATGCCGCGCTATTGCCCCGAATAATTGAATGCCGGTGGACTCGAAACAAAGACATTACTCGCAGCCCTTTGGACGCCCTTCCGCACGCGAACCCCATACAGCCTCTGTGCGTACACGTCGCGACACGTGACTTAAGGGATTACGGGATTAGAGCCACTCGGGCCGACTTTGTGTCTCGTCTCCGGCTTAATGCGACACCGTCCAATTGATATCGAAATTAATTGCAAAAAGTTGTAACACTAATAATAATAATACATTCAAGTAAAAAAAATGGTGATGTGGCCATCATAGTACTTTCCCTATATTTTACACGAAAACTATGAGGTTAACGCAAAAAGGTTATTCTTAATAATTTGTTCAATTTTGAATTCTCTACAATTAAGTGTTATATAAATTTCACGTAACTCCAATGGATTATTAGCAATTGGCAAAAAAATTTGAATTTTTATTTTTTTTTCTCGAAAGTTAAGAAATTAATCAAATTATGTTTTAATAAAACTTGTTCAGTTATTTATTCGCTCTAACTTTTGTTTGAAAAGTTTTGTAATATTTTTCATATTAAGTAAATATCGAAATTAACAAAAAACGGTCTCGAGTAAACATCAAATTCCGGCTTTTGAATGTTCACCAAAAGCTTTTCAGTTCCACATTTAAAAGTTTAAAGTGTCATCTCAATTGGATCATTCGTTTTTGAGATACAGTGCCCACAGACAGGCATATTCACGAAAACATTACTACCAATTGGTGATGTGATCATCATAGTACTTTCCCTATATTTTACTCAAAAACTATGAGGTTTACGCAAAAAAAGTTATTCTTGATAATTTGTCCAGTACTACAATTATTTGTTATATAAATTTCATGTAACTCCAATACTTTGTTAGCAAATTAGCTAAAAATGTCAAAATTTTCAATTTTTATTGTTTTTCTCAAAAGTTAAGAATTTTACAAATGATATGTTTTAATAAAACTTGTTCCATTTCCTATTCCCTTTAACTTCTGTTTACCTTCACGTAACTCACAAAAATCAAACTTCTGTTTGAAAAGTTTTGTAATATTTTTCATACTAAAAAAACATCGGAAATAAACAAAAAAAGCTTCGAGTAAACATCCACTTTTTGAATATTAACCAAAAGCTTTCCAATTACAGTTTTAACCGATAAAATCGTAAGTTTAAAGTTTCTTTTCAATAGGATTATTTGTTTTTGAGATACAACGCCCAACGTCTATTAATTCACGAAAATAATACTATTCTAAATTGGTGATGTGGCCATCATAGTATTTACCATATATATTTAACGAAAACTATAATAAATTTTTGATTATTTATAATTACTTTTTATATAAATCTCATGTAGCTCCTATAGTTTATTAGTAATAAGCAAAAAAAAATGTCAAAATTATTAATTTTTATTTATTTTTTCTCGGAAGCTAAGAACTTTATGAAAAATATATTTCAATAAAACTTGTTCAGTTATTTATCCCCTTTAACTTTTGTTTGTAAAGTTATGTAATATTTTTCAAATTCTATATAAGAAAAGTTAGAATAAATACAACAAAAGTTCTAGAATCCTCAAAAATATATAAAAAAATTTATTCTAGAATCACCAAAAAAGTATCTCGACGATTAGAATAGAAATTCCTGAAATATATAAAAAAAATTGTGGAAAATAAATCTTAAAAAAATGGATAAAATACAGCAACTGAAATATTTGCAATAGAATTTTCTACAGATGTACTCAGTTTATCCCTCATCAAAATTTTGTTGGAATTTTTCTTCCAAATTGCAAACATCTGTATCAATTTTATAATCAACAATGGTTTTTCCAAATTTCGGTTTGTAGGATTTTCTTCTTCAAATTGCAAGATTTTTTCACCTATTTTACTAGAAGTTTTCAGGAAGGTTTTTATTTTTTGAAGACTGAAATTTCCAAGCCTTCCTAGAAATTCTCTCCTAGATTTCTAGAAATTGTTTTAGCAATGTAGAATATTATTATTTTCTAAATTTCGAGAAATTTGCTCTCGAAATTCCTAAACAAATTTCGACGATTGTAGAATTTTTAAGGAACTAATTTTCTAATTTCCAAAGTTTATCTTCAAGGATTTGAGAATGTGTAAAGAATGTATGATACAGGTGTGCCTTTTGAATTTTCTAGGAATTTCTTCTCCAAATTTTTCACCTATTTTACTAGAGATTTTTAGGAAGTTTTTTGGTGATCATAATTTTCATGCCTTTATAGAATTTATTCCTTAAATTCCTAGAATATTTTTCTGGATTCTTAAACATTTATGAAATTTATTCTACAGATGTACTAACTTTGTCCTTCTTTACAATCAGTATTTTTAGAAATTTCTCTTTTAAATTGCAAACATTGTCATCAATAATTAACAATAGTTCAAATTTTTAGAATCACAATAGCTATTCTTTATTTTCTTAAGATTTCACTTCTAAATTTCTAGAAAATTTTCAATGTAATTTTTAAGGAATTAATTTTACAATTTTTAAAATTATCTTCGAGGATTTTAGAATGTATAATGAATTTATGCTACCGATGTGCTACAATTTTATTAATGTTTTCTAGGGATGCCTTCTCAAAATTGCAAGATTTTTCCATATATTTTACTAGTTTTTAGGACGTGATAAACATTTCTTTCTAGAATTTCTCTCCTAAATTTCTAGACTATTTTTGAGGATTTTTAAGCTTTAATGGAATTTATTCTACAGATACTAACTTTACCCTTCGTTACAATATTTTTTTAAAGAATTTCTCTTCATAATTGCAAACATTGTCATCAATTTCTTATTAGCAAGATAATGAATAATAAACTATGGCTCTTCTTTATCTTTTGGAGATTTTTATTCTAAATTTTGGGAACTTTTACGTGGTTTGTGGAATTTTCCAGCATTATTATTATCTATAATTCCAAAATTTGCCACTTTCCATTTCTGGAAAATTTTTCATATTTTTGAAAATTATCTTCGTTTTTTGATGACTAGAATTTGTAAGCCTTTCCAGAAATCCTTTTCTAAATTTCTAAAATATTTTTCAGGTGTCACAACCAAGGTTTTCTAGTAATTTCTTCTCCAAATTGTAAGATTTTCCCGTCTACTTTAGTAGAAGCTTTTAGGAAGTTGTTTATGACTAGAATTTTTAAGCCTTTCCAGAACTCCTTTTCTTAAATTTCTAAAATATTTTTCAGGAGTCTTATAATCAAATTTTTCTAGAAATTTCTTATGAAAATTGCAAGATTTTCCCATCTATTTTACAAAAAAACTCTTAGGAAGTGTTTTGAAGACTAAAATTTGTAAGCAATTATAGAACTCTTCTTCTAAATATCTAAAATATTTTTCAGGAGTCTTACAAGATTTTTATAACTATTTTTTTTTAGCTTTTAGGATTTTTGTTTTGATGACTAGAATTTGTAAGACTTTCAAGAATTCCTCTTCTAAATTTCTAAAGTATTTTTCAGTTTTTTTCATTTTTTGTCTCCAAGATTTTTCCATTTACTTTAATAGAAGTTTTTAGGAAATATTTTTTGGTAATTAGAAATTGTAAGCCTTTTTAGAACTCCTCTTCTAAAATCTTCTGGAAGGTATTTTTTTGATGACTAGAATTTTCATGTCTTTCTAGAATTTCTCTCCTAAATTTCTAGGATATGAATGGAATGTATTGTACAAATATACTAACCTTATCATTTTTTGCAATTAAAGGTTTCTGTTCTAACTTTCAAACATTGTCATTAATTTCTTAATCGCATTGGAATAATTAACAATAGTTCTTTCAGATTTTTATAATCTCAATATGAAACTTTTTTTGGGTTTGTGGAATTAGTATTATTATTTTCTATATTTTCAGAAATTGCTTCCAAAATGCCTTGAAAATTTTCGAGGGTTATAGAAATTTTTAAGAATAATTTTTTAAATTTTTAGAAATTATCTCGGAGGACTTTAGAATGTATAAAGAATTTATTCGACATGTCTATTAACAAACATGACATTTTATTTCTTGAATCACTTCCTCATTTATCACTTGGTGAAACATTTTGAACTATTACTAATGAAGGTTTAAATTAAATTACACTTGGTTTGTTTCACAATTTTTCTAGTTGAGTAAATATAGAAAAATTGTGAAACAAACCAAGTGTAATTTAATTTAAACCTTCATTAGTAATATGACATTTTGACCTTAATTTAATCAAAGTTTTCTAAAATGTTCTTTTCCAAATTACAATATTTTTCCACCATTTGAAATTTTAGTCAACAGCTTATCATCTGGGTCATTATGGCATAATGGCGATAATTATTGATCTTATTCGTTGTAAAAAAGATGTAGAATCCACCAACAATTAGTAATTAAATTATCCAATCAGTAAATCATAAATGAGGTTTTTTATTAAATATAAAAAATGGTAATGTAATATAGTAATTTCCTTACATTTTTCTTGAAAACTATGAGGTCTACACAAAAAAGCTATTCATAACAATTTGCTCAATTTTGAATTCTTTACAATTATTATAAAAAATATTAAGTTTTCTTTTTTTTTCGTGCAAGTTTAGAACTTTATGAAAAAATATTTTAATAAAACTTGTTCAGTATCTTATTTTCTTTAACTTTTGTTTGAAGAGTTATGTAATATTTTTCAAATTTAGGAAAATATCGTGAAAAAACGCTTCGAGTAAACATCCACCGGTTAATGAATGTTTACCAAAAGCTTTTCAGTTTTAGTTTTTGACGGTAAAACCTTAAGTTTGAAGTTTCATCTCAATAGGATCATTTGTTTTTGAGATACTGCGCCCACAAACATTTTCCTGCACGAAAACAATACTTCCCCTATATATACTATATAGGGAAAGTAAAAATACAATAAATTACAAAAAATAAATATTCAATTGTATTATGGTAATACCTTGATAGTCATTCTCAACGTAATTATTCTGTCGTATATTTTTTGAAATTTGTTTTATTGTGATATATGAGGGATAGTAGGAAAGTAGTACCCGTTTGCATCGTGTACTGAGCGTCAAATGTGTATTAACATGTTCAGTTGTATTTTAGTCGTTTGTGAGCAAAGTTACGCTGGTATTAACTCTCCTGTTTAAGTGACTGTTTATAATGTTCAAGAAAATAAATAACGTCGCCAGTTGTAAAGTTAGATTAGATTTCTCAAGAAATGTGCGACCTTGCGATCGTCAATTGAAGAGTGTGAATGGAAAGAAAGTTATGGATAAATCGTCTTTTCGGCGTTAGTGTTGTAATTTAAACTTAGGAACAGAAAACACCTATTATAATGAGTGTTGGGGACGGCCGTCAACGATCAACCATAATCCAGATTTAGCTTCTTTAAATTAGCAACTGTTTTCAAAACTCAATGACTTTTTAGCAGGAAAGAAATTTGAAAGAGATGAAGAAATGAAAGAAGCTGTGATTGCGTATTTTAATACACTGGAGGAGGAACTTGAAGCTGGGATACAAAAAACTCTTCACACGTTACGACTAATGCTTAAATTTGTGAGGTGACTATGTAGAAAAGTAGTTTATGGTATGCTCCTTACAAATAAACTTAAAATTCTTCTTAAAATATACTAGTTTCTTTTATATTCTTAAACGAGTGCTACTTTGCGGATGTCCCTCGTATACATAATTTTTAGCGTGCTTAAAATCAAAATACAGAAAAGTATCTCCTTCTGCTGGATGAACCCGTCCCACCGGAAATCCCCATCTGTTACCCTCCGGCGGCCGAGATGAGTTCATAGCCCGGAGCCTTCGCCTAAGTCGACGTAAAGCCCAAAACTCCGGGGACTATTCACCATTCGCACCGCTCGGCACACATAAATAACGCCACGTCCAGATATCCACATATCTCTCGCTCCTAATGCCGCCCCTACTCGAGTTTGACGGCTCCAACAGATGCTCACGACAAGTCCTCATCATCCCCCCCGACGTTCCACCACCCCCCACACACACACAGAGCCACACTCGGCTTGCCTTTTTGTAGGACGGATAAATCTCACTCACCGAATATTAACACAAAGTGTCACCGTTTTATTATGACAGTTGTGATGTACTATCACAGAGAAAAAGAGAGAAAGAAACGAAGAAAATAAGATATAATAAATTTCCCTTTTTTAGATAGAAAGTGTTTATTTCATTGTAAACAAAGCTTAGGTAATTTATTTAATATCCATAAAAATTTTGAATTGAAGTAGTGTCCTAAATTATTTGTTTATTGTTTATTAAATGTATGTATATCATATAATTTTTTTTGTAATTTTGTAAACAGGAGAAGCAAAGATAATAAAGAATAAAGAATAAAGAAGAAGCTCATTTACATACACACAAATACACAAATCACACGACGGAAGGACCACGTGGTCGATAGCCAAACACTACTACTACTTTAGAATACATATTAACGAACAGAGTTTATTAAACAAATGAATTTATGGTCATTAGTTTTTGTTTTGATTCTGTGTTAGAACATTAATTTTGTGGAGAGAATATTCAATAGTTAAAAAAGTTATAATGTATTTATTTATATTTAAAAGTAACGTTCAATATATAATGATATACGAGGAACAGTAGGAAAATAGCATCTGTATGCACCGTGCGGAGCGTTGACTAAATTTTTAAATGTTAATTGTAGAGGCATATAATTTGTGATACACTTTAGGTTTGATAATGATTGGCTATTAGTCGAAACTGTAATAACGTGTAATTTTAAATAAAGTGGTAAATTAAAGTCATATATCCTTCTTCATATAAGTTTTTTTTTATTATAATTATTAAAATTTGACTAAAACTAACTCTCCCGTGCAAATATAAATTTATTTTGAATCTTTAATATCTCAATTTTAAAATTATTTGTTGTGTTATTTATTTATGTTTTCATTTTTAAATGATATTAGTTATTTAAATAAAAAATACAATTCTATACAGTCATTTGATTTTCCTTGTCTAAAAAATAAAATTAACATTTCATTCGCCAGACAAAGAGAGTGAAAATTTTGCCGTATATATGGTTGCATAATAATGAATTATAATTAATAATAAATTATTAATGTATTTATTAAAACTGTGGTTTTAAATTAGTAACCGATTACATACTCTTTATGATATAACCTCTATACTTAAATCATGTATTTAAAAGAAATTTTTATTGAATTTTCACTCTGCATTGATAAAAAATTTCCCTGGAAAATTTTAAAATTTCTTATCGATATTGAATATACTATTTATACTAATTAACTTTAATTTCTGATCGCTTTGTGGTTTGATATAACTTTAATTACAAAATTTGAATAACAGAAAACTGATAAAGTAAAATTTTTGAGTGTGTAAATTAATACAAATTATATACTTTATTTTTCATTGTTTTCGCAACAAAATCATCAACATTTAGTATTTAAAGTTATCATGTATATGTAGGGTGGGTGGCCTCTAACCCACCCTCCAATGAGTAAAACATAAGCGAGGGTTTTAATTAAAAATTGTAAAATATAAATAAACACACAATAATTGTAATTTTTAGAGATTTATTCATACAAATTTTTCAAATAATTTTTGATGATGTTTTACTGATTGGAGGGTGTGATAGAGGCCACCCACCCACCCTACATATACATATAAATTTCATGTACTGATTGTCTCTCGGTTTGGAGTAAAATTAATTACAAAACTTTCTTAATAAAAAAGAAATTTAATAGGTAAAATTTTTGTGTGAGAAAATTAGTAAAAATTTGATGCACGATGGGTGGGCAAATCTTAAACCTAAATTAGATAAGATTAGCTATAGAAGGTCATTTATATATAAACTTAAATTTGGAATTTGCTTTATTTTTTATTACATACAAGGTTTTATTGTTTTGTAAGCAAAATCATCAACAATTAGTATTTAAAGTTATCATGAATATGTAGGGTGGGTGGGTGGCCTCTATCCTACCTTCCAATCGTAAAACATAATCGAGGGTTTTAATTAAAATTTGTAAAATATAAACAAACATAAAATAATTTTATTTTTTAGAGATTTATTCATACAAATTTTTCGAATAATTTTTGATGATGTTTTACTGATTGGAGGGTGGGATAGAGGCCACCCACCCACCCTACATATACATATAAATTTCATGTACTGATTGTCTCTTGGTTTAGAGTAAAATTAAATACAAAACTATTTAAATAAAAAAGAAATTCAAAAGTTAAATTTTTTGAGTGAGGAAATTAATAAAAATTTTATGCACGATAGGTGGGCAGACCTTAAATTTAAATTAGATAATATTAGCTAAAGAAAGTCATTTATATTTAAACCTAAATTTTGTTTTTGAATTATTTTGATTCCATAAAGGGTTTGATTGATTTTAGCAGCAAAATCATCAACGATTAGCAATTAAATTATCATGTATATGTAGGGTGGGTGGGTAGCCTCTATCCCACCCTCCAATCAGTAAAACATAAGCGAGGGTTTTAATTAAAATTTGTAAAATATAAACAAACATAAAATAATTGTAATTTTTAGATATTTATTCATACAAATTGTTCAAATTATTTTTGACGATGTTTTACTAATTCGAGGGTGGGATAGAGGCCACCCACCCACCCTACATATACATATAAATTTCAATTACTGATCGTCTCGTGGTTTGGAGTAAAATTAATTACAAAACTTTCTTAATAAAAAAGAAATTCAAAAGGTAAAATTTTTGTGTGAGAAAATTAGTAAAAATTTGATGCACGATGGGTGGGCAGATCTTAAATCTAAATTAGATAAGAATAGCTATAGAAGAACATTTATATCTAAATTTAAATTTTGATTTTATTTTATTTTTTATTACATACAAGGTTTTTTTATTTTAACAGCAAAATCATCAACGATTAGTATTTAAAGTTATCATGTATATGTAGGGTGGGTGGGTGTCCTCTATCCCACCCTCCAATAAGTAAAACATATGCGAGGTTTTTAGTTAAAAGTAAAATGTAAAAAAACACAAAATTATTGCAATTCTTTATTTGATATATTCATACAATTTCAAATAATTTTTGATGATGTTTTACTGATTGGAGGGTGGGATAGAGGCCACCCACCCGCCCTACATATACATATAAATTTTATGTACTGATTGTCTCTCGGTTTGGAGTAAAATTAAATACAAAACTATTTGAATAAAAAAGAAATTCAAAAGGTAAATTTTTTGAGTGAGGAAATTAACAAAATTTTCATGCGCGGTGGGTGGTCAGACCTTAAATGTAAGTTAGATAAGATGAGCTATAGAAGATCGTTTATATTTGAACTTAAATTTGGATTGTGGTTTATTTTTTTATTACATACAAGATTTGATTGCTTTTTGCAGCAAAATCATCAACAATTAGTATTTAAAGTTATCATGAATATGTAGGCTGGGTGGGTGGCCTCTATCCTACCATCCAATCGTAAAACATAATCGAGGGTTTTAATTAAAATTTGTAAAATATAAACAAACATAAAATAATTGTATTTTTTAGAGATTTATTCATACAAATTTTTTAAATAAATTTTGATGATGTTTTACTAATTGGAGGGTGGGATAGAGGCCACTTACCCACCCTACATATACATATAAATTTCATGTACTGATTGTCTCGCGGGTTGTAGTAAAATTAATTACAAAACTTTTTGAATGAAAAAGAAATTCAAAAGGTAACATTTTTGAATGAGGAAATTAATAAAATTTTTATGCACGATGGGTGGGCAGACCTTAAATCTAAATAAGATAAGATTAGCTAAAGAAAGTCATTTATATTTAAACCTAAATTTTGATTTTGAATTATTTTGATTATATAAAGGGTTTGATTGATTTTAGCAAGAAAATCATCACCGATTAGTATTTAAAGTTATCATGTATATGTAGGGTGGGTGGGTGACGTCTATCCCACCCTCCAATCAGTAAAACATAAGCGAGGGTTTTAGTTAAAAGTTGTAAAATGTAAACAAACACAAAATGATTGCATTTCTTTAATTGATATTTTCAATTTTTATACACGATGGGTGGGCAGACCTTAAATCTAAATAAGATAAGATTAGCTAAAGAAAGTCATTTATATTTAAACCTAAATTTTGATTTTGAATTATTTTGATTACATAAAGGGTTTGATTGATTTTAGCAGGAAAATCATCAACGATTAGCAATTAAATTATCATGTATATGTAGGGTGGGTGGGTGGTCTCTATCCCACCCTCCAATCAGTTAAACCTAAGCGAGGGTTTTAGTTAAAAGTTGTAAAATGTAAACAAACATTAAATTATTGCATTTCTTTAATTGATATTTTCATACAATTTCAAATAATTTTTGATGATGTTTTACTAATTGAAGGGTGTGATAGAGGCCACCCACCCACCCTACATATACATATAAATTTCCATTACTGATGGTCTCGTGGTTTGGAGTAAAATTAATTATAAAACTTTTTGAATAAAAAATAAATTTAAAAGGCAAAATTTTTGAGTGAGGAAACTATAAAAAAAAATATGCACGATGGGTGGGCAGACCTTATCTAAATTAGATTAGATTAGGTACAGAAGATCATTTATATTTAAACTTAAATTTGGATTATGTTTTATTATTTATTCCATACAAGGTTTTATTGATTTGTAAGCAGCAAAATCATCAACAATTAGTATTTAAAGTTATCATGTATATGTAGGGAGGGTGGGTGACCGCTATCCCACCCTCCAATCAGTATAACATAAGCGAGGGTTTTAGTTAAAAGTTGTAAAATGTAAACAAACACAAAAAAATTGCATTTCCTTAATTGATATATTCATACAATTTCAAATAATTTTTTTAAGATGTTTTACTAATTGGAGGGTGGGATAGAGGCCACCCACCCACCCTACATACACATATAAATTTCATATACTGATTGTCTCTCGGTTTGGAGTAAAATTAAATACAAAACTATTTGAATAAAAAAGAAATTCAAAAGGTAAAATTTTTGAGTGATAAAATTAGTAAAAATTTGATACACAATGGGTGGTCAGACCTTGAATCTAAGTTAGATAAGATTAGCTATAGAAGGTCATTTATATTTAAACTTAAATTTGTATTATGCTTTATTTTTTATTACATACAAGATTTGATTGCTTTTTGCAGCAAAATCATCAAAAATTAGGATTTAAAGTTATCATGTATATGTAGGGTGGGTGGGTGGCCCCCATCCCACACTCCAATCAGTAAAACATAAGCGAGGGTTTTAATTAAAAATTGTAAAATATAAATAAACACAAAATAATTGTAATTTTTAGAGATTTATTCGTACCAATTGTTCAAATCATTTTTGATGATGTTATACTAATTGGAGGATGGAATAGAGGCCACCCACCCACCCTACATATACATATAAATTTCAATTACTGATCGTCTCGTCGTTTGGAGGAAAATTGATTACAAAACTTTTTTAATAAAAAAAAAATTCAAAAGGTAAAATATTTGAGTGACTGAATTAGTAAAAACTGGATGCATGATGGGTGAGCAGCCTTTAAATCTAAATTAGATAAGATTAGCTACAGAAAGTCATTTATATTTTAACTTAGATTTTGATTTTGCTTTATTTTTTATTACATACAAGGTTTTATTGTTTTGTAAGCAGCAAAATCATCAACAATTAGTATTTAAAGTTATCATGTATATGTAGGGTGGGTGGGTGGCCCCTATCCCACCCTCCAATCAGTAAAACATAAGCGAGGGTTTTAGTTAAAAGTAAAATGTAAACAAACAAAAAATTATTGCATTTCTTTAATTGATATATTCATACAATTTCAAATAACTTTTTTATGATGTTTTACTAATTGGAGGGTGGGATAGAGGCCACCCACCCACCCTACATATACATATAAATTCCATGTACTGATTGTCTCTCGGTTTGGAGTAAAATTAAATACAAAACTATTTGAATAAAAAAGAAATTCAAAAGGTAAAATATTTGAGTTAGGAAATTAATAAAATTTTTATGCATGGTGGGTGGGCAGACTTTAAATCTAAATTAGAAAAGATTAGTTATAGAAAGTCATTTATATTTAAACTTAGATTTAGATTTTGTTTTATTTTTTATTACATAAAGGGTTTGATTGTTTTTAGTAGGAAAATCATCAACGATCAGCAATTAAATTATTATGTATATGTAGGGTGCGTGGGTTCAATCCCACCCTCCAATCAGTAAAACATAAGCAAGGGTTTTAGGTAAAAGTTGTAAAATGTAAACAAACATAAAATTATTGCATTTCTTTAATTGATATTTTCATACAATTTCAAATAATTTTTGATGATGTTTTACTAATTGAAGGGTGGGATAGAGGCCACTCACCCACCCTACATATACATATAAATTTCATGTACTGATTGTCTCTCGTTTTGGAGTAAAATTAATTATAAAACTTTCTTAATAAAAAAGAAATTCAAAAGGTAAATTTTTTGAGTGAGGAAATTAATAAAATTTTCATGCGCGGTGGGTGGTCAGACCTTAAATGTAAGTTAGATAAGATGAGCTATAGAAGATCGTTTATATTTGAACTTAAATTTGGATTGTGGTTTATTTTTTTATTACATACAAGATTTGATTGCTTTTTTCAGCAAAATCATCAACAATTAGTATTTAAAGTTATCATGAATATGTAGGGTGGGTGGGTGGCCCCTATCCCACCCTCCAATCAGTAAAACATAAGCGAGGGTTTTAATTAAAAGTTGTAAAATATAAATAAACACAAAATAATTGTTAGAGATTTATTCATATAAATTTTCAAATAATTTTTGATGATGTTTCACTAATTGGAGGGTGGGATAGGGTCTCAGGAGACCTTAAAACGCATGTTTACTTTTTGGTACATTTAGAATATAATGACTTTGTTCTTTTACCAATAATTATAATAATAATAATCATCTTTTTTAAAAGTGTTATTTACAAAATATACAAAATAAAATTGTGTCATTGTTGTCTAAAGTGGTAAAAAAAAGTCATCATGCCTCCTTCTTTAATAAAAACTTTATACATTTAGAACGGAATATTTAAAACAAAATTATTTATTAATCAATTTAAGCTTAAATTACATTTCCGATAAAATTCTGTGTATACGCGATGTTAATAAATTAAAAGTATTAGGTGATGATAATTTTTAATCTATATAACTTGATATCTTGTATGTCGTTAGTATCCGGAAGAGGAAGTGGTGCGCGACCCCCTCAGCGTCGATATCTCTGGCGGCGACACCCCGCATCATCCGCAATCCTCAATAGCTTGTTAACGGGGCCGCAGAGATAGCTGATTCAATTATATCGCACACCAAACAGTATTTACAGTGTCAGTGCACCTATTTACTCGAGCACATTGTGCGGCCCCCTTCCGATCTACACACTACCTACATATGCTCCCCGCATGATAATGCAAGATAGTTAAATAACCCTCATGTTAATAGCGGACCCCACCACTGGGAATAATGAAACATGAAAACAGTCCATGCGTATGATGGGAATATGCGATTATGTATATAAGAAAAACAGGTTGGTCTTTTATTATTTGTACATACAAAAAAAGTGGTTGATGACAATAGGCCGAATTCTATATGACTGATATATAAATGTGTTATACTACTGGTACTACGGTTTTCAATACTTCCTGTTAATCACAAATGACCATAATAACTGAAATGATGTACTATATTATGATAGTTATTAATAATAAATTTCATTCAAATCCAATAAAGCGTTCAATTGTTATAAACAAAACAAATAAAAAATGTTTGAAGACAATTTTAAGAATTAGGAACCGTAAATTTTTGGATATAGATAAGTTAATTCTTGGATATTAGCGGCATTCACTTGGTGGTACATTTCAATATTAAGAATAAAGAAAATACAAACACAAACTTAGTTTGATAATGATTACACGGTACTAGTCACTGAAAATAAAATTTAAAGTTGTATAAAAAAGCAAACGTGTTTTCTTTATTCTTAATAGATAAGTTATGTTAAATCATCATATTTTGACATCAGGAATCTATGGTCCAGCCATTTCCCCATATCAACAGGACACCCTGTATATTTGGAAGATTGGTAATAAGAAATAACATGAATTTTAGATCAATGGCAAAACAACAAGTTTAAATTTTACAGTGGTGATATTACAAAATAAGTCTTGTGAAACAATCGTTTTTCAATAAAAAGAGCGATTCTTCATCTAGAAGATTTCCTATTTCATTGAAAAAGGAAAGCCTTCTTGTGCTAGAATTAATACTGTCACCTGAAGAAAAAGTAAAGAGCGCCAGTAAAAACATTTCTTTGCTATTCTTCAAGTGACAGTATCAAATCTAACACAAGAAGGCCTTCATTTTTTTAGACACAACTTCGTATTACCCTTTCATGAAATATTGAAATAAGCACAGTTTTCGTTTTCACTTTAGACAAAAGACCTCTCTACCTCTACCAGACCTCAATTTTGTAAGGCTCAAGCCTATTTGTATGGGTTTAATAGAAAGTATTAACAGTTTTTGAAAATAATTTATTTATATTGGGAGAAGTAATACACTTGTTCCACTTGGTTATTATCAGGTAAATGACACGTGTTTCGGTCCTTACAGATAATAAACAAATGGAACATGACAAATGTATTACTTCTCCCAATATGAAAATTGGTTTCATCAAGATAGTAGCAAAATAAGTATTGAATTTAGAATTTATTTTAAATGATTCATTTTCACTATTATTTCTCCAGACAAATTTTAATTGTTTTCTCACAATACTCATCACATTTGTTTTTTTTTAAATAATTTTCAGTTGTTTTCTGAGATATTTGAGGTATACCTTGAACAAATGTCAATGGTTTAAAGTTTCAAGAAAAGTAATTTATCAAGAAATTATTTATTATTATCCTTTCACTGCAAACATTTTTAGAAATATTCTCCAGTTTTTAAATTATCTCCAACTATTATTCCATTATTTTTAGCAATTTCGTTTCTGTTGTATTTTACTATTTATTTTATAATAGTTATACTTATATTACGAATTATTTAAGATTTCATATTTCTTTCATTTCCTTTCGATATTTTCCTAATAACTTTTTTTCCACAATATTTTTCCATTAATCTGATAAATTCTACATTAATTATTAGTGTATTTTTGATCTAAATTTTATATGTATACCTAGCGTACTCTTGACCTACCTCAATTCAATTTCTATTAACCTAGCGGACTCTTGACCTTACCCAACAAATTCTGTATTAATCCTGACTTACATTAGCGAATAATACGTTGACCTAGCGTACTCTTGACCTACCACAATTTAAAGTGTATTGACCTAGCGTTACCCTGACCTATCCTAATTAACCGTAGGGTATTTGTATGGCAGGCCAATATCTAGTTTGTTGTGGTAGGTCAAGAGTACGCTCGATTTATGTGAAAAATTTTATTGAAAAAATTATTTGATAATTAGTTGAAAGAAAAGTTATGATTAGTAAGAAAACATGTCCTAAAAAATCGCACAAAAATTTAAATTGAAGATCTAGGAGTTTTAATTATTATTATAAATAGTTGGAAATTAATAGAAAAAAACACAATGGTTTATTATTAGAAGTTTAAAATACCCGTTTCTTCACTATTTTATTTAAATACTAAATTTACATTTCAAACACGATAATAATTACTTTTCACGTGCTCAAAGATTCCAACAGAAATACATCAATAGTTTATATTTATAGAACAACAGTATTTGTTTTTAAATAGTAGAAAAGGGGGAAATTAAAACTTTTAGATCGAAACAATTGAAAATCATTATTAATTACTATTAAATTTCGTAAGGAAGTAGTTAAAGAGGACTTACAACTATAGAATAATATTGACCACTGAGAATAGTCTAAAAATTAAAACGTAAAAACTATCAGTAATAACATTTTGTGACAAGACAAAATACAATATATTAAATCAAATCAATGTAATTATATATAAGTCCATGATGATTTGGCGAAACAAACAGAATAAATGACAGCCTATTCAACAGATGTAGCTTCAACAATATGGATATCAGTCCATGGTGTTTTGGCGAAAAAAAAAATGAATAAATGACAGCCAATTCGGCAAAGTTCGGAAGTCCCTATTGTAAACATAATGAAATGAATATTTTATATCGAAATTTCTCGGGTATACTTTACTGATTGGAGGGTGGTTTATTGGACACATATTTAATGTGTATGTATTTAAATTAAAATTAATTAATTAATTAATGATTTTAAATTGATAATCACTTTAAATTCAATTACAGTGTAAATAATGCATTCAATAAAACTCACGCCTTTATTTCTTTTACTTTCTTTGTACGAAATACAAGAAAAAAACTGTAATCGTCAAATTAAAAAAAACTTAAATGAAGCTTTAAAAATGGCAGATAGCAGACGCCAATTAATTATTAAAAAACGCTTTAAAAATACGCTTTAATTGAAACTCTAGAGACAGTTAGTCGGAATTTGGTATTTAATTGAACATTATCAGCGTTGTATTAAATTGATTTAATAAAAATTTCAAAGGACAATAAAATGATAAGTACAGAGAAAATAAATTGGCGGCCATTTTGTTTTTCTTTGTTATAAAAAACAATTTTTGTGGCTGATCAAATTTCAATAACACTTGGTATAATTTTTACAGCTTTCAGGTAAATTTTAAAATGTTAAGGTATTTTAAATATTTTAAATTTCAATTGTTTTTTAGTTGAAACTATTTTAAACGAATTTAAAAATGTATTTTTTGAGTATTTGTCTATTTTTGGATTATTAGATTTGAAGTATTTTTCCATAAGCATTATTAGCATATTCGTTTTCATTAGTTTTCAATTGATTTTAATAAATAGCAAAACTTAATTTTGTCTAATTGGGATAAATGTCAACCAGTTTTAGCAAATTTTAAAATATATTTATAGAATGTTTTTAATTATTAGTTAATTTTCTATAACTGTGAACTCCGCCTTCAAGATCTATGCTCGAAATTTTAAAGTGATTAATTATATTTATGTATGTATTTTTGTATTAATTTTTTAATAGATCTTGTAAAGTGAATAAACTAAACTAAACTAAACGAAATAAAAGACTTTATTACATTGTATGTTTTCAGCTGTTCTTAACAGATTTTCATTTTTTTCAAGTTTTTATATCTATTTTTTTAATAAACTATTTCTTATTTGAAAAACTTTATTTGTTTTTTTTTACCAATTTCAATTCTTTTTTTTTTTCGTAAAACTCCAACAATTTTGTTTTTATTTTTTCTAAATGTTTCTCCGTAACTAATAAATTTACAGGTTTTAATTTTTTTTTGTTTTCCTGCAAATTTTTCGACTGTTTTTCTTTCTAATTTAATAATTTTTATTAATAAATGTATTATAAAGCTATTATTTCCGTTCTGATTAAAGTCGACTGTTTTTAATATGTTTCTTATCTGTAAATACAATTTTATTGTTTTTTGTCTTAACAGATTTCAAAATTTGAATTATTTATTGTTTTTTTTAACTTACACAGTTTTGGGCAAATTTCAAAGATTATATTTTGTAAAATTTATACTGTTTTTAAGAAATGTTGTCTTTAAAGTTTTATTATTCTTGGAAAAGTTCAATTGTTGTTAAGAAGTTTGCAAATTATTTTTTCTTTGTGAAATGTCAATTGTTTTTCTTTTCATTTCAATTGTTTGTTTCCTAATATTCCATCATTATTTGTGAAGTGTCAATTGTTTCTTTTAACCATTTAATACCATTTAACACTTTTTTGTTTTTTTTTTAAATATAATATTCCATAAATTTTCTTAATATGTTTTCTTTCTATTGTTTTTTTAATAATTTTTAATTGCCCTTTTATATGTTTTTTTTAATAAAAAAACAGATAAAAAGCTGCAGGAACAAGAAAGAACAATTGGAAAATCTTTAAAAAAAAACAAATAAAATTTACCAAAAGACAATTAATTTTTTATATATATATATATATATATATATATATATATATATATATATCTTCTTTGAAAATTTAAATTGTTTATAAGAACTTTTAAACTTTATAATTTTAAATTTTTTGTTTCAAATGTTTTTTAATAAAATTTTAATTAATTACTCTTTTAATCAATTATTTTTTCTTTAACCATATTTCAATTGTTTTTAATTGTTTTTAAAACATCAATTGATTTTCCTATCAGTTTTGTTTGTTTTTAGTCTTAAGGACCAAATTTTAATTGGTTTTCTTTTAGGATTTTTAAATTTTTTAAATTTTTTCCTGTGTTGTTTTCTAAACCAATTCTTTCTTCTTTAAGAAATTTATTGTAGAAAATTTAAATTCTTTTTTTTAGTTTAAAGGGCCCAATTTGCATTGTTTTTAAATTTTCTTTTTTGCAATTCTTCATATATTTTTTTAAACGAACTATTTCTTCTTTGAGAAATTTACACGAATGATAAGATTTTGTTTTTTTTTCTTAAGTTTTTTTGCTTGCTAAATTTCAATTGTTTTAATTTTATAATTTAGTTTTAGCGGTTTTCAAATCTTATTTTTTAGCTCTAGAACTCTTAAACTACTTTTAAGAATAATTTATTCTTCTCTCTGAATATTTCCAGAGTTCTTATTGAAGAAAATTTGTTTGTTTTTTCTTGGCAAAAGAACTATTTTCTGAAGTAAATTTCAATTGAGTTACGTGAAGATTTAATTAATAAACTTAGAATAAAAACACTAACACTTTCTTCACAAATAATTTTTATTTGAGGTAGATGTGCAGAAATTCAATTGTTTTTTTTATAATTTCAAGGATATTCTTTTGTTTTCAATTGATTTTTTAAAGAGCATTTTTTTTATTCTTTGTTGTGAAAAATTTTAACTGGTTTTAGCAAATTTTAAAATATATTTATTATATTTATTGGATGTTACCTTAACTAATTGTTTCTCGCAATTTATCATCTGCTTTTTTACTATAACCAATTTCAATTGTTTTTTTTTATAAAGTTCCCACAATTTTAATTTGTCTTAGTTCTTCTATATAGATTTTCATTTTTTTCTTGCAGCTTTTCATCTGTTTTTTTCTGTCTTCTTTGTAGTGAATTATTTCTCAATTAAGAAATGTAAACGTTTTTAAGATAGATTTTCATTTTTTTCTTGCAGTTTTTCGTATGTTTTTGTTTTCTTTTTCTAAACAACAACTTAAGAAATTTAAATTGTTTATAAGAAAATACATTTGATTCTTACTTTTAAATAAAACAGATCAATTTTTAGCAAATTTGAATTGTTTTTTGCCACATTTTTAAATCTATTTTCTTGCAATGCTTTATCTGTTTATCCTTTTTAAAACAATTTGTTCTTTCAGAAATTTCTACTGTTTTATCAATTTTTAATTATTTCGTTTTTTAAATTTCTACTGTTTTATCAATTTTTAATTATTTCGTTTTTTAAATTTATCTATTTCTTTTCTTAAAATTTTTATTTGTCTATGAAAATTTCAATTGTCTTTTCATTCTTTCATTTTAACCTGTTTATTTTTATAATTCAATTATCGTTTCTTTGAGGAATTGCAATTGTTTTAAATAAATATCTTTTCTTTTTTTTTTGGAAAATTCAATCAATCTAATTTGAAATGTTTTCTGTCTAAAATTCTAACCATTTTTTGTTCTTGTCAAATTCCATTTTTTTAGAGAGTTTTGTTTTTCTTTTGTTTTCCAGCTTTTCATCTGTTTTTTTTTCTAAAACAATTATTTTTACCTTTCTCAGAAAATTTCAGTTGCTGTTTTAAAAAAACATTTAATTGTTTTTAATCTATTTAATAATTATAATAATAATATTTATTGGATGTAAGGAACAAAACGTTTTACATAAGTCACAATAATAAATTATTTCTTTAATCCATCAAGAATCTTAGAGTTTTTTTTTCCTTTTAAATTGTAATTGTTTTAATAAAATGTTTCATTCTTCAATTATTTCTTCTTTAAGAAATTTAAATTTTAGTTGTAAAGAAAACTTCATCATATTTATTAATTTTTGTTTTTAAGATAATTTCTTCTTTTGTTTGCTTTTTTATTTTTTGTAATTTTTCTGTTGCAATTTCTCATGTGTTTTTTTATTTATGAATTTCTCCATTAAGAATTTAAAAAAAGTAAAATTTCATTAATTTGTTTTTTGTCTTAAAGCTTGTTTCTTATTTATCTAATTTCAAATGACTTTTCGTATAAAATTCCAAAAATTTTCTTTCTTAAAGTTTTTCTTATCAAATTTCAATTGTTTTTATTTTATTTCTGAAATTTCAAATGTTTAGAGAATTATCTGCTTTCTAACAAATTATTTCTTTCATATTCCACCAATTTTGTTTTTATTTCGTCTTTTTTTCTTTCTTAGCAAATTTCAATTGTTTTTTTTTTTTGTTTACAAATGTTTAGAAGATCTGTTTTTAACTGAATAAATTTAATTTCTCAAGTTTATTTTAAATTTCTGAATCATCTAAAAAATGAAATATCTTAAATGGGTTTTTTTTCCAAATTTCAAACGTTTTTTTGTGAAATTCCATGAAATACAGTTTTTTTTGCAAATTTCAATTTTTTTTTCTTCTGAAATTTCAATTATTTAAAATATTATTTGTTTTTAACTGAATTATTTATTCATTTTTACGATATTCTGCCAATTTTGTTTTTATTTCGTCTTTTTTTCCTTCTTAGCAAATTTCAATTGTTTTTTGCGAAATTTCAAATATTTAAAATGTTATCTCAATAAATTTAATTTCTCATGTTTTTTTTTTAATTCTCCATTAGGAATTTTAAAAAGTAAAATATCTGTTTTTTACTGAATTATTTATTCAGTTTTAGGATATTGCACCAATTTTATTTTCAATTCGTTTTTTTTTTCTTTCTTAGGAAATTTCAATTGTTTCTTTTTGTGAAATTTCAAAAGTTTAAAAGGTTATCTGTTTTTAACTGAATAAATTTAATTTCTCGTGTTTTTCTTTAAATTTCTGAATCAATTATTTCTCCGTTAGGAATTTGAAAAAAGTAAAATATCTTAATTTGGTTTTTTGTCTTTTTTTACCAAATTTCAAACGTTTTTTTATCAAATTCTATGAAATAAAGTTTTTTAGCAAATTTCAATTGCTTTTTTTTCGAAATTATTTATCCATTTTTACGATATTCCATCCATTTTGTTTTTATTTTGTCTTAAACTTAAAGCAAATATAAACTTATTTAAGAATTTTCTTTTCATTTTTTGAAAAATCAATTATTTCTTCTTTGAGAAATTTAAATTTTAATTTTAACGATCAATTACAAATGACTTTTCGTATAAAATTCTAAAAATTTTCTTTTATTCTCTTTTAAAATTGTTTTTCTTAGCAAATTTCAATTGTTTTTTTTTTCTGAAATTTCAAATGTTTAGAGAATTGTATGTTTTTTTGATCAATTATTTCTTCTTAAAGATATTCCATCAATTTTGTTTTTATTTAATCTTAAAGTTTTGTTTTTTGTCTAATTTCACTTGTTTTTTTTAACATATCTCTCAATTTTTTTGAATTGATCTTTTGAAAAATTCAATTGTTTTTAATATTCTAATCGTTTTCGTAATTATTTCTAAAAGTTTTTTTTTATATAGCAAATTACAATTGATTTTGTGAAATTTCAACCGTTTTAAAAGATTTTTGAAATGTCTTTTGGAAAGCTTTTAGATGTACTTTTTAAGAGATTTTCAATTACTTTTTATTTTCTTACAAATTGTTATCTTATTTTCCAAATCAATTATTTCTTCTTTGAGAAATTCTAACTTTTATTAACAAATTTCAATTTCTTTTTTGCAAAAATCCATCAAATTTCTTATTACTTGGTAAATTTTGTAGTTTTTAAGTTTTACCTGCTTAAAATATTTAAAAAAAAATTGGATAGTGTTTTTTATAATTAAAAAAATTGTTTTTGTTTTTTTTTTTAAACTTAATTATTTATATTTTGACTAACCAATAATTAAAACAAATTTCAATTTTCTTTTCTTTGACAAAATTCTATTAATCGATTGAACATCACTGTAAAACAGGTGAAATTTTGTTTATTATATAAACATAAATAAATATTTTAGAATCGTAAAAAATAATTGGCAAAGTTTATGAAAAAAAAAGTTTTGATATAGTTGAAAATTTAATAATTAAAAAATGATTACAAATGTCAGCCGAAAACGATTTAAAATTTGTAAAAGAAAGCTGTTTATGAAAAATAACATTTTTACTTTTCTGCTCTATGGAATAGAATATTTTTTTATAATTTTGAATATAAATGGATATATTTGTTTTGAGGTTATTTTAACAATTTCTAGAAAAAAAATATGTATGTCTTTTTGTGACCATATTTTCTATTATAAGTAAAAAATATTAAAAATTTTTAATTTAAGAAATTTTGCTGTGGCTACATCACCATTTCGTTCTATTTTATTTATTCATCCCATGTTTCACACCCTCGGCGTGATCACGTCCACCATTGATATATTTTGATATAATTTTCAATGTTTGTTATCAAATAATAATCCCCGTTGTATTTGGGGTGCGAGTCCCATCGGGGACGATAATCAACGGACAATAGGGGGGCGCGTGCCGCCTTGAGGGACATTCGATACCGCCGCATTGTGAAATCAGTGGCTTTTCAGTGGCTTTTCATCGGCCACATTCACAACGTTCCCCCATCGCACCTAACGTAATTATTATCGCGACTGATAAGGGCTGTTATTTTGCCGGCAGATAGGCGAGTTATCTGTGGAGAAAAAAGTAAACGTTGCCAGATGATTTATACTACGATAAAATGATAAGAGTTAAGAGAATATCGATAATAGAGTCAGTAGAAGTTCCATTATACAGTTAAACAAAATCAACAAATAGAATGATAAAGCACATAATTTTAAAATAGGAAAATATTTCGTAAATCTTCAAGAACGTAAAGGATTTTAATACATTTGCTTTTAAATGTTTCAATTGGTTTTCCTACAAAATGAACTACCAAGTTGTAATAGTCACCATCATCAAAATCAAGAAAATTCAAGTAGACAGTTCCTACTTTGTAAGTGATGACAATAATCTTCTAGAAGAGAAAGGATATACTACATTGAGAAGAAAAATTAATACTGTTTTGTATTGTGAAACTTTGAAGAAGCTTCCGCGTGCACATTTAGAAACGTCACTAGTGGAATATGTTGTTAACTCCAAAATAATACCCAGCATCATACAGTTGTTATATTGTGAGATTTTTTAGAGTGGTTTAAATGGAAATGTCTTGACCACAAACCTTGTAACCCCAACCTAGCACTTTCTGTTTAACACATCTTTACAAAACTTTAATAACTTTTAGGCAGAAAGCGAATCCAAATGGAAATCGACATTTGGCATTCGACATACTATAACGAAGAGATTGTCACATTCATCTCTTGAAATATGCTTTGAACAGAAGGGAGATTACGTGGTTAACTGACAAAGGGATGTTGTTTATTGTAGAAATGAAATTACTATTTCAGTAGATCTATCCTTTCTTTTATCTGGTTGTTTTTTTGAGCAAAAAAATTTTTAGTCTTTTGCTAGAGAAGACTTCAATTAATTTACTTTTCATATAAAATAGGTCAAAATATAAGTAATGGTAGAGAATACTTTTTTTCGATTAAATGGACATTTCCGGACGGCAATTACTCGCCCCTAAGCTCTATACTGGGTAGGGGATGGCAGTGGAAGAATCCCAAAAATCTGTTTGAAAGCGTTTAATGTGGATATAACAAATTCCACAGCCGGAGGGTTCGGTTTTAATCCGGCTTGGGCTGTCGCAGAGGGGTGCTCTTTGAGTGCCCTTAATTACACCACTCTGCCGGGGTGCAAACTCCCTGTTTATAGTGAAGGGTGCACAGCGTGGGTCCCGCATCACGGAACAAGGCAAATACGTATGTTGTAAAATACATTAATACTAGAAATAATTTGTGACAATTTTTAGTTAGTAGGTTAACATTAATAATTATATCATTATTTGTTTATAACGAATAGTTTGAGAGGATTAAAAAATACGCACTCTGGAGCGTATTCACCAGCCACCCTTCGCAGCCCGCCCTCGTTATTTTCCGTTTCGATGGGCACGATTCCCGGCGCATTCAGACACAGATTAGTGCTTCGGTAGCGCGATTCCTGCCACTCAAAATCCCTTTTCCTGCATCTCCGGCGCAGGCCGCTATTACCGCCTCGCCAGTCTTACATCAAGTTCACGTCAGGCCCTTTATCCCCGGACATAAAACGTCCATTGTCTGCGGACCGACAGATACGAGACGCGCGTTCGATCCCCGGCCCTTTTTTTTCCCAATCAACAACTCCTCTCGCTATGATTGATGCCTGCGATTAATCATCTGTTTACTGTTGGTAATTAAGCTTTAAACATCAAAATCTATGGATTAATCTAATCTAATGGAATAATGCAAGTTTCGGACGTGAAATAACTTGTTGGTAAACTTGAAAACAATTTATTTCTTATTTATGGTATATCTTTCCAGAAAATTTGTGAACAACTTTTCCGGGAGCAACTTTCATCACCTTTTTTTTTTACAAAAATGAAGAATATCTAAATTACAATTAACGATCTTAGATATTAAATATTATTTACATTGTAAATCCAATAAGATTTGAATTCAATTGGTAAAATCATCTAATCAGCTTAAATCTCTTCTGTTCGATAATAAAATATCTAAAACATAATTATTTTTCAATTCAGTGCCAATAAAACAGCAATACCTTTGCAGAAAATCTACTTGCATCTAATAATACGGTCTTCAATGAGAAATTAAGAAATAAAAGTTGAGCAGGTTGGATAAATTGCAGGTTTATCAAACCACTGTCATTCATCTGTAAAGTTTGCTTCATCCATAACTAGATTTTCCTGGTATCCAGGACACTTCAATTTGTAATAACTTTAATTGTCTGGTATATTATGTGGAATAATAATTAAATCACTCTTAATATTCTTAGGCAACTTCAAATACTTTCGAATAACTGTAAGAAACCTTGATTAACTTTTATATGATCTTGAATAATGATAGTGTAATCTTGAATGACCTACTATAACCTTACATAACCTTGAATGATTGTCTGATGACTTCAAATGATTTTTATCGACCATTCCTGATATAGTTTTGTTAGACCTTGAATAACCTTGAATGACCTTGCATAACCTTGCATAACTTTGAATGATTGTCTGAGAACTTTAAAATAACTTAAAATGAATTTTATTGACCATTGGACGATATTAAATAATTTTGAATGATCTCATATATCAAAATTTAAAATAAAACTCTTAGTTTGGTTTCATCATTTCATATTACATTTTCCCCGACAAGTTTCTAGTGAAACTAGAATTAATCAATTCACATTTAAAGTGTTTCACCACAGGTTGTTTCAGTAACGAATCAATTATATAACTTTTCTAGACGTCAATGTTTTTAATTTTCAAAATACTTTTAGTGCTTAGACTCGTTATCATTATTACACCATCTTAAGGCGATGAAATTTAAGTGGAATAATTTTTGGGCCACCTAAAACCACTTTGTGAGACTTGAATGATCATCGATTATCATTAAATGATCTTTAACAGACGCTAAACAATCTTAAATAAACTTGAAGAAACATTGAAAGTCTTTGAATAATCGGATTTTTGCCTTGAATTTTATTTAAAAATAATTTATGTTTTTATCATCTTCATCAAATTGTTCGTTTTGATAATTTAGATATTACAATATATTATTAATAAATCTCTAATAATCGCAACTAGGAACAAACAAATTGCTATATAGATATAAAAAGTACCTCGTATTACTTAGAATGACCTTGAATGACCTTGGATGATCGTTAAGTGAACGTGAAAATCATAAACGACTCTTAGATTACCTTGAATGACAGTCTAGTAACCTTAAATGTCCGTCAGCTGATCTTAAATGAACTGGAAAGATCATTGAAAAATCATCAGATTATTTTAAATAACCTTCAATGACTTTAAATGATTTCATATTATATGTAGTAGTTCAAATAAGTCTCTAATAATCGCAACTAGAAACAACGCAGTTGAATGAAAACAATTGCTATACCGATATAAAAGTAGTATTAACTAAAGTGGCCTTGGATGACCTTGAATGTTCGTTAGATGAAAGTAAAAAAATCATAAACGACTAATTCGATGTAAAAAGTACTTCATGGGATTAGCTATGATGACCTTAGATGATCTTGAATGTTCATTGGATGAACGTAAAGTATGGCCTTGAATGATATTCTAGAAACCTTAAATGTTCTTTGTTCAAAGATCGCTCAATTACTTTAAATAATATAACTTGAGTTATATATAAATTATTTTATTTTACATGTAACACTTCAAATAAACCTCTAATTATCGGAACTAGAAACAACGCATTTGAATGAAAACAATTGCTATACCGATATAAAAGTAGTATTACCTAGAGTGACCTTGAATGACCTTGAATTTTCTTCAGATGAAAGTAAAAATTCATTTCTATTTCGATGTAAAAAGTACTTCCTAGTATTACCCAGGATGACCTTGGATGACCTTGAATGTTCGTTGGATGAACTTAAAAGATGACCTTGAATGATATTCTAGAAACTTTAAATGTTCGTTAGTTGGTCTTAAATGAACTGCAACGACCATTCAAAGATCGTTCAATTACTTTAAATAACCTTGAATGACCTTAAATGATTTTATATTATTTGAAGTAGTTCAAATAAATCTCAAATTATCGCAATTAGAAATAACGCAGTTGAATGAAAACAATTGCTATACCGATATAAAAGTAATATTACCTTCAGTGACCTTGAATTTTCATTGAATGAAACTAAAAACTCATAAACGATTATTTTGATTTAAAAAGTACTTCTTAGTATTACCCAGAATGACCTTGGATGACCTTGAATGTTCGTTGGATGAACGTAAAAGATAAAATACATTTTTGCTTGTTTTGCTACACTAGCAGTAATTATATAATTACTGCTAGTGTAGTAAATGATGACCTTAAATGTTGGTTGGTCATAAATGAACTGGAATGACCATCCAAAGATCGTTCAATTCCTTTAAATAACCTTGAATGACCTTAAATGATTTTATATTATATGTAGTAATTCAAATAAATCTCCAATTATCGCAACTAGAAACAACGCCTTGAATGTTCGTTAAATAAAATCATAAACGACTATTTCGATGTAAAAAGTACTTCCTAGTATTAACCAGAATGACTTTGGATGACCTTGAATGTTCGTTGGATACACGTAAAAGACATGAAATGACATTTAAAGATCGTTCAAATACTTTAAAACACCTTGAATGGCTTTAAATGAGTTTATATTATATGTAGTCATTTAAATAAATCTCTAATTATCGCAACTAGAAACAACGCAGTTGAATGAAAACAATTGTTATTTCGATATAAAAAGTAACTCCTAGTATTACCCAGAATGACCTTGGGTGACCTTGAATGTTCGTTGCATGAACGTGAAAAATCACAAAAGACTCTTAGATTACCTTGAATTATAGTCTAGTAACCTTAAATGTCCGTTGGCTAGTCTTACATGAGCTGGAACGACCATTGATAGATCATCAGATTAATTGAATAAAAACAATTGCTATAAAAGTAATAATATTACCTAGAGTGTCCTTAAATGACCTTGAATGTCCGTTGGATGAAAGTAAAAAATCGTAAACGACTATTTAGATGTAAAAAGTACTTCCTAGTATTACCTAGTATGACCTTGAATGTTTGTTG
Source organism: Ontholestes murinus (assembly GCA_963969525.1). Taxonomy (NCBI): domain Eukaryota; kingdom Metazoa; phylum Arthropoda; class Insecta; order Coleoptera; family Staphylinidae; genus Ontholestes; species Ontholestes murinus. The sequence continues at coordinate 11,078,415 of OZ018387.1, read as the reverse complement.
GATAACCGTAAAAGATGACCTTGAATGATATTCTAGAAACCTCAAATGTTCGTTGGCTCGTCTTATGTTCATTGGATGAAAGTTAAAAATCATAAACGAATATTTCGATGTAAAAAGTACTTCCTAGTATTACCTAGAATGACCTTGGATGACCTTGAATGTTCCTTAGATGAACGTAAAAGATGACCTTAAACCTTAAATGTTCGTTGGTCAGTCTTAAATGAACTGGAATGACCGTTCAAAGATCGTTCGATTACTTTACATAACCTAGACTGACCTTGAATGACTTGATATTATATGAAGTCATTCAAATAAATCTCAAATTATCGCAATTAGAAACAATTGCTTTTTCGTTATAAAAAAGTTCCTCCTAGTATTACCTAGAATAACTTTGAATGACCTTGAATGTTCGTTGGATGAACGTAATATGTGTTCGTTCAAATAAATCTCTATTTATCGCAACTAGAAACAACGCAGTTAAATGAAAACCATTGCCATTTCGATATAAAAAATACCTCCCCTAGTATTACCTAGAAGGACCTTAGATGACCTTGAACGATCATTGAAAGATCATGGGATTACTTTAAATAACCTGGAATGATCTTAAATGACTTTATGTAGAAGTTCAAATAAATCTCTAATTATCGCAACTAGAAACAACACAGTTGCATGAAAACAATTGCTATACCGATATAAAAGTATGATTACCTAGAGTGACATTGGATGACCTTGAACGTTCGTTGGATGAACGTAAAAAATCATAAACGATTCTTAGATGACCTTGAATGATATTTGAGAAACTTTAAATGTTCGTTGGTTGGTCTTAAATGAATTAGAATGACCATTCAAAGATTACGCGATCACTTTAAAAAACCTTGAATGACTTAAATGATTTGATATTATATGTAGTAGTTCAAATAAATCTCTAATTATTGCTACTTTAAACAACGTGGTTGAATGAAATAAGATTTCGATATAAGAAGTACCTCCTAGTATCACCTAGAAAGTCCTTGGATGACCTTGAACATTCGTTGGATGAACGTAAAAAATCATAAACGACTCTTAGATGACCTTGAATGATAGTCTAATAACCTTAAATGTCCGTTGGCTCGTCTTAAGTGAACTGGAACAACCATGAGAGAGCATCAGATTACTTTAAATTACCTTGAATGACCTTGAATGACTTTTATTTTATCATATATGTTAGGTTAAATAAATCTATATTTATCGCTAACTAGAAACAACACAGTTAATTGAAAATAATTGCTACTTCGATGTAAAAAGTACCTCCTAGTATTATCTAGAATGACCCTGTATGACCTTGGACGACCTTGAATGTTCGTTGGATGAACATAAAATAACATTAAACCTTAAGTGTTATTCTAGAAACCTTAAATGTCTGTCGGCTGTTTTAAATGAACTGGAATGACCATTGAAAGATCATCAGATTATTATAGTTACCTTTAACGACCTTAAATAATTTTATGTTATATGTAGTAGTTCAAATAAATCTCTAATTATCGCAACTATAAATAGCGCAGTTGAATGATAACAATTACTATATCGATATAAAAAGTACTTACTATATGATGAATTAGTTTCTCACTTAACCCGTGGTGAAACATTTTTGTATTAATTTGATTGAATTAAACTTAACAAGTGAAATCATACCAAGTGTTTTAATTCAATCAAATTAATAAAAAGTACCTTCTAGTATTACCTAGAAAGACCTTGGATGACCTTAAATGATATTCTAGAAACCATAAATGGTCGTTGGTTGGTCCTTAATGAATCAGATTACATTAAATAACCTTGAATGGCCTTAAATGATATTATATTATATGTAATAGTTCAAATAAATCTCTAATTATCGCAACTATAAACAACGCGAGTGAATGAAAACAAATGCTATTTCGATGTAAAATGTACCTCCCAGTATTACCTAGAATAACCTTGGATGACCTTGATTGTTCGTTGGATGAACGTAAAAAATCATAAACGACTAATAAATTACTTTGAATGATAGTCCTTAAATGTCCGTTGGTTGGTCTTAAATAAACTGCAACTACCATTGTAAGGTCATCAGATTATTAACCTTGAATGGCCTTAAATGATTTTATATCTTATTTAGTACTTCAAATAAATATCTAATTCTCTTAACTAGTAATAACGCAGGCGAATGAAAACAATTGCCATTTCAATTCAAAAATACCTCCTAGAATGACCTTGGATTACCTTAAATGTTCGTTAAATGAACGTAAAAATATCATAAACGACTCTTAGATTACCTTGAATGATATTATAGTAACCTTAAATGTTCGTTGGTTGGTCTTAAATTAACTAAAACGACCATTGAACTATCATCAGATTTTAATAATCTTGAATGACCTTAAATTATTTTGTTTTATATGCAGTAGTTCAAACAAATCTCTAATTATCGCAACTAGAAACAAGGCAGTTAAATGAAAACAATTGCTATTTCGATGTAAAAAGTACATCTTATCGAGTGACCTTGGATGACCTTGAATTTTCATTGGGAAAATGTAAAAGATGACCTTGAATAATATTATCGCAACTAGTAATAACGCATGAATGAAAACAATTGCTTTTTCAATATAAAATGTACCTCCTAGTATTATTTATGATGACCTTGGATGACCTTAAATGTTCGTTGGATGAACGTAAAAAATCATAAACGACTCTTAGATAACCTTGAATGATAGTCTAGTAACCTTAAATGTCCGTCGACTGGTGTTAAATGAACTGGAATGACTAAGAGATCATCAGATTACTTTAAATAACCTTGAATGACCTTAAATGATTTGGTATTATAAGCGGTTGTTCAAATAAAACTCGAATTCTCGCGACTACATACAACGCGGTTGAATGAAAACAATTGCCATTTCGATGTAAAAGGTACTTCCTAGTATTATGTAGAATAACCTTGGATGACCTTGATTGTTCGTTGAATAAACGACTCTTAGATGACCTTGAATGATCGTCGTTTGGTTGTAAATAAACTAGAACGACCATTGCAAGATCATCAGATTACTTTAAATAACCTGGAATGACTTTAAATGATTTTATATTATATGTAGTAGTTCAAATAAATCTCAAATATCGCAACTAGAAATAACGCAATTGAATGAAAACAATTGATATTTCGATATAAAAAGTACCTCCTGGTATTACCTAGAATAACCTTGTAGAAGAACGTAAAAGAGCATAAACTATTCTTAGATGACCTTGAATGATATTCTAGAAACTTTAAATGTTCCTTAGTTGGTATCTCCTGGTATTACTTAAAATGACCTTGGATGACCTTGAATTTTCGTTGGATGAACGTACAAAAACATAAATGACTCTTAGATGACCTTGAAACCTTGAATTTCTCAAGTTAGTATTAAATGAACTACAATGACCACTGAAAGATCGTTCAATTATTTTAAATAAACTTGAATGACCTTAAATGACTTTAAATTATACGAAGTAGTTTATATATAACCTGAAATTACTTTAATGACCTTTAAATTACTCTTAAATGACAGATGATCATTTTGTATTCAAAACTTACTTGATTGACCTTGGATTATTTTAATTGACCTTGGATTTCCTTGATTGATCGTCGAATGTCCTTAAATAGTCTTTAATAACTATTATATCTTAAATTAACTTGAAGAATCGTTCAAAGCCTTTGAATTATAATTGTTTGTACTTAAATATTAAATAAAACATTTTAGTTTTATTAGATCATCTCAATGTGAATAAAGAGTATTAATTTACTTGAGTGTATAATTAAAATAACTACCTAGAATTACATTAAATGCCCATAGATGACCTTGAATGATAGTTGTATGACCTTGAACGATCGTCGAAAAAAAATATAATTGATCTTGAACTTTAAATAGCCTCGAATAGCTGTTCGATGACCTTAATTGATATTTGAAAGATCCTAAATAACCTTGAACAAATTTAGGAGACCTTGAATGATGGTGGAATGTCCTTAAATCGCCTTTAATGACCATTAGACCTTAAATTAACTCGAAGGATCATTCAAAATCTTTGGATTATAGTTTTTTGACCTTAAATATTTAAAAAAATAATGTTAGCTTTATTAGACTCCTCTCTATTTCTTGGTAAATAAAAACTGTTCCCATGTCAATGGAGAGTATTAATTTACTTGAATGTATAATTAAAATAACTAACAAAAATTCCACTGAATGACCATAGATGACCTTGAATGATAGTTGATATTATAATATCATAAAAATACTAAATAACCTTGAATTAATTTAAGAGACGTTGAACAAATGTTGAATGAAATAAACTCAAATGACATTGGATTATCTTAGGTGATCGTCTAATGTCCTTAAACGAACTTTAATAACCATTGGTTAAGAATAAATAAACAACAAGAACCGTTCAAAGCTGTTGAATGGTCGTTTTTCGACTCCGAAAGTGTATATATAACGTAAATAACCCTTAAATTATTGGTGAGTAACTTTAAATGGTTTTGATGACTTAAAAGACCTTCAATAACCATTGTATGACGTTAAGTGTTCTAGGGTGATATTTGGAAAACCTTAAATTACCTTAAGAAATTTTGAACAATTGTTAGATTAGCTTGAATGATTTACACATATATATAGAATTAAGCACTATTGTAAATTTTATATATTTAAACAATAAAAAAACCTTCAATTATTGAACGTGACATAAAATAACCGTCAATGAACGTGTATGATAAAACGATCATTATTTACATGATCTTGAATAATTGCAGTGACCTGATATAATTTTGATAGATCTCGGATAACCTAAATGACCTTGCAAAAACTTGAATGATTACTTCAAATGATCTTTAACGACCATTGAACGATATTAAATAATTATAAATGGCGTCTAAAGTTTGATATTCTAGAAGGAACATTATTGATGATTGATTCTTAAACAACTTTGATGCACCGTTCAAAGCCTTCGGATGATTTTGACCTTAATATTATTAAAAAAGTATTTCTAGAAGACTTTTTATACTTTTATCATTTTTATGACATTCATATATAATTTACATATAGAAAAGAAGTTGTCAAATTTCCATAATAATAAAAAGACCTAGACTGATCATTGAATCACATTAAATGACCTTATATATCCTTGATTGATCGTTGGATTTTTTTTTAGAATTTATAATAATAATTTACCTACTTATAATAATTTAATAAAGGTAATCAACTTTTGTTGAGCTTAGTTGACCTTGATGATATTGAATGTTCATATATGACCTTAAATGGACTTGAATAATTAAGATAATTAAGATAATTTAAAAAACTGAATAATTGAAAAATTCACTGTTTTTCAATTCAGTGTAAGTATGGATTACCACGTAGTAACGGTCGCAACTATTCTCTTTATCGAATAATTATTATTATTAGAGAGGGATATTTAACTTCCTTTTTATAACTTATAATATTAAGTATCTTCACAAAACTCGAAAATACAAACAGAAACTGAATATTTCCTAAATAACTTCCTCATTTATCTCTTGGTGAAACATTATAAAATAACATTGATCAATTGTTTATCTATTAAACACTGATTAATTGTTGTATGATTTAATCGTGTGCTTTTAAATAAACTCAAATGATCACCTTAAATAACCTTGAATGGCGATTCGTAGAAGTTGAATACTTGTTGTATGTCTTTAAATGATAATGAGAATTTCAACAGACCTTAGTTTCTAAATTAATCATTGCAAAAAAATCTGCCCACTCAAAACGTATCAAAAACAATAGGAGAAATCGATGAGAAGTGAAGAAAAATAATTGACTTATATTTATAATACAAATGCCTTTATTTGAGGCTTTTACTTGGTGAAATTCCATATTATTTATATTATATTATTTATCACTCTTGAGAATTTACACAGTTTAATGTCGATGCAATGCGATAATTGTTTCGCTGCCACTGTGGATTTATCAGGCAGATGATTAATCAAGCCGCTGTGTAGCGAAACAATTGTTTCGTGCATCGACATAATTTTTTTTTAAATTGGATGACCTAGACTGATTAAATACACTTAAATGAACTAAAATCAATTTTGAATGAAGTATCATTGGATATATTCATATAACCTTTAATACGCGTTCAAAATTTTTGAAAGAACTTTAGATATTTTTAAGTAATTGTTAATAATCAATGTTTCTTAAACTTGTAATTAAAATTTAATGATCTTAAATGGTTTTACTAATAAAAATAAAAGAGAAGAGTATTTTTCGTTGGGAAAAAATTAAAAGATAAGTTGAATATTTTCATAATCATACATAATTACTTAAGTGAAGCTTATTAAGTGAGTTGATAACTTATGACAAATCTAAATTTAATATCTTCGCAACAAACAAAAAAAACATCTTACCAGTTTTGACTTGATACTTGAGCGTGGTGACGCAGTCGTTGATGAGAGTTTGCAAGTTGAGTCCCTGCTCGGGAATCTTCAAGTCGAGGATCTTCTTCATGTCTTCCGGATGCTTGAAGTCCAGAATCTTCTCGGATCGGTCGTTGGTGCAGCGCACGAAGTCCAGGAGGACTTCGGTGACCTTCTGCAGGAACTCGTAAGTGACGGGGCCATCTTTGTATGGAAGCAAATCTACAAAACAAAAAAAAACAAAAACATATAAATTATTAACATTCATTTTTCCAAAGCCACACGATAAGATATTTTATATTGATATTAGTTTATTAAGACACTCGTCTAAACCATACAATTATCTTGAATGATCTTTCATAATCTTGAATGATTGTCTGTTGACCTCAAATGATTATTAATCTAATTTTGTTCTATGATCCATGGTAGACTAGCCCAAAATTACATGATCTTGAATTATCGTAGTGATCATGATAGAACTTGAATAAACTTGAATTACTTTGAACTACCTAGGCTTCAAATGATCGGTCGATATGATTTTGATTAAGATTCATTGTGCAATGCTAATTTTCTTTGTTAAAATTTTGTTCAATAATTAATGGAAAACTAGCCCAAAATTGCAAAGCATTAATTTTTTTTTAGCTTAGAAACAATTGTGGTATAAAATCATTGTGGCAGCGGTGGGATTCGAACCCACGCCTCCGAAGAGACTGGTGCCTTAAACCAGCGCCTTAGACCGCTCGGCCACGCTACCTATGAAAGTATGTTTTTAGCATGAAAATGTCAGCCAATAAAATTTATTTTTACACCAAACACGCCCCCAATAACCAACAAAAACCAAATTTTCACAAAAGTTACAATCATAGACTCTGTTTCACTCCAGAAACGCAGTATCTCTAGATCTCCAGAAATAAGTCCTATCAAAAAAACACAATCCCTCCTCTCTTATTGTGGTTAAATGCTGTCCTTCCCCACTGTTGAACCAACTTCCAGACAACTCTTTTACTATGTTATTAATGCGGTACAAAATCATTGGCAGCGGTGGGATTCGAACCCACGCCTCCGAGGAGACTGGTGCCTTAAACCAGCGCCTTAGACCGCTCGGCCACGCTACCTATGAAAATACGTTTTCAGCATGAAAATTTCAGCTTATGAAACATATATACACCAATCATGCATTTAAGAATTGGTAAACTATATCTTCAAACCAAAATACAAAATTTCTTAACCGTTAGGATTTATACACCCAGTTCTCATCAGAAGCGTAGAATCCTCTACCTCTCCAGAAATCAGACCTACTAAAAAGCAAACAACAATTCCTCTCTTATCGTGGTTAGCAACACTTTCCACAACCAAAATAATACTGTCATTCCACTGTTGAACCAATTGCCAAACAACTGCAGTATTATGAAACAAATGCAACACAAAATCTTTGGCAGCGGTGGGATTCGAACCCACGCCTCCGAAGAGACTGGTGCCTTAAACCAGCGCCTTAGACCGCTCGGCCACGCTACCTATGATAATACATTTTTAGCATAAAAATTTCTGCCTATGAAATTGAAATTTAAACTTTATTTTGTGAAAGAAATTCTACTGGGCGAAATTACTTCAAAAGATTTTCAGATCTCCTGAATAAGGAGAAAACTCAAAGTTTAGAGTTTGTGTTCAAACTTGGATGGATAGATACACACAAAAACACAGAAACACATTTTTTTCTAAAAGTTGTTGAAATACCGTTGTCTTCCGTCGATTTAATTGCCAAGACTTGTTTACGCGTCCTTGGCACACTGCACAATCTTTATTTAATCCTGGAATCTTATCCAGTGCCAATAATGTTTACATTTTGACAAAACTTCTCGGATTCTTCTCAAACTCTCCTTTGCTGCTAGTAATTCCTGGAATTACTTATTTACTCCAGTGATCAGTGCTTTGCCTTATGGTGCTGAAGCGCAATATAAAATAACTTGTAATTACTTTGTCCAGCAGTTAATTTTTATTTTAATAAATGTACAAAATAAACTGTTGGAGAAAGTGATTACAAGTTATTTTATATTGCATAATCTCATAAATTAGCATTACAACAAGCGCAATATCCAAAACTATTTAATCGATCCATTGGGTGCTAATCGATTAGTCTCCTTTCCAGTCAGTGGTCCAGAAAGTCAGATATGGGCTTCTTACCTACAAACGAAGTCACAAGGACCATCCTTTTATAACATCCTTACCAGAGAAACTCGAGCACTGAGATGGCGATGACAGCATAACTACTCTCCTCACCATTCCGACCAGATGTGCTGAACACAAAAACTATGCCAAAGATTTTCCTACTAACGTCCAGCAGATCCTAAACGAGGCCCTAATTACGCTTCAATAAAAGTCAGCCAACCAATTCCAATAGTATACTAATGCCATATTTCTAGATAAACCGACAAACACCTAATGAAGAGGCTATTCCACCTACAAACGCTAGTAGAGAGGTTTTATTCGGCAGGCGCACTAAGAGGTTGTGAATCTGACACCGTATTTCAGGGATCTTTTAAAGATTTCACGTCTTCTATAACAAAACGTTATAATGCTCACATACATTCTCTATACTTTCTTGAGCCATCGAAATCTACTCGATGATGCTGCTCCAATTCGAGAAGACCGTCACATAGAAGAATCAGTATTCGAATAATTCATTTAGCGATTTCCCGGAGAAAATGTTTTAGATGGTAGGATTCCGACACGATGCTGCTAAAGGAGGATCGCCGTGGTTTTCCTTTACTGAATGTCAACTTTAAAAACACGAATGTTCCATAGCAATATGCAAATTTTAACACTTGGGAAATCGAAAGTGTTTATCCACAGATTAGAGTAGATTTTGTTGATCTACTCTAATACAGGGTGCGGCAAAACAGACAGTGCAGTTTGGAACGCCCAGTACATCCCGTGTGGTGGGGGTACCTACCTGGAAGGGATCTCATTGTGTCGGGGGGTCGTGCCGTTTTTAGTCGTTACCATGGTTTGGTCTAGAGAACGCTCCCAAGAAATGTTGAACCGGATCCATGAGAGGTCAACTTTTTTCAATAGTGACGAGGCCCACTTTCATCTCTGTGAAGGGGTGAATAAATAAAATTTTCGATACTGGGCTGTAAATAACCCAAGGCAACTTTACGAGAAACCACTTCACTCCCCAAAAGTCACCGTGTGGTGTGCGATTTCCAAAATTGGGGTGATTGGGCCTTATTTTTTGAACTGCTCAACGTTATGCTTTCATGTTGGAAAATTTTTTTCAACCTCGTTTGGAAGAACTGATGGAGGAAGCAGATCTGGGAGACATCTGGTATCAGCAGGACGGGGCTATGGCCCATACTGCTCGAGTTTCAATGACGAAACTGCGACAGGTGTTCCCTGAGCGCCTTGTTTCTCTGAGAGGTGATGTGGAGTGGCCCACACGCGCCCCTCATCTGAGCATTTGGGACTTCTTCGTGTGGGCTACCGGAAGGAAAAGGTTTTTAGGCAACGACCTCGCACCTTGGAAGAACTCAGGGATCGAATTCGAAAGAAAATCGCGGCTACACCCATCGAGATGTGCCAAAATGCGGCCGAAAATTTCAGAAATCGCCTTCATCAATGTATCACAGCTGGGGGTCATCATCTTTTTGATGTCATCTTCAGGACATAATGCATAAAACGGCATGATGTACCCATTAAGATAAAATAAACCCCATTTCTTTAAATTGCGCCGTTTTGTCTTAATAGCCCTTCAAAACTGCACTGTCTGTTTTGCCGCACCCTGTATATCGGTATTGTTTATATGGTATACATTCGTTAACTAAACGCTGGCAGTAGTGTTTTTTTTTTAAATTCTTCTTTTGAACCATCCTTATTGGGGCAGATCAAGTGGTTTCTAGATTTTTGTGCTGCTGTTTAAGTACTTCAAATTGCGTTTCTTCAAAATAATTAATAAGGTTTTTATTAAATACGTAGATTACTTTCGGTTGGAAACAATACTCCATAATATTTATTACTGGTCTTCTACAACGTCTTCTATCTAGAACATCCGTCATTATTAATCTGGTGTATCTTTAAATTTTATCAGTACTGGCCCTACGTTACTAAATCAAATGTACTGTTACTACTTTGTTTACCTCCAGCAATGACGCCATTATCGAAAGCTTTTACACTTTCCATTCTCAATCTCTCTCCACTTTCTCCTTACAACAGAACCATCCCGACATCTATGCTTTTTGGTACTTTCCTTCTTACCAACGCTTCATTATCTAGGTTTAATGCTTGAAGCCGTCACTTTGTGATACATCTTGAATCTTCATTATCTTTAGCGACCTAAAGGCTATCCATACTTCTTCTGACCTTTCAACCACAACAAACAGATGAAGAGTGATGCTTCTTAATTTCCTTGCCGCCTAGCGACTTGATAGTATTTTTAGCAATGGATGTACCTTTATCAGAGAACTGGCCGCTTCCACCATCGATCACAGATATTGACCACGACACCTTTTCTTTGTTTTTATAAGGTAACCACTCTACTTGAACAAGTCATAGTCAGCAACCACATTACTATGACAAATCAGATTCGCAATTCTTAGCCGTTATGCTGTCCGCATGTCTCCCACCACCGAAATTCAGCTCCATTCAAAACAAAGTAAAAAGCTACCGCCACACTTTCTTCTCAGATCATCTCAACCGCAAATTCTTCAAGTGCTGGAAAATAAAAAAAACACTACACTTTCTTCACAATTTGATTTTATTTTGCTAGATGTACATTTCGAGTACTATGCAAAATAAAATCAAATTGTGAAGAAAGTGTAGTGTTTTTTTTATTTTCCAAGTGTATTAAATAAATCTTCACGTAACTCAAGAACAAATTTCTATCTTCAAGTGCTGCCTTGGCACTATGCACAAGAATGAACTCCGCCCTTCTACATGCAGTCAAAATTATTTGTGTATATTTTTTCTTACGGTTTGTGTACAATTTTATATTTATTTATGTATGCATGTTAGATAAAGGTACAATACAATACAAGACAGGTGTAGTATGGAGACAACTGGTATTGATCCAGCGGTGAGGGATGGGTTTTGAGGCGTGCTGGTGGTGGTATCTTTTCTTTTCTGGCTGATTTATGCAAGTAATGTTGTTTGACTGGCGTGCGGCGTAATATTATTCTTTTTTTATAAATTAAGTGATGAATGATGGGAATGGGATTCACTTAGTAGTTGGGGGTAAGGGCGCGTTTTCAAGATTTATTGTGGTGGTTCTTGGTGGGAACCAGGTCATCTCCAGAGTGGCGGAAGTGCGAGTGGCTGCATGTTGCTATTGAATTTTACTGGGAGTATCTGGTCAGAGTTGGCGTCGTTCGAGGGAGAAGGGAGGAGCTAGCTGAGAGGAGGTGGAGACAATAAAGAAGACAAGGATAGGTCTGATGAATGCTTTATAGGTGCTTAGTTCAATATTGGAGGTGAGGTCGGGGTGGAGAAGGGTTTTTGGCGGATTTCTAGGAAATTTGGTTTTGCGTGATTGTTGTCTGTGAAGGCAGGGATGAGGAAGGGAGAGTTTTTGATAGAGGTGAGGGTGGTGGAATATGGTGTATTGAGATTTGAAGGGATTGATGAAAAGATGCCAGGAGTAAGCTCATTCACGTCTGCTTGGAGGTTTGAGGCAGCTGATTATGGGATTCTGTAGGAGGTCTATAGAGCAGTATCATCAGCATAAGTCTGAATTGTGGAGAATATAGTGAGGGTATACCGTAAGAAAAGAGGGAGTAAAGAAATGACACCACAGAGTAAGGTGATAAGGTGAATGGAGAACAATTCGCGGTTTAGTAAGTCTGGAGAAGGGATTTGATTATTCGGATTAACAGTATTTGAGTGCTCATGCGGTGGAGTTTTATGATAAATCCTTCATACCAGACAGTGTTGAAGACATTTTGAATATCAAAAAATACAGCATAGTTTATTATTCTTACTAAAAGAATGATACAAAATAAAATACAGTCACGATAACTTTAAAATTTAAATCGCAAGACCTGAAGGCGGAGTTCACAGTGCAGTGTTCTTTCACTCAACCCATTATTTCCCGATTGACGGTAAATATCAGCAGGCTATTCTTGCCATTTAGGCTACATTTTTGCCATTGCTAGCACCTAATTTTGTATAATGATCACTTTAGGCGGAGTTTACTGTGGAGAACGTAACGCGAATATTTAACCATGGCAGAAGCCATTTTGGTGATTGGGGATGTGTTATTCGGAAGAGTCGAAGAGTTGGAAGCAGAAGACAGGCTCTAGGATTTCGCTCATGATATTGAGCAGGAAGATGGGACGATATGAAGAGAGCTCTTTAGATGGTGGGGAAGTATCCAGCAACGATCCAAGAGCGAACGATTAGGATGCGCAATTAGATGAGGTTAGCCGGAAGATGTTTTAGGATACAGTTGGAGATATCGTCAGGTCCAGGTGTGGAATTTTGGAGGATTTGATTAGGGAAGTTATCCATTCAGAAGTAATGTCATTGTAGGGGGAATGTTTACTGAATTATGCCAGGGGAAGAAGTTGACAAACCTTTCTAATTAAACTGACCTCCCCCATTTTCTCTTTTATTCTTCATCTTATCCAAGAAAATACCACCTTTTTGATAATGGAAGGCTATGAGCTGTTTCGCACAAGAAAATAAGTAAAACCGTTTCAATATCAAGAGTCATAATCAAGAAAAAACCAAACAGCCTCGTTCTACCATTGCTATTTAAAAATTTTGGAATATTTTTTTCTTATAAATCCAAAGCACCAAATGAATTACAGGTAGTAATAACCATCTTTATGATCTAATTAAAAAAAACCTTAATAGTCAGACAAAGCGTGAGCTGGATGATCGACTACGAGACCCATGACATTGACTGACTATACCAAGAAACGATGCATTCAAATATCGCCACTTTCAGACTGTTAACGGATATTTCAGGATACCCACGTATACCATTTACATGAAGCCTATTTCCACCAGATAATAATAATCTCACAAACTTCATAAAGACGAGAGCAACGCAGCAGACTGTCACTCGCCACCTGATTCTCAACCAAATTCCCAGAATTGGCGGTATTTTATTATCAGTAGGCGTCGTTCGATGGAGAAGAGGAGGCAAGCTGAGAGGGGGTGGAGGAAGTGAAGAAGACATGGGGGAATTTAAGGATAGGTCTGATTATTGCTTTATAGGTGCGTTGAATATTCGAAGTGTGGTCGCGGAGGTCAACGCAGCGATGCCTCTAGAAGACTATTTGAGGATTCCTTTGATGGTAACCGAGTGATTGAGATTGTGTTGGAAGGTGATGCCAAGGTAGGAAATAAGACAATGTCAATCGCCACCTAATTCTCTACCAAATTCCAGAGGCTGTTGAATTTTTCACTTTCACTCTTCCCCAAACTTGAAAATTATCAAACGTTATAAGGATTTTAAAAAAGCAGTAAACTAAATATATTTTTGTATGCAAATTAAATATTGAAATTTCTAGTGCAGTATTAATAATGATAATAATGAGAGAAAATTTCTCTCATTATGAATTATCATAATATATTTTATTTTACCATCATGTCCTTATTTTTTAGTAAAATAAATATACCAATTTTTACTGCTATTATTATAGTCTTATTCAATAATTGACTCTGCTTATTAATATTGAAATTAGTTTCGAAACAGCCACGAACAATCTGTTTAATCAGGTTTGATAAACAAGGGTTGGCGGGAGATTTATTCGTTCAACAAACAGCGGATTACCGAAATCCTTTTATCGCGTTTATAATTCCCAGCGACGGGGATGCGCCGCCGCCACCCCTCTCTCCACAGTCAATATTTGCCAGATCTGCGAGGGCGCGGTTAGTTCGGTTGGATGGGCGGATGGTAATTACTCTATGATTTGCATTTAATCGCAACGCAACACTCTCCAGAAACAAAACAAAAACAAAACGTTCTCGCCGTGACAATGCATTCACACATTGCCGTGACCAGGATTCGAACCTGGGTTACTACGGCCACAACGTAGGGTCCTAACCACTAGACGATCACGGCTACCGAGAACGGTGAAAGTAATAATTTTATATAATTTTGATCCGTTGTAATAAAACAATTTTTTTATTATCATCAAATAAATTTAATAGTATACTTTTTTATTAGTAGTGTTTGTAGTTTTAATATAGAAATTTGTTTTCGAGTTACGTGAAGATATGATTAAAACACTAACACTTTCTTTACAATTAACTGTGAAGAAAGTGTTAGTTGTAGTTTTATATTCTTATTTGCTTTTTGTTATAAATAATCACCATCATTACTCTTCCTTTTATTATTACTACTTCAGCTGCAACTGTGTGTGCCCACCACCGGCGTTTTTAAATTTTAGATTAATTCCTAATATTTCAAAGCTTACTTTGTTATTTTTGGTAAGAGAGGAAATCCTGCATGGATTAAAGCTTACTAAGATCAAGCTTGAAGGTCTATGTAAAAATTGGGTAGTTAATATTGGAGGTAGCGTGGCCGAGCGGTCTAAGGCGCTGGTTTAAGGCACCAGTCTCTTCGGAGGCGTGGGTTCGAATCCCACCGCTGCCAACTACTTTTTACTACTTCAATAGTGGCTTCTAAAGTATAATCATGTCGTCGGTCAGACAGAACATTATATTTAAAAAAATTGAGATGTGGCCATCGTAATACTGTTTCTGTATTGTTTTCAAAATAAAATTTGTGTTCGTTATTATGCATATTCTGTAAATAAAATCTTTGTAAATAAAGTCTAATTTAAATTCATCATAAGTTTTTTTAAATCGGTGGTGGCAGATGACCATGAAAAAAGTCGACGCCAAGAAAAAAAAAAAGTTTCTTGATTTATATTTCTTCAACTTCACACTGACATAACCATATATAATAATATAGGCCTACAAAAATTTGTCTTAAATATGCCAGAAATGGCAAAAATATTACCTCATGGGCTGCAATCTCCTGAAGAGTATCAAACTTCGCATTGTTAAGTTCTAAACCAATTTCTTTTCTTTGGGACCATTTAAGCATTTTTTTAAATTATAATTTAGGTTACAAGTAAATGTCTAGTGCTTAGTGGCCCAAATTTTGAGTTGCAATTTTGTTCAGCAACTGGTGTTTCACAAATCCACCGGTAGTATATTCGTTTCTTTATCTTTATGAATTTTACAAGCCTACACCGAAAGATAAATGGCATTTATGATAATATAAATATATGAATTTACAGCAATCTTAACAAATAAAATTCAGATTTGCCATTTTTGGCCATTGTAACAATGTGCTTAGTGGTCCAAATTTTGATTTATAGTTTTGTTCAGAAAGTTGCGTTTTACAAGTCCTCGGTAGTATAGTGGTCAGTATCCCCGCCTGTCACGCGGGAGACCGGAGTTCGATTCCCCGCCGGGGAGGACTTTTTGCTGATAATTAATTTTAGAAGAATGTTAATTAGCAGTTGCAGTAATTAGTTATGCCTACTAAACGTTTTGATAACTTGGGTGAAGAATTCGGAAGTCCTTAGGTCATCAAAAACTTCATTCACCTTCAATGATTTGTTTCTCTTCTATTTTGGTAAGTTGTGACTGTGACAAAATCTCTAATTCAAAATTTTTGATTCTTTAGAAATGTGCCAGAAAAGACTTATTGATTAAATTTCCATTTCTGAGAAAATCCTCATCATAATTCGTAATTCTATTCTACGATACTAGATCTCATACCAGTTTTCATCCAAATTCCAGGAATTATCAATAATTAATTTTAGAAGAATGTTAATTATCAATTACAGTAATTAGTTATAACTATTAAACGTCTTGATAACTTGGGTGAAGAATTCGGAAGTCCTTGGACATCAAAAACTTCATTCACATTCAATTATTTATTGTTCTTCTACTTTGATAAGTTGTGACTGTGACAAAATCTCCAATTCAAAATTTTTGAATATTTAGAAATGTGCTAGAAAAGACTTATTGACTAAATTTCCAGTTTTCATCCAAATTCCAGGAATTATCTTTGAAAGTACATTTTCTTTTTTCTTTACTTATCAACACTTTTCTTCAGAGATTTCTGTTTCTTTTTTTGGAAATTTGGAAATTCTATTGTATTATCCTGTCGCCAATATCAATATCATAGCCTTCTTTCCTTGCTAAAAACTCAGTAATCCAACTTCATCTCTAAATTGATTACTGTCAAATCCATTATTATCATGTATTTCATTTATTTCAATTTCTCATTTCTTCTAAGATTCTAGTAATTTTTGTTTATAAAGGTTTATAAATTTTTCAACATTCTTCTTCGAAACTGTTTCTCCAGCAATTTCCAGTTTTCTTCAAACTCCTCTTAAAAATTTATTCACCTTATCAGATTTTTCCAGAAGCTTTATTCAACAAATTTTCTATCAACTTCTCATCGAATTTTTTTTCTCCAGCAATTTCCGGTTTTCTAGAAACTATTTTAAAATTCACCTAACCTTATCAGCTTTATCCAAAATTTGTATTCAAGATTTTATACATTTTCCAACAACTTCACTTCAAAAATTTGTCTCCAGCAATTTACAGTTTTCTACAAACTTCTTTTAAACATTATCAGCTCTTCCCAGAATGTTTGTTAGTGATTTTTAGAATTTTCCAAGAATTTTATTTTTTATTTATTTATTTATTTATACCTATATCTTTTGACTCCTTCTTAAAAAATACATATTCAACAAATTAATTTAAAAAACATACGTCAATTTCTCTTTAGAGTTAGGAAAATGTTCTTCAAGAATTATTTCTTTTTCGCTGTTGACGGTTTCCTATAATTGTCAGTGATTAACCACTCAACTAGGAAGATTTGGTGCAAAGCTTAAGACAATAAATGTCACCTTTCTTGCTTTATCTTAACGTATTTTTATCTTCAGAATTACGAAAATTTTCTTCATGAATTTAACAGATTTTGAATTTTCTTCATTTTCTTCAAAGTGCCAAAATAATGTTTTTAGGTCCTGAAATTCTCCAACAATCTTTTTTTTAATTTTAATAACTTTGCACCATAATATATATAAATGATTATTACAGGTTATATTTTTTTAGTTCAAAGTTGTTTATTTGTTTATTATTGTCAAATCCATTATTATTAATAATAATAATATCTATTGAAATCTCTTATTTTGTTCGACGTCCTCTTCAAAAATTACTTTAACTTATCTTTTTTAGCAATTTTTGTTCAAGATGTCTAAAACTTCAATCCGCCTTATTAAAATATTTGATGAATTGAAAATAACTTCTTCATCTAAATATCCATCAAACTTTTAGATTTGTAAAATTTCTCAGTAATTTCTAGTTTTATACAAACTTCTTTTTAAAACTTGCCTATTTTCCAGAAGCTTTTTTCTAGATTTTTTTTATTTTCCAAGAATTAAAAACATTTAAGTATTTTGACAATTTCTCTTCAATATTACAACATTTTTCAAGGGTTCTGGAATTTTCTAGATAAGATATCAACAACAACATCCGGAATGGTATTACTGCCATTTATGTCAAAAGGGGAACAGATCATTCCCGTTTTCTTCTGAAGAATTTCACGAACCTCGAGGCAATTGCGTTCATTGTTAATTTTTACAGCGTACTGCTAAAGATCGTGTCAGCTTATGCTTAAAGATAATTTAAACCTTGTATTTAACGACAATAAGACCAAGATCATGCATAGTGACCTAAATTCTAAAAGCCCTAGCTGGAACAGCAGGGTCACAAACAAAAATGTTCTCTGAAAACAATCCAGTATTTTTGGGTTTTACGTTCGACACCTAGAGACCATTCAGAAAAGTTAAGTAAACGAACTACCACAAATACAAGCGAAGGGGTAAGTACCTCTTCAGAATATCAGATCTAAAACAGATTTTGAAGTAGCTCTTGGCAAGCTCTCCTCGGCCATACCCGCTGCTGTTACCGAGTCCACGATTAGTAGAATTGCCTCACAGATCGATTGTCTGGATATTCGCTCTGTGCTAAAGTCTCCAAGTCTCGGATAAGAGAGAAATAGAACCGGACAGAGCACTCAAAGACAAAGACGACTTGAGTAAACTAAAAAAAGTACCCGCATGGGTTTTGTGTTTGTTCTTATTTCTTTATATATTCTTTCCTAGTCTTTCGGCCTTTTGTCATTTTAGTTGCTTCTTGTCTTGAAATGCCTCTTTTCTCTAGTATTTCATTTATTGCTCCTTCCCATGTCTTTCTTGGCCGTCTCCTTTTTTCTTTCCTTGTGATCTTGCTTCCTATACTTTTCTGGCTTCTGTTTTTGTCCATTCTCTGTACATGTCTTCACCATCCTAGTTGTCTCTCTTCTATGCATTCTTCTATACTCTTTACTTGTAGGTTTCCTCTTATTATCAATTAGACTTCCATTTTCCTTAGGTTTAAAAATGTTTCCTCTTGTTAAACACTTCTTTCACGTTCACGTAAGCTATAAATATTGATTTCTTTGTTTCCAATGTCCTATTGATTATTGTCTTTAGCGTAAATATATGGTCATGTGTACTTCTCCTTGGCCTGAAACCGCTCTGTGTCTTCTTTTCTACTATTTGTCTCAACCTTTTTTCTATAATTTTTTCAAATGTTTTTGTAGTTATACTAATTAGTGTGATTCCTCTGTAATTGAATTTTTAAATAAAGTAAAACTCACTTTGTTAATATCACACTATTTATTTAAAAAGTGACTCGAGTTTCGATCAACAGCTGATCATTTTCAAACTTAAAGTAATTTAATATACATTTCAACACATTTTTATATACAGTTAAATAAGGAGGAGGATACTAAGTCCAACTGGTCGTTAATTATGGGGAAGTCCGGATTAAATTTTGCTTTGTGAATTTCCAGAGACTCGAGTAAATCCATTTTAAGCCCTTTCTATTTAAAAAAATCCTCTGTAATTGTTGCAAATTGTCTTGTTTCCAGCTTTGTAAATGAGCACTATCATTCCTACTTCCCATTCCTTTATTATTTTTTCTTCTTTCCACACTTTGTTGATCAATTTCTATAACTTATTATTTCCCTTTATTTCTATATTCTTAATCATTATTTCTATCGGTGAGTTTTATGAGTACGTGAAAATATTTATATTAAATAAAACAATAGTTTGGCACTTTTTTCACTTGGTTTATTTTATAGCTAAATGTACATTTCGGTCACAAAGTGACCATTATCAATAGCAAACTGTTTTATTTAATCATTATTTCTGTTATTTTATCTACTCCTCTTGAGTTTCCAACCTTTAGTTCTTTGATTACATCTTCTACTTGTTGTTCTGTTATTTCGTCTTGTTGGTATTCTGTATCTTCTCTTGTTATGTCATCCGCTTCTTGGATTTGCTGACAGTCAGTGAAAAATACTCAAAGTTTTAAGAAAAATGCTGCCTAAATAGCCAAGAATAGCAATAAAGGAACTTAAGGTGATCATCCCAAGTCTGCTTAAAAAATGGGCCCGAGTGGAAGAACACAAGAAGTGACCTCAAGCCTTTTCGTGTGTGATTGAAATTTTTGTAGAATTGAAAACTGTATTTGAATACATTATATAAGCACATTAATAAAAATACATACATGTATACATAGTTTCAGTTCAGTAATTCTTGAAGATATGTCTTCCATTTTTCCATTGTTTCTGTCCCCGTCATTAATCCTGCTTCATCTTTTATTCTTATATACTCATTATTTTTATAATTTCTTAGATTTTTTAGTGTCTTGTACAATATCTTCTGTTTGTCTTTGTATTTTCTTCCATCTTGCTTCTAAATTCTTCCCACGTCCTTTGTTTTTCAGTCAGTATCATTTTCTCTGCTTTAATTCTCTCTCTCTCTTGTATTCACAATATATCACTATAGTACTTGGCATTATCTATAGTTTATAGTAGTAGAAAAATGTAATTTATCATAGTATTACAACACAGTAAAAAGATATATAGATTAAATCAAGGAAAAGGTTAGTTCTGACTTTCAGAATTAATGTTCAATACCTGTCACCAGAGGTAAATTATTTGCATTGTTTTGCGTCTGAAATTTGAGTCGTCATAGCTGTTCTGTACCCTCGTGCTCAGGAATGTTTGCCATGTTTCCTTTTTAATTTTCATTGTCCACCAATTGCTTTTTGAACTTACTTTTTTGTTTGTCCCACATACTCGTTTAACTGTCTCTATTATTACTGTCCTTAATTACCATTCCTCGTCTATACTTTGCGTTTCTAGTCCTACTAGCTCGCTTGCCTTGCTTATTTCATCTTCATATTTCCTGGCTATGTCTTTTCTTCGTCTTTTCCTTTTGCTTTCCTTTTCCTTTTACTTCTATATTTCTCCTATTAGCAAAGAGTGGTCACTTCCTATTATAAATATCCCCTTCTGACTCTTGTATCTCTTATCTTTCTCCTGTTTATTATTTCTGTTGTAATGTAGTCTATTATTCGCCTCTGCTTTGTTGTTCCCTTGTGTACTTATGAATTTCTTTATAATCAAAAAACATATTAGTTATTCAAATTAAGAGAAGTAAAACTCTTGCGTGTCAGTTATCTGAAAATAAAGAAATGGAACATAACAAGAGTTTTACTTCTCCTAATTTGAACATTTGGTTCCATCAAGAGAGTAGCAGAACAAGTATCGATTATATTAGTTATTATTAGATCTTGTTCTATGCAGTTGTCTATCATTATTTCTGTGTTCATCACCATGTCTTCCCAGAACTACTTTGTGTATATCGTCCTCTTTTTCTACCCGTTAATTGAAATTTCTCAATATGAATGGATGAACGAATAAATAAACTCTGGAATTTTGTTCAGACGCTCAAGCGACAAAATTCCAGAAACCAAGCGTTATTAATGGCGAATGGGCACTTTTACACCGAATACGAACTAACAGAGTACTCAATCCAAGCCGTAATCTCTACTTTAACTCTGTAGTCAGTGATAGTGCTGCGACTAACATTAATAATTATAACAACCGCAAGTGGACCTGACATGTCGTATCGATAGTATTTCCCTGCGATGGTCAAAAACCACGCCTGTAGATGCGCGGTGTTGAATATCGCGAATACCATAGTGCGTTTGGGATGTTTTCCCTTCGCCTGGAAGCTAGCCTCTGTGGTTAGCATCCTCAAGGTGGGAAAATCACCGCTACTTCCATCTACCTACCATCCCATCAGCTTGCTAAGTATGTTAAGCAAGCTAGTGGAGAAGATTCCATGAGTCATATTTCAGTTTTCATCAGCTTCCGAGGGTGCATGAATTCAGCTCCAAGAGCTTTACGATAAAAATCAACACCGCGGATTTTTTTATCTAGCTACCGTTACGTATCCTGGTCAAAGACAATCGTATGCCAAATTTAAAAGGGCAAGGTCTCGTTGGATAAGTTCTAGCCCTACATGAACACGATTACAACTTTATCTGTTAAAAAAGCAGAATAAAGCTTTTTACCATGATGATAAGACCGCAGCTGACCTACGCCGTCTCGATATGGGGTTATTGTAGTCCCTCGCTTATAGAGAAACTCCAGCGTACACAAAACCTCACTGAGGAACCCATACTGAATGCGGAATACACAGATTCACCGTGACACGAAGATTTCGTATGTCCTTAAGTACATCAAAGACATTGTTGTAAACTTCTACAGCAAACTAGACAAAAGCCCTCCTCTGGAAAAATTTCTTGAAATACGATATCAATACTAATAGCAAACATAAAAGGTCATGTAAGATTATAATTGGTACTCCCCATCCCTTAAAACCTTGATCCACTGCAATCCGTTCGGTGTTGCTGCTCCTTTCGAGGAGAGCATCACTTGGGACTAGAAAAGACCTTTTGATCCTAGACTAATCACAAAAGCGATCGCGGAGGTGTGGTTTTAGTAGGTAGGAGTCCAACACTACCCTATTAAAAGGGTGGCCATGATGGATTACCTCTTCTCTTATCAAAAAAAATCCCTCACCTTTAACTGCACTGATGAGATCCAAAATAAGTAAAAACTAGGCTGTTGTTATTAGAGAAACAATAATTTAATTCGCATATTTTATTTTAAAAAATTAAGTTTAATACATTGGTTTACTGTTATCGTTAGTCTATGTTCACAGTTTTGCATTTTAGGTTCTAAAAATTATCTTAAAGGTCTAGAGACAACATTTCTCATTTTTGAAATATTATATCCACGAGTTATAAGTCGACGAAAGCCTAAGTCAAAAAAAGAAAAAAAATGTCTACGAGTTTATTTGAGGCAGTTTTAGTTTTCTTTTTTAATGAAAAACTATCTGAATGCTAACCTTTCGATTTTCTTGTAACTTATAAACCTTGCGTCGATTTTTTTTTATATTTCCGAAATTTCTTTTTAAATGTAGTTTTTAACATTCATATTTTTTCAAAGGGTTTCTCTAACTCATTGATTCTACTTGCGAGCTGGATACATTTTAACCCTTTATATGTATATATTTTTGTTACTTAATCTATTATTATGGGACTGAAGGAGCACCGGTCGATAGCCAATGGAATAACAAGAAGAGAAAAAGTAATAAGAAGTAGTAACTGTCCTATTATCAGATGTAACACTATTTCCCAATAAAGATGTTTATCTCTTTCTATTATTATTATGTTTAAATATTTTCTAGCAAATAAAAAATTGAATACTTATTGCTCAAGACTTTGGATTGATTTTAAATAATAATAACTTTACACGTGTACGTCTTACAGCGCCTTAAAAGTGAGTATTTTTTTATCAAACAGGAAAACTTACGTTCGGGACGGGACAATGGTTGGCTTTTATTAAAAACGGAAGGGGAAGAACGGGCAACATCTGCTTCCAGGAGGCACAGCTTGCGAAACCCGGGATGAATTCCAGGGGCGTCGCATATGTTATTGGTGTTACAAAAAAATCGACTTGGTGAAAGATATGTAAAAAAATACTGCAGAAATATAATATTTAGAATATATATTTTTTAACAGCGAAAAAATCAACTTAGCCAGAGCTATCAAAAAAAACAAGAATATTTGGAATAGATAGAATAAAATTCCGTATTTTTTCTGCAGTGTAGGGCGTAGGTTGTAAAGTATTCAATTGATATTTTTTCGGCTTTTCAGTGTAATTTGTGCTTTTGGTAAAATTCAGAAAGGACATAGAGGATGATTCATGCATAACTGCAGAAAACTGTTATGTTTTTAAGCTGTAGACACTAAAGGCATTTTATTCTTGATACATTAAAAGAATATAAATAAGAAAATCATGGGATATTAACGATGGAAGAGTCTTATTTATAATTTTACATATTTCCTAATATGTAAATTTTTGTAGTTATATTTGAAAGAGAATAATTTTCCGTCATCGAGAAAGTCTTCATGGATACCAGAAGAATAGAGAGTAAGAATGGAAGAACGCATATTTTGTGAATTGAAGCCTTTCCAAATACGATCAAAATTTCTGCAGATTATTATTATAGTAATATTAGAATCTTTGAATAATAATGTCCTTTAGGTCGTTGTATAATAAAAATAGGTTATTTTAAATTATTCATGACTGTTTTATATTCCATTAACAAAAAGTATCAAATGATTTTCTCGCGGTTGAATTATCGTGCCGTTCCGGAGTTACGCCACTGGCGCACCCCCTTGCGAATTGCGGAGTAACTGAATTGTAATCGCTGGGGGCGCGCGCTCGACTTTAATTAAAAGTCTCTCGGGCCCTTTTGGAGCATTTACATCGATGACTGCTCCTTTTGTGTCCCACAGATTAAAACAACCTGCGAATGCGCGACTTTTGCCATTATACAAATATAACCTTCACATACTAGAAATTTGATGTTTTTTTTTTTACATTCTCCGTAATAATACTTCAGGATAAATATAAAGAAAAAAAATCCTGTGTTAATATAAAAGCACAATAACTTCTATTCTATTGTATTCTATACTAAATTTCCTATAATTATGATTATAATAAAAATAAACCTCGCCGTGACAATGTATTCAGACATTGCCGTGACCAGGATTCGAACCTGGGTTACTACGGCCACAACGTAGGGTCCTAACCACTAGACGATCACGGCTATCGAGGACTTGACGTTCAATTGTTTAAACAATAATAGTAACATTTTTAACTGTATATTGTGTTGCATACGTTTGGGAATTTTTAATAAATGTAAAGATTAATGGAGCGCGTTTTAAAGAGAAATCCAATAACCATTTTTCTCCTGCGGAATTCCTGCGGAGCGGCGCTGAGCAAACAGTGGTCGCGATCGGTGATCGCGACGCCGCCGACGGTTTCGCTTGAGCGGCAGCAACGGGGCCGAGGTAATTTTTCAACCTAAGCCGCACTTCCCTAGTTTATTTAGTGTGGCTTTGGCGGTATTACCCTTGTCTATGTTGGTTACACGAAAATGCCCCCTCGAGAGAGGGCGGTGGTGGCCCTTTAATAGTATTTTTTCACTATCAATAATCATTTACTGTCGGATATTCCCGAGCCAGGGATTAGTTGAATGAACGATGAAGGTATGCTTCGAGTGGTGATTTTTCCCTAAAGCTTTTCCTCATATAAACACATTTCATCATTTAAGCAGTGCTACTGTTTAAAATTTTAGTTCTTCAAATGATTCAGTTTTTATATTTTTATCATTATTCTCCTGCAGTCTTTCTCGTGTTCTCTCCCCAAAAATTGTCTTATTTTCCTTGCATGTTCTTTAACTCTCAACTCCTTTGAAAAATTTAACTATCCCACACTTCAGTTATCATACCATAAAAATGATCTATTTAAAGAATATTGCGGACAAACAGAATTTTTATAATGATTTTCTTTATTGGTAGAAGAAACCAAGTTTATTGGTAGTTTTCTTGATTGATGGAATCTGTAGAAAATTGATTTTTCGCAATGGCTTCTTACAATATATTTTCGAAAGTACTTATATAGTTTTATCCATAAAAAGTAAAGATGAACTTTCAATATCTGTCAGCCTCATCAATCAATTATTTGTTACAGTTGTATTGAGTTGCTGGGAAATTCTAGAAATTATTGAAAAAGTAAAAGAACAATCCAAAAACTAATTTGAAAAATCTTTTAATTTTGAAGAAAAATTTCTTAAAGATCCTATAAATCTGTAGGGAAAATTACTGGACATGCAGGAAGAAAATTTAATCTCGAGAAGAAATGTCATGTTATTTGGAAGTGAAATTCTTAGAAAAAAATGTTCACAATAATAACAGTTTGTTAAGAAACCCACCCTACATGTACAATTAAACATACATCACAAATGGAGTTTAATTACCAAGGAAAATAAAATCAAAATCGCAGATGAAAATTTGAAAAAATACAACGACATATTTTGTAAAAGTTTAATTGTAAATGTAGGGTGGGTGGTTGACTCCTATCCTACCCCACAATCAAAAAAACATAAAACAGAATTTAATCGAATTATATATTATTTATTACGTAAACAATAATGAAAAGTTTCTTAGGAAAATTTTTCTGAAATAAAAGTTGAATAGATTTTTTTTTTGATTCTATAAATTTTACGCCAAGTTTATAAAGATGTTTTCTGGTTGAAGGGTAGGGTAGAGGCCACCCACCCACCCTACATATGCACATTAACATAACCCATTTATAGCGTTTTGTTTGTAATATAAATAAAAACAAAATCGCGATTGATAATTTAAAAAAAATACAAATATTTGTAGGGTGAGTGAGTGTACCTTATCCCACCCTCAAATTCGGAAAAAACTAATAGTTTTGTTTTTATATTCTATTTTAATGATTGGATTTAATGTATTTTTACAAGTTCTGATAAGTTTTAAAAAAAATACATCGCAGAGATATATAAAATTAAAATCCATTTTGTTAAGACTGAAGAAATTAAAAATTGCATTCCAGAGTTTGAAAAATTCTACATAAATAACTACAGCAGGAATTGGCTTTAAAATTACAGAATTTATTGATAAATAGTGTATTTATAAATATTTAGTAAAACAATTGACATAGGCTACCTACAAACAAAATTACAATCCATTTTGTTAAGACTGAAGAAATTAAAAATTGCATTCCAGAGTTTGAAAAAATCTACAAAAATAACTACAGCAGGAATTCGCTTTAAAATTTCAGAATTTATTGATAAATAGTGTATTTAAAAATATTTAGTAAAACAATTGACATACGCCACCTATAAACAGAATTACAATCCATTTTGTTAAGGCTGAAGAAATTAAAAATTGCATTCCAGAGTTTGAAAAATTCTACAAAAACAACTACAGCAGGAATTGGCTTTAAAATTTCAGAATTTATTAATAAATAGTGTATTTAAAAAATATTTAGTAAAACAATTGACGCCACCTACAAACAAAATTACAATCCACTTTGTTAAGCCTGAAGAAATTAAATATTGCATTCCAGAGTTTTAAAAATTCTAAAAAGATAATTACAGCAGGAATTGGCTTTAAAATTTCAGAATCTATTTAAAAATAATCTAGTTATAAATTTCTACTAGCATAATTGACATACGCCACCTATAAATAAAAATACAATCCATTTTGTTAAGACTGAAGAAATTAAAAATTGCATTTCAGAGTTTTAAAAATTCTAAAAAGATAATTACAGCAGGAATTGGCTTTAAAATTTCAGAATCTATTGAAAAATAATCTAGTTATAAATTTCTACTAACACAATTGACATACGCCACGTATAAACAAAATTACAATCAATTTTGCTAAGACTGAAGAAATTATAAATTTCATTCCAAAGTTTGAAAAATTCTACAAAAATAACTACAGCAGGAATTGGCTTTAAAATTTCAGAATTTATTGATAAATAGTGTATTTATAAGTATTTAGTAAAACAATTGACATACGCCACCTACAAACAAAATTACAATCCATTTTGTTAAGACTGAAGAAATTAAAAATTGCATTTCAGAGTTTGAAAAATTCTAAAAAGATAATTACAGCAAAAATTGGCTTTAAAATTTCGAAATCTATTGAAAAATAATCTAGTTATAAATTTCTACTAACATATTTGACATACGCCACCTACAAACAAAATTACAATCCATTTTGTTAAGACTGAAGAAATTAAAAATTGCATTCCAGAGTTTGAAAAATTCTACAAAAATAACTACAATAGGAATTGGCTTTAAAATTTCAGAATTTATTGACAAATAGTGTATTTATAAATATTTAGTAAAATAATTGACATACGCCACCTACAAACAAAATTACAATCCATTTTGTTAAGATTGAAGAAATTAAAAATTGTATTCCAGAGTTTTAAAAATTCTAAAAAGATAATTACATCAGGAATTAGCTTTAAAATTTCAGAATCTATTGATAAATAATCTAGTTATAAATTTTTACTAACACAATTGACATACGCCACCTATAAATAAAAATACAATCCATTTTGTTAAGATTGAAGAAATTAAAAATTGCATGCCAGAGTTTGAAAAATTCTACAAAAATAACCACAGCAGGAATTGGCTTTAAAATTTCATAATTGATTGATAAATAGTATATTTATAAATATTTAGTAAAACAATTGACATACACCACTTACAAACAAAATTACAATCCATTTTGTTAAGACTGAAGAAATTAAAAATTGCATTGCAGAGTTTTAAAATTTCTAAAAAGATAATTACAGCAAAAATTGGCTTTAAAATTTCGAAATCTATTGAAAAATAATCTAGTTATAAATTTCTACTAACATATTTGACATACGCCTACAAACAAAATTACAATCCATTTTGTTAAGACTGAAGAAATTTAAAATTGCATTTCAGAGTTTTAAAAATTCTAAAAAGATAATTACAGCAGGAATTGGCTTTAAAATATCAGAATCTATTGAAAATTAATCTAGTTATAAATTTGTACTAACACAATTGACATACGCTACCTATAAACAAAATTACAATCCATTTTGTTCAGACTGAAGAAATTAAAAATTGCATTCCAGAGTTTGAAAAGTTCTACAAAAATAACTACAGCAGGAATTGGCTTTAAAATTTCAGAATTTATTGATAAATAGTGTATTTATAAATATTTAGTAAAACAATTGACATTTGCCACCTACAAACAAAATAACAATCCATTTTGTTAAGACTGAAGAAATTAAAAATTGCATTTCAGAGTTTTAAAAATTGTAAAAAGATAATTACAGCAGGAATTGGCTTTAAAATTTCAGAATCTATTGATAAATAATCTAGTTATAAATTTCTACTAACACAATTGAGATACGCCACCTATAAAAAAAAAATACAATCCATTTTGTAAGACTGAAGAAATTAAAAATTGCATTTCAGAGTTTTAAAAATTCTAAAAAGATAATTACCGCAGGAATTGGTTTTAAAATTTCAGAATCTATTCAAAAATAATCTAGTTATAAATGTCTACTAACACAAATGACATACGCCACCTATAAACAAAATTACAATCCATTTTGTTAAGACTGAAGAAATTAAAAATTGCATTCCAGAGTTTGAAAAATTCTACAAAAATAACCACAGCAGAAATTGGCTTTAAAATTTCAGAATTGATTGATATATAGTGTATTTAAAAATATTTAGTAAAACAATTGACATACGCCACCTACAAACAAAATTACAATCCATTTTGTTAAGCCTGAAGAAATTAAAAATTGCATTTCAGAGTTTGAAAAATTCTACAAAAATAACTACTGCAGGAATTTGCTTTAAAATTTCAGAATTTATTGATAAATAGTGTATTTAAAAATATTTAGTAAAACAATTGACACACGCCACCTACAAACAAAATTACAATCCATTTTGTTAAGATTGAAGAAATTAAAAATTGCATTCCAGAGTTTTAAAAATTCTAAAAAGATAATTACAGCAGGAATTGGCTATAAAATTTTACAATCGATTGAAAAATAATCTACTTATAAATTTCTACTAACACAATTGGCATACGCCACCTATAAACAAAATTACAATCCATTTTGTTAAGACTGAAGAAATTAAAAATTGCATTCCAGAGTTTGAAAAATTCTACAAAAATAACTACAGCAGGAATTGGCTTTAAAATTTCAGAATCTATTGAAAAATAATCTAGTTATAAACTTCTACTAACACAGTTGACATACGCCACCTATAAATAAAAATACAATCCGTTTTGTTAAGACTGAAGAAATGAAAAATTGCATTCCAGAGTTTGAAAAAATCTACAAAAATAACTACTGCAGGAATTGGCTTTAAAATTTCAGAATTTATTGATAAATAGTGTATTTAAAAATATTTAGTAAAACAATTGACATACGCCACTTTCAAACAAAATTAAAATCCATTTTGTTAAGATTGAAGAAATTAAAAATTGCATTCCAGAGTTTTAAAAATTCTAAAAAAAATTACACCAGGAATTGGCATTAAAATTTCAGAATCTATTGAAAAATAATCTAGTTATAAATTTCTACTAACACAATTGACATACGCTACCTATAAATACATATACAATCGATTTTGTTAAGACTGAAGAAATTAAAAATTTCATTCCAGAGTTTGAAAAATTCTACAAAAATAACTACAGCAGGAATTTGCTTTAAAATTTCAGAATTTATTAATAAATAGTGTATTTATAAATATTTAGTAAAACAATTGACATACGCCACCTACAAACAAAATTACAATCCCTTTTGTTAAGACTGAAGAAAATAAAAATTGCATTTAAGAGTTTTAAAAATTCTAAAAAGACAATTACAGCAGGAATTGGCTTTAAATTTTCAGAATCTATTGAAAAATAATCTAGTTATAAATTTTTACTAACATAATTAACATACACCACCTATAAATAAAAATACAATCCATTTTGTTAAGATTGAAGAAATTAAAAAATTGCATTTCAGAGTTTGAAAAATTCTAAAAAAATAACTACATTAGGAATTAGCTTTAAAATTTCAGAATCTATTGAAAAATAATCTAGTTATAAATTTCTACTAACACAATTGACATACGCCACCTATAAACAAAATTACAATCCATTTTGCCAAGACTGAAGAAATTAAAAGTTCCATTCCAGAGTTTAAAAAATTCTACAAAAATACCTACAGCAGGAATTGGCTTTAAAATTTCAGAATTTATTGATAAATAGTGTATTCATAAATATTTAGTAAAACAATTGACATACGCCACCTACAAACAAAATTACAATCCATTTTGTTAAGATTGAAGAAATTAAAAATTGCATTCCAGAGTTTGAAAAATTCTACAATAAACACCACAGCAGGAATTGGCTTTAAAATTTCAGAATCTATTAAAAATTAATCTAGTTATAAATTTCTACTAACACAATTGACATACGCTACCTATAAACAAAATTACAATCCATTTTGTTAAGACTGAAGAAATTAAAAATTACATACCAGACTTTGAAAAATTCTACAAAAATAACTACAGCAGGAATTGGCTTTAAAATTTCAGAATTTATTAATAAATAGTGTATTTAAAAATATTTAGTAAAACAATTGACATACGCCACCTATAAACAAAATTACAATCCATTTTGTTAAGACTGAAGAAATTAAATATTGCATTCCACAGTTTTAAAAATTCTAAAAAGATAATTACAGCAGGAATTGGCTATAAAATTTTAGAATCTATTGAAAAATAATCTACTTATAAATTTCTACTAACACAATTGACATACGCCACCTATAAACAAAATTACAATCCATTTTGTTAAAACTGAAGAAACTAAAAATTGCATTTCAGAGTTTGAAAAATTCTACAAAAATAACTACAGCAGTAATTGGCTTTTAAATGTCAGAAATAATTGATAGATAGTCTATTTAAAAATATTTAGTAAAACAATTGACACACGCCACCTACAAACAAAATTACAATCCATTTTGTTAAGATTGAAGAAATTAAAAATTGCATTCCAGAGTTTTAGAAATTCTAAAAAGATAATTACACAGAAACTGGTTTTAAAATTTCAGAATCTATTAAAAAATAATCTAGTTATAAATTTCTACTAACACAATTGACATACGCCATCTATAAACAAAATAAAATCCATTTTGTTAAGACTGAAGAAATTAAAAATTGCATTCCAGAGTTTGAAAAATTCTACAAAAATAACTACAGCAGGAATTTTGCTTTAAAATTTCAGAATTTATTGATAAATAGTGTATTTATAAATATTTAGTAAAACAATTGACACACGCCACCTACAAACAAAATTACAATCCATTTTGTTAAGACTGAAGAAATTAAAAATTGCATTTCAGAGTTTTAAAAATTCTAAAAAGTTTATTACAGCAGGAATTGGCTTTAAAATTTCAAAATCTATTGAAAAATAATCTAGTTATAAATTTCTACTAACATAATTGACATACGCCACCTATAAATAAAAATACAATCCATTTTGCTAAGACTGAAGAAATTAAAAATTGCATTTCAGAGTTTTAAAAATTCTAAAAAAATAATTACAGCAGGAATTGGCTTTAAAATTTCAGAATCTATTGAAAAATAATCGAGTTATAAATTTCTACTAAAACAATTGATATAGGCCAGGTATTAACAAAATTACAATCCATTTTGTTAAGACTGAAGAAATTAAAAATTGCATTTCAGAGTTTGAAAAATTCTAAAAAGATAATTACAGCAGGAATTAGCTTTAAAATTTCAGAATCTATTAAAAAATAATCTAGTTATATATTTCTACTAACACAATTGATATACGCTACCTACAAACAAAATTAAAATCCATTTTGCCAAGACTGAAGAAATTAAAAATTGCATTCCAGAGTTTGAAAAATTCTACAAAAATAACTACAGCAGGAATTGGCTTTAAAATATCAGAATTTATTGATAGATAGTGTATTTATAAATATTTAGTAAAACAATTGACATACGCTACCTTCAAACAAAATTACATTCCATTTTGTTAAGACTGAAGAAATTAAAAATTGCATTCCAGAGTTTTAAAAATTCTAAAAAGATAATTACAGCAGGAATTGGCTTTAAAATTTCAGAATCTATTGAAAAATAATCTAGTTATAAATTTCTACTAACACAATTGAGATACGCCACCTATAAATAAAAATACAATCCATTTTGTTAAGACTGAAGAAATTAAAAATTGCATTCCAGAGGTTTAAACATTATAAAAAGATAATTACAGAAGGAATTCGCTTGAAAATTTCAAAATTTATTGATAAATAGTCTATTTAAAAATATTTAGTAAAACAATTGACATACTCTACATACAAACAAAATTACAATCCATTTTCTAAGACTGAAGAAATTGAAAATTGCATTTCAGAGTTTGAAAAATTCTAAAAATCTAATAATTTAGAAGGTGGTATGGAGGACATCAATTTTCTTAATAAATTTTTTAATTCTATCGCTTTTCTTAAAGTGATTTTTTTTCAAAATAAATAACAAACTGTTTCTGCTATTGTTAAAAACACATAAAAGCAGAGTTTTCAGCTTTATTTTTTATGTATATGTAGGGTGGGCGGGTGGCCACTATCCCACCCTCCAATTTTCACCACACGAACAACGATTTCTCGTGAAGAAATTATATCAGAGGCATATTTTAAATAATAAATAAAATATACTTTTTATTACCACTGGGTAATTCACTAAATCTCACGCGTATGTTTTACTGATTGGAGGGTGGGATAGTGGCCACCCACCTGCCCTACATATACATGCTTAATTCTATCACTATCACTGCTTTAGTTACCTGAAAACAATTACAGTGTTACACTTAACGTGTAGCTTTTTTAAACCTACTATTTCAGATAGAGTGAGCATTTAAACAGGTGGGTGGGCACTATCTAATCCATATTTTTATATAAAATAAGTAAATGGTGTACTGATTCATTTCCGAATTTCTATTTATTATTTAATAAAATTTTCTCTAATAAAAACAGAATGTTAAATTATACATTTCTCTATAATTATATAAAATTTAGATGTTCTCATTAATTTAAAGGGTGGTATAATAGGCACCCATCCACTCAATATATTAAATTTTTTTCTATCATTTTTCTTAAGTAGTTTTTCTTTCAAAAAAATTAACAAACTGTTTCTGCTATTATTAAAACCACATAAAATCAGAGTTTTAGCTTTAGTTTTTTATGTATATGTAGGGTGGGTGGGTGGCCACTATCCCACCCTCCAGTTTTCAAAACATAAACAACGATCTCTCGTGAAGAAATTTGATCAAAGACATTTTAAATAATAATTAAAATATACTTTTTATTACAGCTGGGTAATCATTCACTAAATCTCACGCGTATGTTTTACTGATTGGAGGGTGGGATAGTGGCCACCCACCCACCCTACATATACATGCTTAATTTTACCACTGTTACTGCTTTAGTTGCCTAAAAATAATTACAGTGCTACACTTAACGTGTAGATTTTATTGAAACCCTCTATTTCAGATAGAGTTAGAATTTTAAAATTTGTTACGATTTAAAGCGATGGAAAAAAACACAGAATTTTTTTTTTTAAATTCAAGAAATTTTATTAAATTTTTGATTAAGACCAAATGATGCAATATGCTGAAAATTTTTAGAGGAGAAATTGCTAGAAACATCTCTATAACTCGAAGTAAACCCTTCAAGAAAATCCTTAGAATTAAGAGCAAATATTCCTGGAAAATTCCGATAAAATCAAGTCCGAAATGCTAAGAAGTTAAAGACATTTGAAAGAGAATTTTCTAATAAATTCTAAAATCTATCAAAAGAATTTAAAACTCTGCTTAAAATTTGATAAAAATATCTGGAATCCTTGAAGAAAATTCTTGTAAATTGGAATATTATAAGTAATTTTTATAATGTATTACAAAAAATTGTTACGATTTAATGCAATGGAAACAACACTGAAGTTTTTTGAAAATTCAAGAAATTTAAGAGGAGAAATTGCTAAAAACTTCTGTAAATCTTGAAGTAAATTCTAAAAATTAGTAAAATAAACAGCTTAAATTATTTAAATGTTTACCAAAAACAATTGAACGTCATTTTCAATTTTCCGAAAACATATTTTATAATTCAATTTAAGCAAGTTGACTGAATAACAATTGAACCTCGAATTTTAGATTTTTTTTATTAAATATATATTTTATTATAGGAATATATTAGTGTAAGACTTTCTTTTATATGAGAGTTTCAATTAATTTTCAATAGTTTTTTTTTTATTCTTCGAAAAATTTAAATTTTGTTAAAACAAGTTTTCAACCGCTATTTTCTAATTTTTAATTGTTTTATTTTTCTTGGTAAAATTCCTTTTTCTTTGCATATACCACTTTTGATAATTTTAATTGTGTTTTTAAGAATAAATTAGTTTTTTTGGCAATATTGTTGGTGTTCAAAGAAAAATCTAATGCCATTAATACTCTTTTCATGATTTGAATATTACATTTACTACAGACAATTTTTAATTTTAATTACATACTCATAATTCCTCTGATTAATTTAAGTTCATATATAATTTACAATCTTTGATTATTTTAAGACAATCTGTTAAATATAAAATATAACACAGCTCGATTAATGAAATTAATGAATTGTAATAAAACTGATTATTAAATTATATTCACCCCAGGCGGGACAGAATGAATACCCTTCAATTAATTCCTCGGCGAGCATATTGCCCCCATCCCGTTAAGGGCGATATTCGGCTCTTGCACGAGGGTTGAATAAATAATAAATTAGGCAGTTTAGCCCCCAATTAAGGGATTACGAGTGCCGCGGCGACACCTGCGCTGCCGCCGCCTCCACCCCCCCGATTTAAATCCAAATTAAATGCAAACCGTTCGGACGCTATTAGCGAGTGTGTTTTTGGAAAAGTCCACAAATTCCGGTTACGTAATTTTATTATCGGTGCTGGCCGCGCTGAAAGTTTCCCATTTTCCCCGCACGAACGACCCGGGCGGCGGCGGCGGTAACATCTGTGTGCCGCCGGGGCTGCATCCGGGGGCCGACCACTGTTTTAATCAATACTCCCGGGGCTTAAGCGATACTTGATTGATTCTGGATTAATCGGTAATTAATCATGATATACAGTTAATTGATTAATTATTTAACAATCATGTTACTTTTTGTTATAAAAGAATTACATAATAAACGAGTTAATTTATATTATATATTTTAAACAAATGAAAATTCATTACTTATAATAATTTTATCAACATCGTGTGTAATATATGTCAGTTGATTTTAAGTATCAGCATGTTGGAGACATGGAGAGGGAGAGTGTGTAAATGTGTATTTGGCCATGTCAAAACTGTTACTTCTAAATTATTCAAGGGATAAATTAGTTTTTAGACAGTATGTGAGACAGTTTTAATAAAATTATAGAAATCTTAAATATTTACGTTTTTTTGTAAAAATTGAACAAAAGCGGGCCATGTCCCAGGTAGTTATCTAAGTTGATAAAGTAGGGCACTCTTAATCTTAGGATCGTGAGGTCCGAAGTAGGAATACAAAGCGTTGCAGCTGGGAAAATAAATAATTAGCAAAAACAACTAAAAAATATTTCGATTAAAAGAAAACTTCATGATGGAATATCTTTTCCATTAAGAAATTTAAAAGATAAAGTGAGATTTATGTAAAGAATCCACAGCTGATGAAATAAAGGAAACAAAAATATCAGTGATGAACTTTGATGCATTTTCATTCACAATATTTATGTTTTGATAGCTGCCATTTTGTTTCCAGCTGAAATTATTATAATAAAATTATATTATAATAAATATATTATTTCTTAAAACAACTAGAGCTTTTAAAGTTATTTCCATGATGGGTTGTATTTTTTTACAATCTTTCAAAACTTTGATTGCATTTTCATCCACAATATTTAGGTTTTGATGGCAGCCATGTTGTTTCCAAATGGAATTAGGCAATTGTTTTGATTAACTATTACAAACCTCTTATTTCTTAAAGTATCCTGAGATTTTAAAATTATCTCCATGATAGATACCTATTTTTAAAATTTTTCAAAAAGTCAATTGCATTTTCAATAAAAATATTTAGGTTTTCATGGCCGCCATTTTGTTTCTAGCTAAGATTTGGCAATTGTTTTATTTTAGTATTTAAATATATTATTTCTTAAAGTATCCTGAGCTTTATTTTGATGTTGGATTATATTTTTAGCAATTTTTCAAAACTTTGATTGCATTTTCATCCAGAATATTTGGGTTTTGATGGCGGCCATTTATATTCCAACTGAAATTGGACAATTATTTTAATTAAATATTACCAACCTATTGTTTATTTTAAATAACTAGAGCTTTTAAAGTTATTTCCATAATGGATTATATTTTTTACAATCTTTTAAATCTTTGGTTGCATTTTTATTCATATTATTTAAGTTTTGATAGCAGCCATTTTGTTTCTCGACGAAATTTAGCAATTGTTTTAATTAAATATTATAAATATATTATTTCTCTACATATCCTGAGCTTCTAAAGTGATTGCGATCATGGATTATACTTTTAACAATTTTTCAAACAGTTGATTCCATTTTCAATCACAATATTTAAGTTTTGATGGCTGTCATTTCGTTTCTAGCTGAAATTTGGCAATTGTTTTAATTAAATATTAAAAACCTATTATTTTTTTAAATAATTAGACGTTTCAGCCTTATTTCCAATAAGGATTATATTTTTTGCAATCTCTTAAATCTTTGATTGCATTTTTATACACAATATTTAAGTTTTGATGGCTGCCATTTTGTTTCTAGCGCAAGTTTAGCAATTGTTTTAATTAAATATTATAAATCTACCAATTCTTAAACTGTCCTAAACTTTTAAAGTTATTTAGATAATAGATTATATTTTTAACAATTTTTCAAAAAGTTGATTGCATTTTCATTCAAAATATTTAGGTTTAGATGGCCACCATTTTGTTTCTAGTTGGAATATGATAATTAATATTTAATAAACTTGAAAAATTTTCTATAGCCTGTGTTTATACTGATTGGAGGGTGGGTTTGAGGCCACCAGCCCACTCTACAAATACATGAAACTTTATTTACAAACACTGATTCAGTCTTAAAGAAAATAGTACAAAGACGTTGTTTATAATTTAAATTTTATTGTATATATATATATATATATATATATATATATATATAGTGGGTGGGTAGCAATGATTTTATTTTCAAGATATTAGTGATTTCTTTCCTTTTCTGTATTTTTTAAAATTAATATTTAAATAAATTCGATATTTATATTGAATAAAAATTTAACTTAATTTTTTTTAAATACATAGATATTCCTACAGAAGGACACTTGTTGATGTTTTGCTGATTGGAGGGTGGGATAAGTGCCACCCACTCACCCTACATATACAAATAACTTCAATTAAAAACACTCTTTTACTTTTGAAGAAAATAGTACGAAAACAGTATATGTAATTTAAGTTTTATTGTATGTAGGGTGGGTGGGTGGCACTTATCCCACCCTCCAATTAGTAAAACATTCCCAAATATTTAGGTGAATAAATTATTGAATATACAAAGTTTTATGTTTAATATAATTGGTAAAACATCATCTTTTGTACATTTTGGAAAATCTCAATTTTTATTCTAATAGTTAAATAATTGTTTTGCAAGTAATAAAAAATATTTTTAGATGAAAACTTCTCAATCGGTAAGATTGAAAGGTGAATTCAATGACACTCACCCACCTTTCATATGCGAGAAGCTTTATATTCAAACAATATTTTAGTCTTAAGAAAAATAATATAAAAACAGTCTACCTAATTTAAATTGATGGTATATGTAAGGTGGATGGGTGGTACCTATTATACCCTCCAATCAGCAAAATGATCTCAATTGTTTTATTTAAAGAATATTTTATTTACAAGAAATTTGTATTTTTTTCTACTTTTGTGTATTTTTAAAATTAATAATTTTGAATTCAATTTAAATTTAACTTAAAATTTTGATAATTGAATATTTATTCCTTCGAAATAACACAGGAAATTTTACTGATTGAAGGGTGAAATAGGTTTCATCCACCCTACCTGCATTTACAACACATTTAAAAACTTGGTTTCGATTTAAAAAAAAATATTACAAAAACAGTGTTTGTAATTGAATTTTATTTGTATAAGTAGGGTGGGTGGGTGGCCCTATCTTACCCTATAATTAGTAAAACATTCCCAACTATTCGAGTGAATAAATACGTAAATATAATAAGTTTCACGATTAATGCAATTGGTAAAACATCCTCTTTTGCATATTTGTATTCTAATAGTTAAATTCCTATGCCTAAAACAAGGGAAACAATAGTTAAATAATTGTTTTAGATTCAATAAAATTTTTAGATGATAACTCCTGGGTATGTTTTACTGATTGAAGGATGGATTTGATGACACCTACCCACCATACATATGCACGAAACTTTATATACCAACTCTGTTTTAGTCTTAAGAGAAATATTACAAGAACAGTGTATGTAATTTAGATTTTATTATATATGTAGGGTGGGTGGGTGGCACCTATCCCAGAGAGAAACATATTTTCCACAACTCAAAAGGCGAGAAATTTTTATTAAAGTGTTAATTGTACCTATATTTTAAATAAACTGAGCTTACAACAAATAAAAATCCTATCACTCCTTACTTCATTTATTTATTTACGTAAACTCAAAAACTACTCAGTTAAACTGAGCTGAACATTATTTTTGTCCTACATTAATGACGCTCAAAATTTATCTATCGGGTGCATCCTTCAAGAGAAACTTCACATCAACCATCGCATTGACCATCACTTCTCTATCCGAGATACAGACCTTCATGAAAAAAAAAAAGGACACTGAAGCCAAAAATAGTTATTGAAAAGATTATTATATAAAAATTGCAAATTAACTGAATTTGTCATGAATATTACCCTTTACCAAATGTGATTTAACATATTTTTCTGTATTAAATCGATAATCCTCCAGAATAAATCCAGCACATCCACTAATATATGACGCAGAACATCCACAACCAATTGATACTTCTATCTAAGTTAACAAATTAACTAGTTAAGCACATATTGTAAATAAAGTGAATTTGGGTATAATTATTCTTTTCTTTTACTAAACGTCACTTAAAACATGTTTTGTCCTAAATCCAAGACTTTAAATTTCAACCCAGTTCCTCCAACAGTATTTGCCTTGCGCGCTTTCATCAATAGAAGTCGCGTGTACACCATTAATACAAGCTAATAAATTAACTAACGTAGAAGCTAAATACTATATCTTGCACACATATTATAAAAAAATCATCCATCAAAATAGACGCTGCCGCAGTTTGGCAAGGCGCACAGTGTACTAAAGCATGAAAAACCTGGCCAAAACAAGAAAATAGTATACCAACCGAGTACTAGTTCATAAAATTAGATGTAGATGGCACTGGTGAACCTGTATTCAGTGTTGGAATGACATTTCAGTCGCCAATCCACTTTGAATGTCTCGGTGAAGTTAAGCTAATCGTAAACAGTGAAAAGTGGACGTTATTGAAACCTGCAATTAGAAGAGTGTTCTACAATCATAATTCGGAATTCTGGCCTTGATCTACGGCTTCCTATAATAGATTGCACTCCGTTAGGTACGTTTTCAAATGACTGCGCAAAATGAAAAGGAGTTGTTGAAATTGATGCTACAAAAAATGAAAACGAGGAGAAAAGAAGCAGAGCGGAATCAAGGAAATTTTTTTGCGACTAATCATAATTGGATGAAAAAAATCATAACATTTGTGATAAGCATTTTTAGAAATTGGGATGAAGATTAATCAAATGTTTTTCTAATAATTAGTAATTTAGTTTATTAATGTCAATTACTCACATATTTCTTACAGAATGATATGGAGAAAAGGAAGCAGTCCGACAAGACTTCGAAAACTCCTGATAGAACTTATGATCGACATACTATGGACATGTTGGCGTACACCGCTTAGATTAGTCTTCAGTTATCAGGTTCCCCACAAGCCTGGGTTATTGTTTCATTTCATCGGACCATGCGTCAAAATTTGTAAAGGCTTACCAACATGCACAAAAAGCGAAATTAAGTGAGATATCTGCTGACGTTGCTTCAAACTTTCACGGGTAAAATATCAAAATATTTATATCTTCAAATTCAAAAGCTATTCGACTAAAGTTGTAATGAGTACATTTATCCATCATACGCCAAAATATTGGTTGTTGTTATCCACCATCTTCAGCAATTAACGTAACGGAGACAACCGCTAAAGTCCAGCTACAATCATTGCTAAATGACACTTGTGAGCGTCTGGTTAAGATAGTTAAAGATGTAATTAAACCTACTGTAGCCACAAATTGTAAATTAATTGAAAAGTGGGGGTTCATCGAAACTTCGGGTAAAGAGTACAAACAAAAATTCGTGGAAGAAAACAAAACTGATGCGCACTTATTGTTCACTCCATCGTTCCAGTAAAACTTTGTGTCGTGGACTGTAATGTTGAAGTTGACGTGATAAATCCAAAACCATCTTCTACGCGATTTTGTAGGCTTATTCGGTTGCATTTTTTGAAGGAGACCTCTGAAAATAGTCGTTCCTAGCATCTTCACATCGAAAATCAAATCAAATCACTATTTCCTTTTCAAGCTGTTCTTGATGGCCAAAATATAGAAGTTAAACATGAATTTATTTTTTGTATGATGGACGGTAAAGTAGAAAATCTCAGCGATGTTAAATTTGCACTGGAACATCTAAAGATTTCGACAGTATCGATGCATTTGCGAGTAGATAAATCAATTATAAGTAGCTTTGCGTCGAGATTTCGTCACGGATTTGATTTCTTGAGTGATTTATGCGTATAGCATGTAAAGAAAAGTAAAAAAATAGCAATCCCGATTTGCAGAGCAGAAAGAACACATCACAAACCGTAAAGCAGCCATCCAGAAACAATTTTCTGATTATTGATGTGCCAAAACTTGGATTTACCGCTTCCAATTGGTCAGTTATCTGAGGAAGCGCAGGAAGCACGGAATAAAGGCATTTGTCGTTTTCCCGAAAATTTATCGAGAAAATGTTCCCTCATTTCTATAAAGACCTCCAAAACCAGATGATGTTAAACCATTACCACCAGTTATGATGGAGAATTACTACTTGTACCATCTTCAAACCAAAATATCGTGGGATATAATGAGAGCGATGAAGAAGTGGAAGAAGGTGACGCCGAATGCGATTGCGATTTTTGAAATTACACCATTTCTATATGTTTAATGTTATGTCTATAAAATATATTTTACACTATTTTCTCTATTAAGGTTTTTGGTAAATATACTCATTTACCAAAAACCCTAATCCATTCGTTTTAGAAGATCAATATCATTTAGAATCTATGTACATATTAATGAATATTTGATCAAGCATTTTGAATTTTGATTTTTGACATCAAATTCGAAATCAGCGATCCCATAAACTACATGGGAAACAATTTTAAGAAATTTCTTACATATCTTCATATTTTGACCAGCTCTTTTCATCCTTTAGCCTACTGTGCGACGGCCTACAAAATAATAGGGCTTGAGTACCCAGAGTACCTAATTTAGACCCTGCATGATTTCGTTTGTAAGAGGAAATTCGGTACAAAGATGAATGCCACCCAGCGTTTGATATTAGCAGGCGTACCCAGCTTTATATAATATCTACACCAGTGGCATACTGAATCTGGCTCCGGTCACGATCGTACAAAATGCTGATACTGCAAGTAAAACCTACTTGAAGAATACTCTCATGAATGCTCGGGACTCCTTTGAGAAGTGGGCTGATGAGTAGAGTCTTGCGATTAATGCTGGTAAAAGTATTTCAATGCACTTCAGCAAGCGCAGAAGAAGAGACAAGGTTAAATACCTCGGTTTAATTTTCGACCAACATCTAAACTGGTCGAAAATCATTTCCCATGCCATTATTAAAGCAAAAACGTCGATATCAAAGCTGTGACTTTTGATAAACCCAAAATCAAGGATAGGCTACAAAACTAGGGTTAGTTTTAACAAAATGATCTTGAGGCCACAGCTCAACTATGCAGCCCCTATATGGGATCACAAATACTGCAATTTTCTTAAAAGCAATCCACACCTGGCGTAGATAAGAAGAATTTTTTTCTTAAATAATTGTTATATGTATCACTTGGTGAAATAAAAGATGAAAACATTAATTAATAAACACTTGACTTGTTGCTCTAATAAGAAGATGCATCGTTGCGACATATTGACAGTTAGGTAATAAATATTATTATTCTGTTGTACTTTTAAAGGCAAAAAGCTTTTCTCTTGACTTAATCATTAATCCAGTATTTATCACTTGAGTTCAGCAGTTCCATTCACCGCATACTCTTGAATTAAAAATTAATTCTAAAACTATTATACAATATCGTTTCATATTAAGAAAGTAAATTAATTGTAGTAACTTATATCGAGAAAAATTAATATCATGGTAACGTTCGTTAGTGTTTTAAAGATTTTATTTTTATAATAATTTGAGTTAAGGGTGTAGTTAAAGGTCAAGCACCAAACTGTTTTCCAAACATTCTCAGAAATCTAAAACTAAACACCTGTGTGGAATTTAGGGCCACAATCAGAAGGTCCGAAACAGTTTCTACAAAGCTATCCATCCCTTAATTAAAGTTAGTCGCAGTATTTAAACTGTTCAAAAGCTTCCGTAATTACTCGAGCAGTTTCCAACTCTAGATAGTTAACAACTCCCCGAGTAACTCACTCGGATAGTTTGTAATTATCCCTTCTAGTTAATGTTGCCTATTTATTTTATGTTGTGTATCCTCTGGCTACTTAATAATAATAATAATAATAATATTTGACTTTTTAGATAATCGTATATTCGATTTTAAACAAATCATGAATTTATATAGAAAAGTGAAAGAAATATTATTCACACACATTATATTATTGGAGATTAAGGCTCTAAATAAATTCCATCTTTAACTCTATAACACTGATAAGATCTAAAATAGATTTGTTGCTGTTATTGAAAGGGAAAAGATAGTTCAATATTTTCACATTATTATTGCTGTAATTTTCGCTGTTGATTATCTATAGTTTTCACTCAATGAAAAAAATTTTAATGCAACCATTTAGATAATTAGATAATTAAGGTGACACCGAATGATATAGATCATAAGTGTAACATTTAACTTCATTGCTTAAATAGTACTAAAAATTATTTAATGATGAAAACTAAAGACTAAAATATTATTGTAGCTTTTACCGGTAAAATATCACATGTTGTACAGACTTAAAGATTTTTTGTATATTTGATCACTGAATAAAACACCTTCTTATGAATTACTACGTAGTAAAGGTCGCAACCATCATTATGATTTTGTTTATTTATATCTCATCAGCTTAAAGAAATATAAAAGAAGGATTGTTACAAATTATTTAAGATTTGATATCTTCTAGTTTGATTCTAGCTTATAGTTGAAACTATCGTCACTGTGCAAGTTTAAAAAATGCAGTGGTAAATGAAAATAATCGTGTTTTAATTACAAATTATTACAGGTTTTATTGTATAAGAATGTAATACCACGTTCATTTTTTTTTATTTTAGCAAATTTCTACCAAATGAAAGTTTGTATTGATAAAATTATTATATCATAAGTGCTTCTTTCGCCCAAAATTTGAAGTAGGTTCATTTAAATTGATTTGTTGTATATATATTTTTTAAGAAAAGAGGCCAACGATGTATAAATAAACAAAATTTCAGAGTTCGTGTCACTTTAATG
Source organism: Ontholestes murinus (assembly GCA_963969525.1). NCBI lineage: Eukaryota > Metazoa > Arthropoda > Insecta > Coleoptera > Staphylinidae > Ontholestes > Ontholestes murinus. Next base: position 11,034,286 of record OZ018387.1, on the reverse strand, counting down.
ATGCTTAACTTTAAAAATTGATTATAATCAATTACAATCACGTTAATAATACAAATGTTTAGGTTTATTATGTATGTATGATTAAACAAGGTTAAAAATTAACTAGTAACTAATTAATAAACTGTAATTAATCTTAAAATCCAAACATTTGAAATGAAATTGGTGTTATATTCAACTACAAAGTTCTTTTCAGTTTGTGTCAGTTCAGTTGGAGGTTGGCACTGAATCAAAACTGACGCCTGGGATAATTAACGTCAGCCTTGGGTGTACAACAAAGGGACCTTATCGTTATTTTCCCAATAGGAAAATTCTAGCTGGAAACTTCGGGCACCTTTGTTTGTTACCCTGGAAAGTCATTTGCAGATTGCTGGCGATTATTTCCCGTTGGCTGGCTCCATTTTCGTTGTTTTTTTCGACCGGGGCACAAAGAAAATTCCGGATTAAGAATATCCCGCCCAGACGGAATAATTCCTGCGAGATTAACGCCTACAAATCTGACATCAAAGTATAGCTAAAATAAGTATATAAATTCACTTGATTACATTGCGTTAAAAAATATATCAACATATTAATTGATGAGGCCGATGTTTATTGAAAATTCATATCACTTGTTAAGTATTAAAGTAAAATCACTTTTGAAAATTAAAAAAGTGATTTTACTTTAATACTTAACAAGTGAAAAAATATATCATTAAAAATGTTAAGTAATAAATTTTTATTCATTACATCTTGCAAATACATAATTAATTCACTCGATTACATTGCGTTCAAAGAATATCATTAAATTTGATAAGTAATATTTGTTATTTTAATTTTCATTGCAACTTGCAAATGCATAATTATTATTGAAAAATATGATTGAAAATGGTATGCATTATTTGTTTTTTTTTTCATGACAACTTGCAGATGCATAATTATCATTAATACATTATTTATAATTTATATCGTGTTCTGCGAGTAACGATAATGCAAATGTAGCAATATTTGCGTTGTTTAATTAATGAACGCGATAAAACCAGTTTCATAATAAACCATATGGAGGATGAAGTAGTGATATTGGCAATATGTGTCTGTGCGTCATGTTACTGGAAATTGCGTTGTCATTAAGATAATTTTACACTAGAGTTTATAGCGTATTATCGATAATATGTGACAATAAACAAATAAAATGTGTTTTCATTAGTTATTAAAATACCTGCTGATAACCTAATAAATTTTTACACTAAATTGAAAAATTCACTATGTTTTAACCACAAATAATTATTGTATATATATATATATTATGTAATAAGGAGATCAAACGGTACTTTAAATCTGAGGAGTTATAAGATCTCCGAAGATTTGAATGTTGCTTGATCTCCGAATTGCATATATTATTTTATTCCATTTCGTATTTCTAATCTAATTGCATTAGACACCTACATCTGGAGAAAACTAACGCGCACCCAGCTGAAACTTTATATATACTACCAAAATATTGGAGGATTAAGATCTAAATGCAATATCTTCTACAAAAATCTACAATCTACACAATAACTTTGTTTTAGCACTATATTTTAAACAATTACAGTGACTATAAGCTAGTCATTATCAAACTAAAAGTCAAGATGTACCACGAAGTAGACGCCTCTATCATCAATTTTTTTTCTACAAGCTGAGAATTTTGATGTAATATTATTAACAGAAACTTGACTAAATTTAATTATTAGTGATAGTTAACTATTTTCAAATAAATATCAAATCATTCCAGCAGATAGAAAACATCGAAATGGTGGTGAAGTGATAATTGCTCCAAAATCAAAGATGAATTCCTTTACTTACTACATCTACAATTGAAAATATAGATGTCATTGCCTGTAGGTGTTTTTTCTTTAAAGAATCCTCTCTGTATTTATTATGTGTTTATATTTCTGGATCTTCGCCCAACGAAGATTATATGTGATATTACGAATCATTGGCGTCACTTTTAGATTTTACAACCTACTGTAATTTAACACTACACAATTCTGTAACTCCATGAATCGCTTACTTGATATCATACTGAACAATTAGAGGAATTCAGTTGTAGTATTTGAACACGAATTTCTGTTGGTACATGAAGTATTAAGTTAAAAAATATAGCAGTAATGGATATCGATATGTTACCAGAATGTTTGGTACAACAATTTGTTGAACCTTAATTTAACACAGCACAATTCTGTGACTAACTCGATGAATCGCTTTCTTGAATTCATACTGACCATTGAGCGCAATTCAGTTATAGTATCTAAACACGAATTTTCATTGGTTCACGAAGTATTAAAAAAGATGTTGGATGCTTGAAGCCATAACATTGTGATACTATTAAAAAAAGAAGCTGTAATGAATATCGACATGTTATCAGAATTATTGGTAAGAAATTTAGCACAAATAAAAAACTTTTAAACTTGGTTTGTATAACACTGACTTTATTTAGTGACTATAGTTTCGACAATTTCAACTTGTCATTATCAAACTAGAAGTCAAACTAGAAGTCATCTAGTTTGATAATGACAAGTTGAAATTGTCGAAAATATAGTCACTAAATAAAGTCAGTGTTATACAAACCAAGTTAAAAAGTTTTCTTATTTGTGAAGAATAATGTATAAGGAAGTAGAAGCCTACATCCTTAACAGTTTAAAAAATTTAGCCTTTCTTGAACCTTTGATATTCATTTTCAATCTAATTCTAAGGCATTTTTCCTACGTGTTGCTCAAGCTGATATATCTGTACACAAACACGTATTCTAACCTAAAAGATCTAAAAATAAAAATTTACTAACACATACACACTATACTATATATCGATATGAATAAGGTTTTCGATGTCCCATAATATCTGGATGTCTAAATTAACAACATTTATTATCAACGAAAATATCATAGAGGTAATAAAATCATATCTGCACAGAAGAATATAAAGAGTACATTGCCAGGGATATGATTCCCTTGAATATATGGGTACTAGCGGGGTGCCTCAAGGTTCTAGTCTCAGGCCAATATTATTTCTACCCTTTGTAAATGATCTGTGTAAAGCTGTTAATTGTAACATATTGTTGTACGCGGATAACATCAAGTTACATAGTATCAAAACATCAATGAATGATTGTATAGAATTTATAAGATAACGTGGAAAAATTAAATACGTGGTACTTAGAAAATGATCTATCAATTAATACCATTCAATATTATGTAATGTTCTATACCAGCAATCCAAACATTTTTCATTTTAATTATCATCTTTGCAACACAACCAAGGATTTCACTCAAACATCAACCCTCATGAAATTGTGCAAATCTCTTATTATTAGTAAGTTAGATTATTGTGTGTTAGTATGGTATCCAATATTAACAAAACGAAGGACAAAATGTAAAGTTTCTAGGATTTTTTTAATGTTCTTCCAATTAATATCCGCAATTTACCAATTCACATATTTAAAATGGTGGTAGAAGAATTTCTAATACCGAATTCATTCTATATGATTTCTCTCAATGTTGATTTATTTTGTTTTTTTTTTCTAATGTACATAGGGTGAATCCCGTCAATAAATTTATTATTATTATAGCTGCGAGGAGTATCTTAAATGCGGTTTATTTAAGACCTTAAATAATAGATAACATCATTAATCCTACAATTATTTAATCACACATTAAAGTGTTAGATACGTTAAAAAAAATTAAAAAGGACCAAGCTATATATATGGAATTACTGTAGAGATTATTAAGAACGTTAAATTCACATATTACAACTCTAATAAATAAAATTATTAAGTCTGGAATCCACAATCCCTGAAAACTGCGGAAGTCGTACCAATATTCAAAACAGGGAACACAAACGATCCAAGCAACTTTAGGCCCATATCACTGGTACCTATTTCATCAAAAATTATAGAAACGGTATTAAAAAACCAGATAGTTGAATATCTCGAAGAGAATAACTTGATAGACAATAATCAATATGGATTTCGATCTAGCCTTTAAATAAGTGATGCTTTGGTGTCTATAACAAATGCCATAATAGATAGTTTTGAATTGGTACGTTTTTCGTCCTCAGTAGAGCCTTTGATTGTGTATGTCATAACATACTGATTGAAAAATTAAAAAATTTGGTTTTTCCAATATAAACTTGGATTTGGTGCCGTAGTTTTTGACAAATACAGAACAAGTTGTTTACTTTCAACAAAATCAATCCGGAATCGGTAAACTGAAACGGGGTGTTCCTCAAGAGTCAGTATTGGGACCGATATTGTTTATCGTATACATAAATAATTTACCGTAACAAATAAAAGCAACAAATACAATACGCAAATGACACAACCATATTAAATACAGCAGTAGATTTAGACAAAGCAGAACATCAAAATAAACAGGCTTTAAGCGAAGTGTCAAAATGGTACTTAAATATCAGATTGCTATTGAATCAATCAAAAACCAACAAATTGAATTTTAGTCTTAAACCAAGTGATATCGTTTGTGATACTACAACTCGCTTTCTTGGAGTTGAATTAGATCAGTCATTGAAATGGGACTGCCACGGTAAAATTCTGGCAAAAAAGCTTACAAAAAATATTTTCTGTATTAGAGGAATGGCAAAAAAGTAGGCCATAAACAACTCCATATTTTGCCTTATTTGAGTTGCAAATTCGTTATGGAATAATTGTATAGGGAGATTCCTTCTCAAATCAAAAATGGGACAAAATTATTATGGTATAAAATGCTTTAATAAACTATGAATGAATACTAGAATTTTGCCCATTCATCAATTTGAAATTTAGATTAAAAAGTATCTTATTGAAAAAGGCCCATACAACTTTGATGATTTTATCGCAAGCAATGATATAATTTAAAGAAAAATCTTTTTATCTTAATGTAGATTAATAATTTTTCATGAATGATTTTCTCATTTACCTCGTGGTGAAACATTGTGGAATAATAGGTAATTGATTACCAGCATTTTCAAGAGTAATCATTACTCTTGAAAATGCTGTAAAAAGCGAAACTAGTCGAGTGAATATAAAATTTAGTGAAACAAACCAAGTGTTTTTAATCAATTACCTATTGTAGATTAATAATTTCAATGAACCTTCTGTAAATTATTACTTATTTGTTTTTAACTATAGTTTACTCTTCTTCTAAAATATGTGAATAATGTTTCTTGGCCTAGTTTTTAAAACAATAAGTTAATCTATTCAATATGAATTTGCATACTCACTTAGAAAATGATTGGTCAATTAATACCAATAAATGTTATGTAATGTCCTATAGCCGCAATCCAAACATTTTTCATTTTAATTATCATCTTTGCAACACACAATTTGATAGACTCATAATTTTAAAAGTTTTAGGGGTGGTATATATATTTTTTAATAATAATAAATAAATATTTTCCCTCCCAACAGACAATTGTCCAATTACAGAGAAAAATAAAGAATATATATACCTAAACATGATTAACTTATATATAAAACTAAACTAATTAGCTAAAATTATTATTTAAATGAAAAGAGCGAAATAAATAATTTGAAGTTAACTTTTAATTATCACATAACAGTTCTTATTAGCCAATATTCGAGATTACTGGGATTCATAATAAGAACAACCAAGGATTTCATTCAAACATTAACCCTCACAAAGCAAACCGAACCTATAGCTGTCCAAAATAGTTCTAGGCAAGTAAGAACTAATACCTGAGAGTTTGCCGACATATTTGTTCAGTACGGTAACTGATATTAAATTAAAAAATCATTTTGGAGCAAAAATATCAAATACCTGCTCCACCTCAAGCAACACGATCCAGTCCATGTATCTTGCGTATGTGTGTCAAAAGATTAAATCTACCGCGTAATCCAAAATCTTAAAAATAACGCAAGCACAGGGCAAGACAGAATATACATGATTGTTCTGAAAGCAGTGGCAATAGAAATCGTAATCCCATTGGAGTATTTAATTATTTTGTCGTTCAAATATGGAATCTTCCCAACCAGTTTGAAAACGTGAAAAATAATCCTCATTTTTAAAAAGGGCAACACAAATGATAAAGAAAACTTCCGGCTACCTCGAGAAGTACCCAATTCTCAACAAAGCCTGGCATGGATTTCACGAAGCAGCAAGTATGGCGCTCTTGGAAAACATATTAAAAAAAACATGGGCATAGGCAAGTGCAATGCAGCCCTATTCTACGATTTCTCACTGGCCTTCGACACCATTGATATAAACTTCATGCATTTTTTAAATAGAAATCATATGGCCTCATTCAAAAGATATTTTTTTCTATGCAATCTAACCCTTCCTAAACAATTTCTTTAGAAAACCCCAATGCAAGTAACATATCCGTTTACTCTAAATAAATAATTATAAGCTACAATGAAAATAATAATTAATTCTCAAAATACACTCGTTAATTATTATCATACACAATTAGGGAAAAAAGAACTTGTATTTTCAATCACTCAAAGAGGTAGAATTTGTTCTAGATATACAGGGTGAGTTTTTTTTCGATGTTCTCTATGGGGATCTCGGAAACTATAAGAGATAGAGAAACGATTAAATGGAGAAAGAAGTGTAGATTTCCGAGACGAATAAAATTCCACTTTCAAAGTTTTCAAAAAAGTCAAGGGTAACTAGATATTTTGAAAAAAGTAAAAAGTGTCAATTTTTTCAAATCAATATATCTCGGTTATTATAACAGATAGAAAAAAACTGTAAAGGACAAAGTTTTAGATAATTTTATGCAGATTAATAAAAAATAATCAGAAAATTTTTATCGCCATTATTTTCCGAGATATGACTCAAACTTACATTTTTTTAAATGGAAACTATAGTTGGCTGTGACCTCATTCAAAAGGTATTTTTTTTCTCTTTAGTCTAATATGGCATACGACATAGTTATTTCTAAAAATGAGTGAGTTATAGTCATTTTAAATTTTATTATAAATAAAAAATGGATAGCCATGAAAAAAATGAAAGTAAAACAATTGCAGTTGTTTATAATATTAGCAATATTGTAATTATTAGTTCTAAAATGTTAAATAAAAATGAAAGGTTTGGTAACACTTCATCATCCATAATAAATGCGACGGTGAAAAGTTCTGCACCAAAAAATCAAACTTAAACGAGATCATGTGTTTGGAAACGATTTGAAGAAATCTGCGCCGATAAAAACTACCAGTTGTTAGCAAAACTTTAATGGAAACTCTTGCCGCGATTATGATGACTGGGCGTATAATATAAAGAAGGTAAATGCAAATGATTATAAGGGAGGTGTTATTTAATCAATGTCGAATTTTTCGACCAAAATACTGCAGGAGATATATCATAAAAATTTTAATATAAACATTGAACCATTCACCGATATTCGTTTCAAGTCGTGGAATAGTCTTTCCAAATACCATTCGTGATGACAATTAAATCGGAATAAATTTTGTTTTTAGCGCATTCAAGTTTGTTGCTTAATCGCGATTTTTATTCGAGCAACTGATAGAAAAAATCACTCGCCTGGCGGCTCGTGATTTTTTCGTGACAGTTGCTCTCATTAAAATCGCTAAGCAACAAACTTTCATGCAAAAACAAAATTTATTCGAGTAAATTGCCATCACTTATGGTATTACTTGTGATAAAAATTTCGTGCTGCCGGAAAATTTATTTCTCAGGCGTAACTTTCAGTTCTTTAGACGTGCAAAGTATTTTGTTTTAAAGAAAGCCATTGATTTCATGTTAGTCGTAATGGCAGTGACCCTAACAAAGACTTACTTATGGGATTTGCCAGAAGCTATGGTTTCGAAAGTTTTGTAAATTGTCCCCCAAGAAATCTGAATTGTATTGACAACATATTGTTCAGATTAAACTTTTTAGGGTGGTATTTCCGATCATAGAGGCATTTGTTTCGTCATTGAATTCCATCTAAATAAACCCATCCAAAAGATATTCACAACACACCGAATAATTACGGAAATTGGTAAATTTAATATTTACATGAATGGAACATGAGTCATGGTAAAAATTAATAATGCTTTTATTTCTTTTTTCTCAGCGTTCCTAGATGGCTTTAATAAAGCATTTCCAGAGAAAAAATGTTTATCCAAAACGAACAATAAGACCGATTCTTTTATTTTTAACGATAAATTAAATTACACTTGGTTTGTTTCACAATTTTTCTCTTTTTTGTTTCTTTGTTTGTATGTAATTTAATTTAAACCTTAATCAGTAATAGTTTAAAATGTTTCACCAAATGATAAATGTGAAAGTCATTCTAGAAATAAATTAAAAATATGAGGAATACCTTAAATTTGATTAGTGAAGAATATAATAAATCAAATGATCCCGATCTGCACTTACTACGTAATAGATACAAAGCATTATAAAGGCAAGAGTTGAAATCGTCTTTGTGCCATTCCAATGACCTTTTTTTTAATAAATGGAAGATTTAAGCTGAATGCGATTTGGGATATCATTCATTCTTCTACTCTGACACACTGATGATCATCACATATCGCTCAACTGTTTTAATGAATTCTTCGCGAGTGTAGCCAGTCAGCTAGTAAATCCCCTGCCTAACTCCAACGTAGATTCTATCAATCTTATGATGCACAATGTCCCCAGTTCAAGTGGTTACTTTTCAGAAGTTAAAAATAGTAAAAGTATGAACATATATGGAATATGAAAAGATGCAGTAAAAGCAGCATCTCTCACTGATTTAATTAACCTCAGCATCTGTACAAAACAATTTCCAAATGCGAAAGAAGTTTCGATACATAAAAAAATAGTGCATACGAAGCGGATAATTTCAGGCCTATATTACTAGTACCTATATTTGCTAAAACTTTTGAAAAGGCTACAGATATGAAAATAAAGACACATTATTATTATTATTATGCTACTAACGGAGTATTTTTAGTCATGTAACATATTTAGCCCTGAATAATTAGCGTTTAGAAAAGGTCTCTCGACAACTCAAGCAATATTAAATTTTAATGAGTTTGTGCTAGACTCTTTTGAAAGTAGTGATATTTTAACAGTCAAATGTTTACATCTAACAAAACCCTTAGATTGTGTCTCCCATTAAATATTACTCAAAAAATTGTATTGTGTCAATATCCATCTAGACAGCTGTACGTTGATATTATCATATTTATCTGGTCGGTATTAGTATGGCAGTGGTTATGGTGGCCTTTCGGATAAATTACCAATTACACTTGGGGTTCCACAAGGGTCCACACTTGGACATTTGTTATTTTTCATCTACATTAATAAAATTCCCAGATATCTTTCTTAACATAAATTCATTCTGTATGCGAATGATACTACAATTTTGAGTACGACAAAACATGTTCAAAACGCAAATACATTGAGAGATGAGGCACAGTAATTGGCTTGAATTTGGTTTACCAGTAACTATTTAGTGTATTTTCATTTAAAGTTCCTGATTCAAGATGTATCACAAAGTGATGGCTTCAAGCATTAAACAAAAGTTGTTTAGTTTTTGTTATTATCTATAAATATTAAAATGAAATTTTTATCGGAAGACAAAAATCGAATTCAAGTAAATACCTACTTCTGGCGCATGAAGATTTATCAAAAGCTCTTTAGCTCTTCAAACAAAAAATTAAAGTTTCAGCTAAAAATATTATTAGAGATTGATGATCCATCAATTTCTTATCCAGATTTCCAGAATTTTCCAATTAGTTTTCATACAGTTTCCGAAAATTTCCAGAATTTCTCAGTATTTTCTTTACAAATTCCTAGAACCTTCTTTTTCCTTCCAGATTTCCAGAATTTGCTTCGAGGGCTGTAAAATATTCCTGCAATTTCTTTTTTAGATTTATTAAATTTACCAAAATTATGGAATTTTTCAGCAACTTTTCCTATATTCTCCTGGAATGTTCCTTCCAAATTGATAGAATTTACTGCGAGGAATACAAAATTTTCCAGAAGTTACTTTTGCATTTTGTAGAATTGTTCCAAATTTTGATTTCCAGCATTTGCTCCGAAGGTGGTAAAATATTTTCTACATGTCTAAAACTTTCCAGGTTAATAGAATTTTCTAGCTACTTTCTTACACTCTCTAGAAGTTATCCTTTCTAGAATTTTCCAGGAAATTTCCTTTAAATTTCATCCTTTTTTCATTCAAATTTCAAGAATTTATATTTAGGGTTGAAAAACTGATGAACAATTTCTCTTCCAAATATCTAAAATTCAACCTAATGTTTCTTTCAACTTTATAGAAGTTTCTGCGAGGAATTAGAAATTTTCCAGAAGTTACTTTTCAATTTTGTACAATTGTTCCGAAGGTGATAAAATATTTCCTAGATTTCTAAAATTTTCCAGGTTCATAGAATTTTCTAGCAACTTTCTCACACTCTCTAAAAGTTACCCTTCCAACGTTTTCTTTAGATTTCATATTTTTTTCATACAAATTTCAAGAATTTGATTTGATGGTTGAAAAACTGATGGACAATTTCTCTTCCGGATTTCTAAAATTTAACCTATTTCCAGAATTTTCCAGCAACTTTTCTTTCAGTCTCTAAGAATTTTTCTACCTAATTGCTAGTATTTTCTTTAAGGGTTTCATAATAGTCCAGCAATTACTCTTCAAAATTCTAAAACTTTCTCATTTTCTTTTTTTTTTGAGTTTCATACAATTTTTGATTAAATCACCAGATATTATCCTTTTAAATTTCTGGTGTATTCTTCCAGGCATCGGGAATTTTCCAGAAATTCTTTTCGTATTTATAAAAACTTCCAAAATGTTTACTTTCAGATTTCTAAATTTTACTTCAAGGGTTGTATATAATTTCTCCAAATGTACCAAATTTTAAAGTTAAATGAAAATAAATCTTACGTTTTAACTTCTCTCTTTCCGGGACTAATAACGAAGGACAAAATGTAAAGTTTCTAGGATTGTTTTAATGTTCTTGCAATTAATATCCGCAATTTACCAATTCACATATTTAAAAAGGTGGTTAAAGAATTTCTAATAGCGAATTCATTCTATAGCTGCGAGGAATATCTTGAGTGCGGTTTATTTGAGACCTTAAATAATGGATAACATCATTAATCATACAATGATTTAATCACACATTAAAGTGTTAGATACCATAAAAAAAATTAAAAAGTACCAAGCGATATATTTAGAATTACTGTAGAGATTATTAAGAGCATTTAATTCATTTTAGTTTCAAATAATACAACTCTAATAAATAAACTTATTAATGGATTCCACAATCTCTGAAAACTGCCAAAGTCGTACCAATATTCAAAACAGGGAACACATACGATCCAAGCAACTTTAGGCCCATATCACTGCTACCTATTTTATCAAAAATTATAGAAAGGGTATTAAAAGACCAGACAGTTGAATATCTCGAACAGAATAACTTCTTAGACAGTAATCAATATGGATTTCTGGCCTTTCAATAAGTGATTCTTTGGTGTCTAGATAGCTTTGAAAATAAAAACTCCTGTATTGGTACGTTTGTCGTCCTTTGATTGTGTATATCATAAAACACTGATTGAAAAATCGAAATTTTTGGATTTTCCAACATAAGCTTGGATTTGGTGCCGTAGTTTTTGACAAATACAGAACAAGTTGTTTACTTTTAACAAAATCAATCCGGAATCGGTAAACTGAAACGTGGTGTTCCTCAAGAGTCAGTATTGGTACCCATATTGTTTATCGTATACATAAATAATTTACCGTAACAAATAAAAGCAACAAATACAATACTGTTCGCAGAAGACACAACCATATTAAATACAGCAGTAGATTTAGACAAAGCAGAAAATCAAAATAAAGAGGCTTTAAGTGAAGTGTCAAAATGTTGCTTAAATAACAGATTGCTATTGAATCAATCCAAAACCAACAAATTGAATTTTAGTCTTAAATCAAGTGATATCGTTTGTGATACTACAACTCGCTTTCTTGGAGTTGAATTAGATCAGTCATTGAAATGAGACTGCCACGGTGAAATTCTGGCAAAAAAGCTTACAAAAATATATTCTGTATTAGAGGAATGGCAAAAAAGTAGGCCATAAACAACTCCATATTTTGCCTTATTTGAGTTGCAAATTCGTTATGGAATAATTGTATAGGGAGATTCCTTCTCAAATCAAAAATGGGACAAAATTATTACGGTATAAAATGCTTTAATAAACTATGAATGAATACTAGAATTTTGCCCATTCATCAATTTAAAATTTAGATTAAAAAGTATCTTATTGAAAAAGGCCCATACAACTTTGATGATTTTATGGCAAGCAATGATATAATTTAAAGCAAAATCTTTTTATCTTAATGATTTTCTCATTTACCTCGTGGTGAAACATTGTGGAATAATAGGTAATTGATTAACAGCATTTTCAAGAGTAATCATGACTCTTGAAAATGCTGTAAAAAGCGAAACTAGTCGAGTGAATATAAAATTTAGTGAAACAAAGTGTTTTTAATCAATTACCTATTGTAGATAAATAATTTCAATGAACCTTCTTTAAATTATTAATTATTTATTTGTTTTTAACTGTAATTTAATCTTCTTCTAACATATGTGAATAATGTTTCTTGGCCTAGTTTTTAAAACAATAGGTTAATCTAGTCAATATGAATTTACATACTCACTTTTTATTTTATATTCTATTTTGTAAAACATATTTGTTAAAAGCACCAATAAACGATATGATATATTATGACCAAAAAAGAACTTGTATTTTCAATTACTCGAAGTTGTAGATTTTATGTTTAGTATATAATAAAAAAAATTGTTTTATTTGTTGAGGCAAATCCGCAGAAGTCCGAGTGTAGTATTATTCGCTTAATTTACGATAAACTCAGTTGCATGGCTTCCAAAAGTTATTCCATTAAACTGAATCCCCAACGACCAAAACTAAGCTTCAGGAAATGACCAGAACGTAAGCTACTGACCCCATTATCGTAAATAGAAAGAAGTAAGCCTAAGGATAATCCAAGATAATCATCAGACTAGATTGTAACATGATAGTGTACCATTGCCTTCAAATTACGTTATTTATTGCTTTTGATATAAATGCAAGTAACTATAACGTTATAATTGAAGATTAAAGAGATTAAAAAGGTTCAACCAGTCTGATAATAGTGCCTCATGCATTTAAGCAGACTATTTGCGAAAAAAGAAAACTCGACACTTTATCAAATATTAGTATTCATCTGATGAAGCCACTGTGTGGTGAGATATATGTTAGTGAGCAACAATAAAAAGTGAAATCCTCCCAACTGTGTCCAAAGGTATTTACTATTTCAAAGGTAATTAATAGCGATTAAAGAGAATTTTAGTTTTCAACTTTTCAACTTTTGTATAACTAATAATTTTAGTTGGTCAAAAATGATTGCATATCAGGTACAATAGTCCAAAGCCTGATTAGTGATAAACATGAAACTTAATAATTTAAAATATATCACAATTCAAATTTGGGATTACTAAAGCCTTTACCTTTACGTAATTTCACCGAGACATTAGATTTCCTGATATGATGATGTTTATCAAAAAGCTCGCTCTAAACTTTGAAACTTTTACAGTAAAAAAAGATGAGAAGCCTCAATTCTAGAATAAAATTTCTGAAATACGTTATCACACGTCGTAACAAACATAGAAGGCTTTGTAATCTCCTTAATTAAGCCAGCGTAATCCGCTTAATGGTGCTGCTCCATTTAGAGAAGAACACCATTAGACCGTCCAAATACCTAAGTCTTAGAAATAATTTACCAGATGTTAAGATCTACACGATGAATTAAATTCTCAGTAAACCCGTGGTGAAACATTTTTACGTTAATTAGAAGATTTTTTAAACACTTGGTTTTGTTTCACTATTTCAGACTTATGATCTAAGATTAGTCTCAAAGGCAAATTAGTGTATTTCGATGGTAAATGACAAAAGTCAACAAACACTAACATTTTCTTCAGAAGAAGTGTTAGTGTTTGCTTTCCAAGTGTATAAAATAAATCTTCACGTAACTCAAGTACAAATTTCTATGTTAATGTTTGTTTCCAAGTGTATAAAATAAATCTTCAAGTAACTCAAGAACAAATTTCTAGACAAAAGTCAAGTTATAAGTTTTTTATAGTGTAGAAAATGTAGCATTTAATGAAGAGGAAATGAAGCGTTATCAAGGTGAGCTTTAATAGGTAGCAACTGAAGATCGATATTTTCTGAACTCTGACCTTTCAATATCCGATCAAAATTTTGTGCAGGATTATAAAATATTAATTAAATAAATGACACCAAAAGAATTGTGAAAGTCCTCTTCTTAAAGTATCGTAATAAAAGCCAAATGTACAAAAATAAATGGTAAAACCTCAAATAGGTTATAACTTTGACCTTTTCCTATGAACTCTGACCTTTTCATATCAGATCTGAATTTTGTTGTAGAAATTAACGAATTTTGTGTTGTGAATTTTAGAATATTTATAAAATTTAGGATATGGTATTACAAGTTAGAAGCCTCTTCCTTGGAGGAAAGTAAACCAAATTTACCAAATTAAATCTCAAATAAGCAACAGTTGTATGCATATATATATCTTGCGAACTTTGACTTTCTATATACGATCTGAATTTCTGTTGATTTTGGTGAATTTTATGTACGATTTTGGACTATTTATTAAACATATGAAAAAGCATTAGGAGTTTAATAAATAAGTAATTATGGAAGCTTTCACTTTGTGATACATTTTGATACCGACAAAGTTAATTGTTTTATATAAGGTAAATAAAACATTTGTCTGTTGATGTTGGTGAATTTTATGTACGATTTTGGACTATTTATTAAACATATGAAAAAGCATTAGGAGTTTAATAAATAGGTAATTATGGAGGCTTTCACTTCATGATACATTTTGATACCAACAAAGTTAATTGTTTCATATAAGATTAAAAACACACTCGGTTTGTAATTTCACTAATTTTAATGTCGAAACTGCGACAGATTTTTCGCCACATAGTTGCTTCATCAGGCAGATGATTAATCATTAATCAGCCTCGTCAATTCCCGAGTTAATTGTTTTGTTTCTTTTGAATAAGAAGTTTAGATCATTTCTTAGAGGAACACAAGCGAAATTTGCCAAAATTAGTTGTAATATCTCAACTTTGATGTTATCGAAGCAGTTATTAATAAGAATGAAAGATCTTTTTATTAAGAATTCTAAGATTTTCATGCTCAACCAAAACTTTTGAAGGAATTATTGTTATGAATGTGTTTTCGATTTATTACGTAAGAACAGTAAATAAATAAATGCATTGTGGAGTAAATATTTGCCAATACCTAATTGGTACTAAGCATAAATCATCTCCCCATCATCACAATAATTTACCTATCAGCCTCAGAATAAGTTTAGATTACAATAATTTAAGTTATCTATCATCAGAGAAACTGGTAGCAAAATTGGTTCAATACAACATAAAAGTAGAGATTTATTGAAGGATGTAAAGCATTAAGGAATATAATTAATAATGTATAACAAAGTAAACGTAAACGAGAAAGAAATATTCTCTCGTTTAATTTCAATTTCCTCTCAGTTAATGATTTGGACTGTTTTTTGCCCTCCACTGTATTTATGATATTGATATTGATGTTATACGATAGTAAAAAAATCTTGAATAATGTGAGCGTTAACTCCGTACTACATTTTTGGGTAATGATTAGAGAAAATTTGAGAAAAAACTTTGTTTAAAAAAATTGTGACTATGGTTTAAATCACAAACTTTGTAAGTTTTGGTAAAACAAAGTATTTTCTTAAATTATTGCTTAAATATACTACTGGTTCGACTTTTTTATTTTTATTATCATCATATAATCACTGAGAAAAAACGAATTGTGACTATGGTTTAAATCACAAACTTTGTAAGTTTTGGTTAAACAAAGTATTTTCTTAAATTATTGCTTAAATATACCACTGGTTCGACTTTTTTTTTAAATTTTTATTATCATCATATAATCACTGACCTTAAGGACAACATTTAATTTCTTCAAGGAATAATAAATATATAACGGTTAGAAGAGAATTGAAAACTTGATTCAAGGACAAGATTTTATTACTTCAGGGAAATAATAATTATATAACGATTGGAAGAGATTTCAAAACTTGATTTAACCTTCACAAGCAGAATACAATTTGTTTGAATTAAATTTATATTTAAAAGGAAAATATGATAAGGTACTCATCATCATCATCAACGAATTTATATCTGCCAACCGTGGTTGCGTCACATAAAAATTGTCAGTAAACCAATCAATACATGTGTTACGTAATCAAAGATAAAAGTGTTTATAATCACGTAAAACTAAAAATAAAGTGGTAAAACAAAGTAATCGTGTCTCCTTCTTCATTAAAATTGTTTCTTTAAATGTTACCCTACTTCAAAAATTGGAAGAAAGCAATGGCAAAAATAATTTAAAGGAAGCCTTTGTTGATAATGATCTACAATGATCGAAACATGTGTCAGGAAACTGTAAATCAATTCATGGAAAAGAATAAGTATTTCTCTTCCCTGGTTTACAGCAAAGCATATTTTTGATGGGTCTGGATTCAAATAACTATTGTATAATGTCTCATAGTCAATGTTATGATAATACTTTAATTAAATTATTTGTAGTTGAATTTATTAAGTTTAATAAAATTCGCCACAAAATAAAAGAAACATTAATTTTCCTACAATTACTGGAGGATTAACTTTGAAACATTCATAAATTTTATGATGGTGTAACATGTGTGTTAGTTCTCTTCATAGATTCAGTTATATGATTTTTATGATTTGTATTGAAGTAAAATCTTGTAGTTATATTGGTGATGAAAATGTTATAAATATTTTAACCAAGTGTATTATTATTATTATAAACCCAACTCACCTGTACACTTCAAGTTAGCGGTGGCTGGGCTGAGTTTGTATTTCTGCTGGTTCGCCATGGCTGCAGGCCGAATCTTGTGGATGCTGTGGAACGTCTAAAGCTGGACCCAAAAGCTCGCTGGAAAGGTCACACTAGGTGACCCAGTTCGGGTCGTCGTTTGGGTCGCGCGCACCCCCTACGTCACAGGGTGTGCGGGCCGGGCGGGCGGAGCTTCCGCGGGGCGTACAACCACCCTCACACCCTCGCTGTCCGTCTCTCTCTCTCCACCTCTCTCCTCTTTCTTTATGGATTTTCGCGGGCCGCGATTTTTCCGATCCGATCTGGCAATTAGCGGCGTCAACAACGGCTAGCCGTTTAACGCAATGGTGTAATCGTTTTAGTCCCGGTCCGTGTACGGATAACTTTTAATTACCGGCCTTTGTGCGGCGCGTAATTAGAAAAAGAAAAGCTGATATCGTCCGTGGCTGGCTGGAATCAAAGGAGGAAAAATTAATTGAGATTTTTTTGATGGTGATGATAATGAAAGGCATAGTCAACTTGAATACACGAATTAAAATCTTTGCAGTATAAGTCTTGAAATCTTTAAACGTTTTTTTTTCTTCTTAAAGCTGATAATCCATACCATAACAATCGCCACCATCAAGTTTATTAAAATCATTTTCTATGTGTAGAATTTCAGTTTTTATCCTACATGAAGCTAAATTACCATTTTTCTATACGCAATTAGATTTTTAATTTCGTTGCTTCTCTCCCCATCCTGCAATTTATGATAGCGATTATTCTTGGAATTAGAATAATTCCCAACTTAATCATTTTATCCTTATAACGTTTCCATCTGTTGCACGTCCCCATTTACCTTCTTGTTTATGTTAATTCAGCATTAATCTATACAGTTGATATACGTTAAACAATTTCAAAATTGTAAATACGTTGTATTACATATTAGTAATTTTTTAATTTATGCCGATGACTTAAAAATTTTCAAGACCTTTAAATTCTTGAATGACTGCTTGGACTTATTGTGACATAATGTATCAGGCTATCAACCACTAGCCTTGGTATTTTAAATTAAAGATTCAGATGAAAACATTTAGATTTAGAGAGTGTCACAGCAGCAGTCAGCCTAGCCATAAAAACAACAGCTCTTTAGAAGGCTCCTGGGTTAGAGTATGGACCTTCATCTATAGAATTATGAAGCAGGGAAAGAATACATTTCCATCATACAGGAAGCACTAAACCTCCAGTACATCTTGACTTTCGAAGATGTAAGGGCTAAGGTGGTATTAATTTACAAATCCGGCGATAAATCTACTGACCAATTGCTTTGTTCAATGTGCACTACAAGATAATGACGAAGGTAATCGATCAGTCGACTATTCCAAAGGAGCAATTGGTAAAGAAATACATTTGGGGAACAGTAGGGACAGACAAAACGAAACGCAGATGGCAAAGATTCAAAAAACAACAAAACCACTCGGCGTGGTTTAATTTCAGGAAGGCTTATGACACGATTAACCATAAGAAAAAAATGTCTAATGCAAACCTATTAGGTGATGGCAGCAGCAATAAGAAGCAGGGGTGACCTTTGAGCCTGACCAAGAGGTCAGGCGACTAGTCGAGGAGTTGAAGCAGCACTCCCTGCGCAACACTCAGAAAGTCATCAAAGAGGGCTTGGACTCAATCTGGCTATTGGTGAACGACGAAATCTTCCTGCGTAATAAGGACAGCAGGTCCACGATGACACAAAAAAATAAAATCTCTGGTACACAATCTGATATTAGAGTAGAATCTTGTGATACCAAGGAAAGACAAGACAAGTCGCTGTATTCCTGTCAAGTGGAGAAATACAAGAGTGTAATTTCTTCTCTAAAACGTTTTTACTTAATTAGAAATTTATATCAAAATAGATTTAAATTAAGATTTTTTTGTATATCACCCTGTTTGAAATCACTTCGCAACCATTTTCAAAACACACCTCGTATATTTTACCTAAAATTATATAATTAATTCTATTCATAACCAATCCGTCTGTATAATCTTATTTAATATTAATGTATGCGAGTTGTGCGAAGTTATCACTAAACAAAAATGGATGTTAGGAATCCAAGATGAAAATGAAAGTAACAGTCAGCTTATTCTTACTTCACTTAAAAAAAATTAAAAGGCATCAATAGAAATGGAATAGATAATTAAACATGTTTATGAACTATTTGTAGCATTAATTCAAATATTAGGGAGAGATAAACATCTTTATTGAAAGATAGTGTTTCATCTGATATTAGGACAATTAACACATCTTTTCTTTTTTCATTTGCCATCAACCGGTGGTCTTTCAGCTCGCACATCATATTTTCAGAAAAAAAAATATGAGTAAAAAATTTGCCGAAATAAACAAATCTAAGATAATTGTAGAACCCTTAAAGGAAAATGTTGGAAAATTAGAAGAGACTGCAGCGGAAAATAAATGGAAGAAAGGTTAGAAGAATTTAAATAAACGAAATAAAAATTTAAGCAAATCTAGAAGTTCCTGAAACACTTGAAGCAGTTTGGAAAAGAATTTTTTTCGTTAATATAAGCTAATAGTGGAAAGTTTTGGAAATATTCTTAAAAAAATTGTTGAATAAATTCTTGGAAAATTCTAAAATCCTCGATAAAAAAATCAGAATTTTGGAATTGCTGGAAAAATTTCGTTGATATTCAATCAAGAAAATTCTGATCAGAATTGTGAAAAGTTCTCAAGAATAGGAATGGAAATTTAATAATATTAGAAGCCTTAAAGAAAATTCTCACTATTTAAAAGTAAAAGAAAAGTGCTGGAAATAATTTAATTAAGTTTAATAAATGCTTAACCATCTGGAAGATAATTTTCTGGAAAAATAAGCAAATGTGAAAGTAAAGTTTCCGAACTGTAGAAGCAGCCTGGAAGAGAAATTGTTGTAAAGTAAGAAATGGTGGATAATTATGGAACAATTTAAAGAAAATTGCTAATAATTTTGGTGGATAAATTGCAGAAACATTCTAAAATTGTTTAAAAATCAGTATTTTGGAAGTGCTGGAAAATTCCAATTCATTTAATCGAAAAAATTTCAATGAAATTTTGGTGAAATTCTTATGAAAGAAACCAAGAAAAAAATCTAAGATAACAATTTTCATTTGATATAGTAAGTTTCTAATTATCTGGAGGAAAAAAACCTCAAGAATTAGAAGATGAATTACTACTACTTATACATAAATTACTACAAATAATGTAACTATAGAAACAATCATACTATGAAAGTCTAATAACCTCGGAAATTATGTGATTCTAAGAGATACTGGAACGATATTAGCATAATATGTTTTTGTTTAAAAAAAGATTTTACGAAAATATTTTCGTGTTTTTTCTATTTATTAGTGAATTTTCTACCACGTAAAGGACTTATATATTTTAGTATTGTTACGTGTTGATTCATCAAGCACTTGAATGGGGATCTAACGATTCCAAATTTATTATTGCTACATTTTTATTTTTTTTACATTTTAACTATATTCAAAAAACACCTATAATTTAAGAAATGTTGAACTTTCTTTTTCAGAACATTTCTATTATTCTTCTCATAAAATTATTACGATTTTAAAGCAATTTCTAAATGATTTTTTGGAGAGTGGTTAACTATTTTCAAGTTCTAACGCAAGTTTTTATTTTTTTCTCTTGTAGAATTTTAGAAACTGTGCTTTTATGCTTTAAAGTTTTTTTTAAAACATTTTTTTGCAATTTTTAAATATTACCAAAAACTTTATAATTAGAGTTTCCAATTTTCTAACCGTTTTTAATAATAAAATAAACTTTAAAAAAGTCTTGATTGCGTTTTAGAAAATAGTCTAATTATTCGTTTTTAATTTTTGTGTAAACTATTTTTTCGGAAAGTTTTTAACTGTTTTTTAAAAAAGTTTTATTTTTCATAAATTTAAAACTGTTTTTGAGCAGGTACATGCATGTCAACTGTTTTTATGGAAAAAATTTAAAAATTTCCGTTTTTGATAAAATTACAAACGATTCCAAATTTTCTATCGCAACATATTTCAATTGTTTTTTTTTTAAATTCAACTATCTAAAAAAGAAAACAACTGTTAAATTTATAATTCTTATACTTCATATTTCAGCAAATTTCAATTGTATTTTTTAAAACAAAATTATAACTATTTTAAAGCAATTTTTAAGTGTTTTACTTAAAAAAATTTCAAAAATTTTTAGTTAAATTTGAATCATTTTCATTTATGATTTTTATTATAAAGATTTTAAGGCGAATTTTAGATTGTTTAGTAACTTATATTTTGTTAAAGTCTAAATATTTAAAATTCTTCAACAATTTTTATTTGCAAATTTTAAATATTCAAAAAACGTTTTTTTTCTTTCTTTCTAACTGTTTTTAATGTTTAAGTGTGTCAAATTATTGAAAGCAAATTTTAAGCTTTTAGAAATTTTCCGATTTCAAAAGTTCGTAATCTAATTTTTAACTTTTTTTAAGAACTTCTTAAGTGTGAGTTTTTTTTTTTATTTCAGAGAGAGAGTTATTTTTACTGAAGGTAGTATTACAACAATACGACGTAACATTTATTATGCTGCTTCTCATCTTCTTCATTAGAAATCAACCGATGGTTTTTTTACCTTTTTTTAATTTTTCAGCAAAATATCTGTTTTTAAACACCCATATCAATATCAACGGTTTTTACTTTCAATTTTTTTTTTTGGTTAATTCCCAACGATTACAAAATTTCTATCGTTACATTTTTTTAATTGTGTTTTTTTTATGATAATCATTAATTCTAGAAATTTGATCATTTGTTATTAGAAAGTTTCAATTGTTTTTTTTATATATGACATAACAAATCTAATTGTCCTATCTTCTTGGCAAGATAATGGTGAAACAACCTCAACTAAGGTCTCTTTGTTAAGGCAGCAGTGTTATCGAAGCAACAGTAGACAAGAGTGAATGATAACATTTTTTTGAACTCAAGAATACCATATGAAGTCAAAATTTTTGTAAGAAAGTATTCTTATGCTTATATGTATTTTTTATTTTATTATGTAAGTAAGATGGATAAATAAATATCATATATTTATCTATCTATCTAACAATTTCTAGAAACTCAGTTTTTATCGCTTTTTTCAATTTTGAAATTTTTACTACTTAACATCTTTATTTACAGAAAAAAATAATAAAGTAACGAATAAAATAAATTCTGATATAAGACAATACTTTAATTTTCTTGTCAACGGCTGTTTTTATTTTTATTTTTTAAACAATTTTTAAATCTTTTCTGTTTTAGGAAATTGTATAAACTTTTTGTCATATTTCTAATATTTTAAACCTTAAGCCTGACACTGACCCTACACTAGTATCCAGCTACCATCCAATTACACTTCTCCCAGTAATAGGTAAACTTTTCGAATCCCTCCTCAAACAAAAACTCTAACTCATCCAAAATCTACACCCCAAGAAATCTATCACTCTTCCTCTGTCCATCCTCACCTCCCATATACAAACCAATTATCTTGAAGGCCATAACTTAATAATTTTATTCCAAGATATTCAGAAAGCTTATAATTCGCTTTGGCATATTGGACTCCTCTACAAACGCTAATAATTCACATATACAACTTCCTTTTCAACAGAATCAGTCAATTTAGAATCAAGCAAACACTTTCCGACCCGTTCCTAGTTCACTAAAGGGGTTCCACGGGGCTCTCCCTTATCACCCCTCCTTATTACATTTTCTGCCATGATCTATATAATCCCAATCCGATATATTTCGATCCCTCAAACTACTCCCTTCTCTTCGCCGAAAGGTTGTACCCTTATCGCCCATGCGTCAACTCTACATGTTACGGAATGCTCCCTTCAAATATCATTCGATGAGATCCAAATCCAAATTCCTTATTTCGTATCACAAAATTACACCACAAGTTTCAACTACCTTAAATAATAATATAATATAATTCTAGATTTCCCTTATTTATTGACAATTTTCCAGCTACTTCCCTTTCAAAAGTTTTTAGAATTTTTATACCTGTTTTCTAAAATATTGTAGCAGTTTTTCTTACAACATATATAGACATGCCTCTTTCATATTTCTAGAATTGTACAACATTTTTATTAATCAATATTTGTTCTTGAGAGTTTTGGAAATATAAATATATAATAATGTGTCGCATCTTAAACGAACGAAAACGTATTTGAATTTTGGCTATTATTTTGAATCTTTGTTGTAATAAACTTTTCCAGACAGTAGAGAAAAAATAACTTATTGAGTTTTTACACTGGTCTCTACTATTTAGTTTAGTATAGTTTATTGACATGTCATACAAAAAACAAAAACAAAATACCATACATTTACAATAACTTGAAATTTAGATCGCAAGGCTTAAACGCTCATTTCACATGGCAGTGTTCTTCCATTCTATTATTTTTCTTTAACTCAAACCATTATTTTCTGTAGTCGATGATGATTAGGAGGTGATTACGATTGAGGCAATATTTTTGTCATTACTAGTGGCTATTTTTGTCCAATTTACTTGGAGTTATTGAATTGAATTTGAAATATAACATAAATCTATTAAAGTTTTTAAAATCTAACTGATATAAATTTACACCATAAACCACCACTTGCAAAACGAGTATTATGACGTTTTGCAAAATTAAGATTTACAGAAAGTTACCCAAAGTTAATAATTAAGAGGAGCTTTTTAAATTTTTTGTAATATAATTTTCAAATTTTAAG
Source organism: Ontholestes murinus (assembly GCA_963969525.1). Classification (NCBI taxonomy): domain Eukaryota; kingdom Metazoa; phylum Arthropoda; class Insecta; order Coleoptera; family Staphylinidae; genus Ontholestes; species Ontholestes murinus. The sequence continues at coordinate 11,010,640 of OZ018387.1, read as the reverse complement.
TTCTATAATTTTGTTAACACTATATAAATCCGATGAAAATTACATGATAAATTATCTCTAAAATAATAATTAATAATCCTTTCGCGCACGTTATGTGTGTATATGCAAATCTTCTTAAGGATTTAGTGAAATTCGCAAGGAAAACACAACATAATGGGAACGGTCGGGTCCTAATTGTCATTTAGGAATACGAAATTGTAATTAATTGTATAAGCTTTTGTCGGTGTGTAATGTAATGACACCGCCCGCTAAAATTGGGCTTTGCATTAATTTAATTCCAGCTCACAAAATGTGTCTGCGGCAGCTGAATAGCTTACGCTAGTATTTTGTTGGACGTAATGCTCGTGTGCTAAAATTGAAATAGAAATAGTCTGAATGATATTTATTACAAATTAATAAACAGAATAATTTCACTTCTGTTCAATTATTATACAGTTATTAGTAAATTAGGTAAAGGTTGAAAGGCTATAATGAGTAAAAGAAATTAGAAATGAAATAAAACTTAGTGATTTTTTCTTTATATCACTTAATATTTTAGTTCTCTAAGAAATAAATATTTTTTGCTTAAAATATTATTGTCAATAACATTCTGTATTTCTACAGAATATTAATACTAAGACATGATTTAAATTGACTTAGCTTTTTATTTTAAGGTATATAATCTGTACTGTTTTAAATAATAATTTTATTGGAGAAAGATACAAAAAATTGTCATATTCAATTTTAATTTTGTAAAAGGATGGCAGCGGTGGGATTCGAACCCACGCCTCCGAAGAGACTGGTGCCTTAAACCAGCGCCTTAGACCGCTCGGCCACGCTACCTCTGAAAAAGTTATTTCAGAGTAAAATTTTCAGCAAAAACCAATTTGTATTTTTTGTGAAAGAGATTATAACTAAGTAATTTATTACTACTACTAAACATCTTTATTCACAGAATGAAAATAAAATATGGTCTTCTGCTTCATGGCTATCGACCATTGGTCTTTCAGCCCTGTAATTTATTATTTTTTTAATTATGCGTTTTTAACAGATAAATTAACCTATAAAAATTATAAAATTAAATAATTTATTATTTTAAAAACACTATTTTTAACTAATTTCATAATTTATTTAATTTATTTACACAATGCTGAATATTTTAAGTTCTTTGTAAGGAAAGTTTTTTTTAATAAACGATGTTTTATATATTCAAATTATTAAAAAAATATATTTATATCTTTGTACACAATATAATTATGTAATTATATATATTTTTAGAATTAAAATGATTTTGGTTCTTAAATTAGCAGTGACCGTAAGGTAGCGTGGCCGAGCGGTCTAAGGCGCTGGTTTAAGGCACCAGTCTCTTCGGAGGCGTGGGTTCGAATCCCACCGCTGCCAACGTTTTAAAGAAAGACACACCTTCTAAGCCTTATAAGATTTTCAGTAGATTATTTATTAATCATGTAAGTAAATAACAAACTCTATAGATAATCCATCGTATTTATAGGGAGCGATATGATTCATGTTAACTGTAAATGATTTTATCTCTTACGAAAAATTGTCACACAGAAAATTGATAAGAATAGAGATTTTAAAATAATCTAGTATCAAATTTGGGTTTTACCAATAAAATCTAATCTTCATTGAAGTTGATTCTATTTTGTGAAAAGGCGCTTTACATACTTTTGTTCCATGATTACCAAGAGGAAAAGATGGATAACACAAGAGCGTCAATTGTGTCTCGTAATTCTGAAGGTGTGAGATCGAAACTTTGAATAGGAATATCTTAAGTTTTGGGAAGATCCTCTGCACCAAAATGTTCGGTTTATTGTGGTGCAACCGTTTCTCAATAAGAATACTTTATCCAGCCCTAATTTTGTAGTATGATGCGTTTGCAGTGTTATTATTTTTTGTGATCTGTTCCGGCATGTTCGTAGCTTCCAAGATTGTTCTGAAGAGCCAGACGACAACTAGATCGTGTTTGGTATTAATTTTTTTCTTCCGACATTCAGAAACGACTTGGTATGCTGTTGCATCCCAAGCGACACTTTGTTTGTCAAAATGGGATTGGCATTCAGAATGAACCGTTGCTCTTCTGCTGCAGCGTTAATTAATGCCAGATTTGCTTGCTGAATCCGTTTTGTAATATGTCGCAGCAGGAAAACTTATAATATACGCTTTTTCTACGACCAGTTTGGCGATTTCGTAATCTTTGTCCAGTCATCTTTTCCATTTTCTAGCCCAACTAATTTGTACGATTTTATCATAGCATGTGCACATGTTTTAAACATAGTAAGTTTTCGGTAAGCGTAATTCCTCAAGTATTGGATTTCAGTCTCAGTTTCGATGGTTCTAAAGCCTAATCGTCCTACTGTATGAAGTAAGTACGCTCGCTGGTTTGATGTAGGCTTCGTTTTCACGTTTTCACCTATCATGACGCTACGAATTTTCCCGACTATCTTTAGATGTGTTTCCTCTGATAAATGTGACGCTATTTTGTTGCTTCAATTCTAAGCAAATTTCTTTTCCTTGTACTTCGATTGTACAGGCGATTATCTTAATACATTCGACTTTAGGGGCGTGGCCTTTGATGTCATCTATAAAGGCCAATATTTCCTTTTGAGCTCTTCGTAGTCTAGGGATCTTGCTTGATACCGTGTAGCATACCATCATTAATATGAAGAGTAGAGGCGAAAGCGAGTCGCCCTGGTAAACTCCTCTTCTGACTGGTATGTTTTTCCCTGATTTATCATTTCTCAAGAAGGTTATATTCTACTGTCCGATGTTGTGCTAGACAAAGGATCTTATTTTGTATGGGATTGAAGAGCTCGAACAAGTTGCCTTAGTTTTGAGTGATGGATATAGCCGTATGCTTTTCTAAAGTCAAATTACGCGTAGTGGTGTTCTTGTCTTCTTAATTTGGCAGTTTATGGCTTTATCTATTAGTATACCTTAAACTTTTCTGGCAAATTTCTTTACTGAAATGGTAGATTTCCGCCAACGAAACTCCTTAAGACCGAACAACACGAATTTTGACTATGTAAATCGCCTATTAACGACGAGGGAAAACAACATAACATCTGAGTCAAAAAGCCAGGCCGGAGTCATCAGCTAGTAAAACTGAACTAACTTAGCTGCTGGATTCCTTCTCAGAAAAATAACCTTGGAAAAATCAACAGAAAACCAAATTACAAAAACACGGAATACAAAATTAAACAACTCAACCAACGCATAACTCTAGCAAGGGAAATTTAAAATCACGAAGTGGAACCAATATTCAAAAAACAGAAGCAGGATGTGAAAGCCATGAAGAAACTCCGAATGAATCCGGCGCAGTATATTTAGACCACACAGGACAGAGTTGTATTGACAAGAACTAGAAGAACAGAAAACAAGGCACGAAATCATGAAATCTAGATATCGATTTACACAACAACCGTCGATTAAATATATCCAGACTTTTAACAGCGTAGTATCTTGGAATCGAAAAACTGGAAATGGACACGAATACTAAAAGCAAAAAAATTGAAGAAAAAGTTGTGACCTAATCAAAACATATTCTGTCTTCAAAACTCAAAACGTACCAAAAACGGAGAATATTCAAATCAACCATCATTCCGGGAGCAGTCTATGTTATGGGGAACACCTGTTCTAATGAATCGATCAAATCAACTCTTTCGAAGTGGACAATTGATGGGCAGACCCGAAATATTATGACAGGTGAGAATGTCAAAAAAGGACCCACGTCGAACCAACGAGCCTACTTACCTCACACAGTAGTTGGATTATGTTTTAGGATCATAAAAGCAGAAACAGAAATCCAGTATTGAGGAAGTGCGCCTATTTTAAAATTAGAGATTAGAGGCGCTATTTTCCAGGATTAAAAAAAAATCCATGCTACTTGCTGCCGTACCCCGATAAGCGAATTACACCACGTACAAAAAAGTACAATTTACCACACCCATTTGTACTTAATAATACAGATTTTGAAACATATGTTCGAACACTTATAAAACCATAAGAGCGAAACTAAGCTGTGAAAAGACGACTGGTCAAAATCGATGGAATGTCCAACTAGTGTTGGAAAAAGCAGATATCATCAAATTCCCTGCTGCCATATACTAGAAGACAGACGCGGCTAAACTATCATTAATAAACGCAGCTGCAGAGGAGCAATTATTTAACTTAAAAGCCAATCTCACTTCTGCAAATGAAAGATGTTGATTAGGATTAAGAGCCCTGATGTTATATGTAGTTTCTGTTTTTTCCAGTTTCTGGTTGTTATCATTTCTGATTACCAGAAAAATAATTTCAATCTAAGACATGACCAAGTAGTCTTCTGGCTACGTGTACACAGATTTTAATTTACTCCAAATCTATTATTATACAGGGTGTTTCTGTGACTCGGGGAAAAAATTAATCGTAGTATATCTGGTTAATTTTTTAGAGAAAACGATGATGAAAAATATATAATAAAAGTTTTCAAATGACCAAGATACAGGCCATAAATGTTAAGAAATTTTAACACATTTTTCTAAATATTTTCAATACCGCTCGTGGTAGAGTGCTGCAATTTGGTTCAGATTAAACTAACATCAAGTAAATTCCTTAGGCAATTTGTCACTTCGGTCGGACCCCGGGAACCATACTATACAGAGTGTTCCTAAAATTTGTTCACTCAGAACTTTTTTGTTTGCTCGTTAATCTAGACTTATTATTCCATATTTAAATAGAAAATTTATAAGTCATGATAGAAGTAATCACGCAGTATGTAACTTTATTGAGGCTCCCAAGCTCGATTAGGGTTTTGTGCAGGTGTGTCCGCTCTGGTGTGCTTAATACCTCTTAGAAGGTTCCTATTACTAATAGCGATAGGTCGACGTCGCTTCTTAATGCCGTATCTCATCTACCAAGTTCAAATTCCTGTTAACAGTGGAGGTATTTAGGTGCGTGATGTGCGTGCAGAAGTTTTGTGTATATTATTTTCTGCGTGCGGTAGTTCTGGAGTTGCGGAATATAGACTTCGAAGACGTACACTTTCGGGTTGGTATATCCCACGCTGCAGCATCACGTCTTGTTTATCGTGGTGCAATTTCTTTTTCGTCCTTTGTAGTGTAGTGTAACCCCTTTGAAGTGTATTCGATATTCAAGACCGACTTTCTAAACTGAATGTCTTTTGCCATGTATACCGGTGCACCAGTGGTCTTTAGAAGTGCCAGAATCCAAAAAAAAAATCTGACCGTGTCTCATTTTTATTTATTTATTGATTTAAACTTTACAATACCCTGTTAGAACCATATCATAACTATACAAAATAATCACAACAATTTTGGGAATTTTTGTGTTGTTTTAGGCCACGTGATTGCTGGTATCTCTTTTACCGCAACCCAGGCGACACCTGGACACCTGGAGGTGGGATTCACAAGAGTGAATAACTGTTTTTCTGCAGCAGCGGTTGAAATGATATTGTTGTCGAATTTTTAATTGCCTTCATCCAGTTGTTAGTCCGTATCTGAATTTCTGCGTTTTTGTACCCTTTGGTCAGTAATCGAGAGTAGGTTATACTTATCTAGGATATGTTTCAACTCGCCGATCGGAGTTGCCTGCATTCTGGCGTTTTTCGTGGACAAGCTTTATTTCTGGATGAGTGTGTAAGTAAGTATATTTCCGTAGGAATTGTATCTCGGATTCAGCTTTGATTGTTCTGAAAACAAGACCTCTGCGGTAGGCATGCACGCTGATTCGATCATTCGATGTTGGTTTCGTCTTCACGTTCTTTTGCGTCATTACAAGATTTATCCTCCCATCCATTTTGTAAGTTTTAGTAGTGTTGATCGGATTGATTCGTTGGGAGAACTGTTATCTGTTACGTAAATGGCTGCGGATATGATGGTGGTGTTAAAAGTCATCCTTTTCTGAAGTGTCGTAAGGCGCGAAGACAAAGTGAATTTCTTTCACTTATTTGGGTGTTTTTCTCCATCTACTCAATGCTTAGATATTTATAGCCTCTCCTGATCCTTGGTAGAAGTGTTTAGTCCTCCTTCATCTATGCTCTGGTTAATGTTCCACACTTGTTTTTATTGAGTTGAAGACTAATTTATTCGCCCTCTACTTTGATATGGTTTGCTATCTCGTTTATGGTGCGGATGGTGCTATAACTCAATGCGCGTGTGATGATCGGGACAGATTTTATACTGTAAACCATACAACGATTCTGAACATTCCAAAATTATAAATCGTCTAAAGATTCTAAAAATTTTAAAGATTGTAACTATTCTAAATATTTGAAAAGTTATAAATATTCTGAATAAATATTCCAAAGATTCTAAACATTCCAAAGAATATATATATTCGAAATATTCCAAAGATTACAAAGATTCTAAAGATTCTAAAGATTCCAGAGATTCTACATATTATAAATAGTCTAAAGATTCTAAATATATATAATCATAAAAATAAAAAAAGGGGGCTTAGAGAGTTCCCTCTTCTGATTGGTATGTTTTAGCCTCATCGTTTGTAAGATGGATTTGTCGAGTATTCAATTTTTGGCGATCTTGTAGTCGGTGTTCAGTAGTGCCATCGGCCTGTAATTACTAGGCTTTGATTTATTTCCGCTTTTGTGTATAAGGACGAACTTTGCCTCGATATCCTCTGAGGTTAAGGTGTTGGTTGTTAAGATACCTGTATACACGGATGATGAGATATTCCCTAGCGGTTGGGATTGTCTTATACATAAAAGCTGGGATTTTATCAAATTCAGGAGACTTCCATGGGGCTGTCTTCAATAAGGCTTTGTTTACTTTCCTAGTGATTGCTTCGTGTGTTTGTGTGTTGTTTGTCTAGGTGTTAAAACGTAAAGAATCTATTTCTGGGAGCGGTTTGTACAAGTTCGTATAGAACTCTTCTGCTTTGGCTAAGTTTAGCGCATCTTCATTACTGTTGTTGTGGTGATGCATTTTATTGATGGCTGCTGTGTGAATCTATGCTGGGTTTTTATGGTTTCATGTTGATTTATTTGTTTGGTAGGTTCGTCGATCAGAAGTTTGACTCGGTCTTCAGTAGATATTATAAATTGCATGAGCTTCATCTTTAGATTTTTCATCATTTCTATCTCCTCGTGCTGTTTTCGGGTGATAGGTCCTTTATTATTTATTCTTTATTATATCTTTGCACTCCTTTCTTATAAAATAAATATCACAAAAGATATATTACAAAATAACGGGCGAAGTTCACTTCTTCGAAGGATCTGCTGCTTCCCCTACTATGTGCTTTCTGATATTTTTAGCGATTCTGCAACTTCTTTATTTTTGTCCCTGTTTTCTTGGGTTCCGTTTTTTGCGTGCCCCACAACGACATTTCGGAGCAGGAATGCAGCCGCTAGGATGTTTAGCTTTATCAGCTGGTGCCTTCTTCTCGTTCTTCTCACCTTGCTGGTTAAATAATTGATTCTGGAAACTAAAATGCTTTTCACTGCGTCGACATGCTTGTTGTGGGGGTGCACCTGAAATTTGAGCAGCTTGATTGGCGGGGTTTTGGTCTATAAGAGATTTATTATTTTTCTGAATACCTTCTCGACTGTGATTGGTTAGGAATTTTAACTTTGGGTTAATAATAGCAAAGAAATAGTACATACAAAAGCCTAAATTCTACCATTTTCATATAATGTTTCTTTAATCTTACCCATCAATTAATCTTACATGTATACATACTTTAATTTACTCCCATTCTATTATTTATTTAGATATTTTTATACTTTTTTGTATAGGAAACATATCTATTAAATTATTACAATTATCTGTAAAGTCAATTTTTCAGGCTCAATTTAAATTGAAATTTTTTTTTCTTAAATTAGAAATTACCATAAGGTAGCGTGGCCGAGCGGTCTAAGGCGCTGGTTTAAGGCACCAGTCTCTTCGGAGGCGTGGGTTCGAATCCCACCGCTGCCAACCTTTTAGACGCGCACCTTCAAGCACTAAAAAATTTTCTCACAATTAATCACGTAAATATAAATAAATGTAACAAATACTTAGATAAACAGAGATATGTATTAAATAGCCATCGGAATTTATGATTATGATTCATGTTGAACGTAAACAAACGAATTTATCTCTTACGAAAAATTTCTGAGAGAAAGCCATTGATAAGAATGAATATTATAAATTAATCAGTATTCGATGTGGTTTTTACCAATAATCTAATCTTCGTGGAGGTTGTTTCTACTTTCTGAATAAATGCTGTAGTTATTTTTATGTCATGATGATGAAGAAAAATAAAAATTTTAACTTTAAGATTTTATTTGTCAGAGAATCCAAAAAGCTTTTTGTAAAATTAGGTCTACCAGAAATAGATGCTTACCTGAAGCAGATTTTTTCATATTTATTCTGATACAGTAACAGCTTGTCATTTACGTTTATTTTACTGAAAACTAAAAGATGAAGTCAAGCAGGGGTTTGTAGGAGGAATCTTGTATAAATACAACATACTAAAGAGTTCTCAAAAAATATTTGCTTGCGAAGTGATTTACTCGAAAAATCCATTATCGATTTATTTGGTTTTAATTAATAAATTATACAGGAAAAACTATCACCTATGCTTTAATTATTAAAAGGTGGGTTTAATCCTACATATATCTATTATTTGGAGCATTGGATAGGCCGCTGATATTTTCTATAGATATGGAAATCTACTTCATCTTTCACCTTGAACCTTTTCGGTTTAATAATTAAGGAAGTCAGAAAATTTCTGATGTTGGTAAAAAATATTTTATACATTTTTTAAACAATATATCTATATTTCACTCTAGAACACCAATGGTGCGAGAAACATGCTTTAGTAGAAAGAATGTCATTTCTTTAACTCTTAGAAACTACTGCTGATAAGCACAAATTTAGAGTCGATACTTTATTTAACGTGGACGAATCTGGGTTTACCATTGCGCAAACAATCTTCTAAAAATAATTGCTCATAAAAGAAAGCACCTGGTGAGAGTTTAACAAGTAAAGAATATAACGTCAATACAACCATGGTATGTGCAGTTACACCAATAGCCTATATGTATATCTAAAGTAAAACTAAGCTAAAATGACAATTAGTAGTCTGCAAGCAAGTTGAACAGAAGACCTGAAGCTACAGTTGTAGGCTAGAGTGAAGTACATATTTTAGTTAAGTATCTTTTTGAATAACTTTATTTATTGTGAGAAAAACAAAGTATTTAAAACATTTCCAAAAGCATATCAAATGCAATGTAGATTATACAATGTTTGTCCTGTTTGATAGCCACGTGACGCACAGCAAAAATTTGCAGGCTTGTAAATTTGCTAAGAAGAACGTAATGTTTGGCCTTACTCCCCATCTTTACACCATTTTTGGCCCTCTTCAGACTCATTTTACACAAGCTCAGGAAACATTCCTTTGCTTCTATACGAGGGTTAAAAAGTATCAAACGCCAATATTAAAATTACTTAATGAGAGTGTCTTCCACGCTTTTGGAGTTTGTTCTGAAACCCCTGTTACAACTTCTAGCAGAAATAATGGTGAAGATTTAAGTGATTTCTTGAAGAACTATCACCACGAGTTACAAAAAAATCTATTTGCAGATGGCTATTCGTTTTATCGTAGTGCAACAATAGCCTAGAAAGCAGTGGAAATAACCAGCAGTTCAACAAATTTTAACCTAATGCAAAACGTAATAATAGATATGTATTGGCCACAATTTTAGATTTATAATTATGTAACATGTGTTACGGATCTCGTCTACTAAGTTTACATCTCTATTGATTGTAGAGGCGTTAAGATGTGTGATTTCTTCGCACGAGTTCCTGGTATACTTTACTCCTTTTGATGTTCTCTTGTGTTAATTTTGTAGGTGTGAGATTGAAACTTCAAATAGGTATATTTTAGGGTTTGGAGAGAGATCACATCGGGCTTCTTATGATGCATCCGATTTTCTGTTAAGATGCTCTGTTCTGCGCGTATTCTGCGTTCCGGTATATTCTGTTCCGTTTCTTTCTGTATTTGTTCCGATGAACTTGTGGATTCTAGAAGGGTCCACCAACTTTCTGAGGTAAGAAAGCCCGTTGGTTCGTTGTGGGTCTTATTTTGACATTCTCACCTCTCATAATTTTTTGAATCTGCCCAAATATTACATCCTGCATTTCAAGAGGGTTCATTTTATCGATTCATTAGGTCAGGTATTCCCCATAGTATAGATGGCAGCCGAGATAATGGTTGAATCGAAGATTCTTCATTTTTAATATGTTGTGAGTTTCGAGGATCTGTTTTGATTTGTTCAATTTTTCATGCAGGTTGAAAATTTAACGAAAGCGATTGAATCGGAAAATAGTGCTATTTATTAAGCAAAATGAAGACAGTATGGCCATCAGTAGTCTGCATGTGAGATTAACAGAAGGTGCAGTATGAGGCAAGAGAAGGACATTCTTCAGAAGCTTTTTATTTCTAAGATACTTATATCTTTTCCAAATTCTTGGAAGGAATGTCTTCTCTTGGTCTACAGGTTTTCTAGTGTATGTGCCGCATTTACTCCAATCTTTCTCCACTTTTCTTCTATTTTGTTGGCAATTTCGTTAATACATTTGATGTTGGATGCATGGCATTTGATACCGACCATAAAGGCTAGGATGTTGTGTTTACCTTTGAATCTTCTTGCAATCTCTGAGTCCGTTTTAATGCCCTGTATTATACCAGAAGATAAAAAAGAGGGCTAAGAGAGTCCCCTTGATATACTCCCCTCTTTACGGGTATACTTCTTCCTGCTTGTCCTTTCTTGCAAGTGTTAAGTTCCATTGTCCGATAACACTGTTAACAAAGTATTTAAATTTAAACGGGATTGGCAGAGCTTGCACCATTTGTTTCAGCTTGCAGTGGTGGATGGAGTCTAATGCCTTTTTGAAATCGAACCCCGCGGAGTGGTGTTGCTGTCTTTTTAGTGTCTCAGCTTGGGAGATCGACTTGTCTATTAGGGTGCCCTGCATTGTTCCTCATGTGCCTTTTCCGGCCAATTGCTCTACTGGAATTACAGATTCGTGTAATTCGCTATGTTATAATTTGATTGTGCGTATTTAGTAGGGCAAATGGGTGATGGTTTATTTGTAGTGATTTTTCTTCGGATTTGTGGATTAATATTACCCTCGCTCGAACATCCTCACTTGTCGTTCTGTAGTTGCAAAGTATTAGGTATTCCTTAGCAATATTTTATAAACAAATGCGTTAATTTTATCAATTCCCGGGAAGTCCATAGTGATGTGGTCTTCTGTTTTGCGTACTCAACATTGCAGGTAGCTTTCCCAAAATGCTGATTCTCTACCATGTGCTCCGGTGGCTTTCATGATAGTTTTAAAGAGCCAATAGACTACGTGGTCATGACTCGTTTACTTCCAGATGTAACGTGGCATACTGTTTCCTTCTCATTGCATCTAAGACGGCAGTTATTGTTTGCGGAGGCAGGATGTGCATTGAGGATGAATAACTGTTCTTTGCAGTTGTATTAATAAAAGAAAATTTTGAAATTTCTGCCTTAAAGTAGGTTTCAGCTGATTTATCTATTACTAACTTTGGGTAATACATCTATTTCGTCCAGTCACTCTTCCTCAACTGCAATTCCTCCCTCTTATAAATATTTTTGAGTAATTCTTAAATTCCAGGGGAGTATTTGTGTGGTTCGGGTCTACTAAATTGTGTTTGTTCATAACAAATTTAAAGTCATCAACTAGTGTTCTGTGGCCTGCTGTGTGTCTGGTCTTAATGTTTTCCCCCGTCATAACCTGGCAAAATTTTCCATCCAATCTCCTGCATTTCAGCAGTGTGCCTTTAACAGACTTATTTGGGTAAGTGAGTGTTGCCCATTACGTACACTGCTGCAAGGGTAATGGTTGTACTAAAAATTCGTCCCTTCTGATACGTTGTCAGTAATATTTTTACTTTGCCCATATTTTTTTCTCCAGTATGTCAGCGTTTTTTTTTCGAAGTATCTGGCTCCAGCTGTTCTAAGCCTAGATATTTGTATTCTCGGAAGATTCGGTCTTGTCAGTTGTCTTGTTTAATATAGTGGCGCACTTCTGTTCATTTAATTCTAAACCTATTTCGCAATCAGGTGTGTGATGTCCGTGCAGGAGTTTTTCGTATATTTAACTTGATTTATTATTTCCTGTGTGCGGTAGTTCGGAGATGCGGAATAGAGACTTCGAAAAGATACACTTTCGGGTTTGTTGTGGTGTAATTTCTTTTCCATTAGCACGCTCTGACCGGCCCGATTTTCTAAACTGCAAGTCCTTTGCGATATTTTTAGGTACCTCTAGAAGTGTAGTTTTTTTTTTGGGCATCTTGAAACCACGTAATAGCTGGTATGTCTATTACCGCATCCCAAGCGATACCTATCATTGCTGGAGGTGGGATTCGCTTTAAGTGTAAATAACTGTTCTTCTGCAGCTCCATTGATAAGTGCTGTTTTCGTTTAGAGGATCTGAGAGGCTTTACTTATCCAAGACATGTTGAATTCGCCGGTCGGAGTTCTGTTGCCTGCATTCTGGAGTTTTTCGTAGGCTACGTAGACAAGCTTCATTTCTGGATGAGTGCGTAAGTAAGCAAATTTCCACAGGAATTGTATCTCGGTTTTAGCTTCGATTGTTCTCCAACTGTGTGCGGTAGGTATGCATTTTGATTCGATGTTGGTCTCGTCTTCACGTTCTTTTGTGTCACGTATTTTCCCGTCCATCTTTCTACATTTTAGTAGTGTTGATCTGATTGATTCGCTGGGGTAATTGTTATCAGTCTCGTAAATGGCTGCGGGGATGGTGGTGGTATTAAAAATCATTCTTTTCTGATATGTCGTGAGACGCGAAGACCAAATGAATTTTTTCCACTTATTCGGGTATTCTCCATCTCTTCAATGCTTAGATATTTATAGCCTCTCCTGATCCTTGGTAGAAATGTTTAGTTCTTCTTCACCTATGCTCTGGTTAATGTTCCACACTTATTTTTATTGAGTGGGAGACTAATTTTTTCGCCCTCTACTTTGATATGGTTTGCTATCTCGTTTATGGTGTGGATATTCGGTGCGTGACATTTAATTTCATCCTTAAATACTATAACTCGATGCGCGTGTGATGATCGGATCAGATTTTATACTGTGAACCATACCACGATTCTAAACATTCCAAAATTTCTAAAGATTATAAATCGTCTATGACGATTCTAAAAATTTTAAAGATTCTAAAGATTCTAAAGGTTATAAATATTCTGATTAAATATTCCAAAGATCCTAAAGATTCTAAACATTCCTAAGATTATATATATTGGAAATATTCTAAAGATTAGGATTACATACGAGAACTGTCGCAAACTTCGTAATTAAGACCCGTCCTCCAAACTGAAGTGTTATCACCATCCAAAGTTCGTTTTCAACTTTAAAACCTTTGAATATACATTTAGAATTCAGTGGACCATTCCCAGGAAAGTTACAATATCGTCATAAAAGAAAACTTCCAAACAAGCAGCAAATTTACTTAACGAGTATTCCTCGGAGGGAATTTAAAGTTATATTTTGATAAAACCAGATTACGCATAATTGAAAATGTTTATACATGGATATCTTATTGATGATTAAGAACTTATACCACTAAACACAATAATAATAAGCATAAAACCGTGAACATTTTTATTTAATTGAAATTTATGTTTTTAGGTAGCTATGAATAATAACATATTTTATTGCTTTTTAATGCTTATCAAAGTACATGCAAATGGATATTCTAACAGTAATAAACCCGGCAAACAAATACCAACATAATGTAAAGCAAAATCGTAAGTAAACCTAAAACCCAAAATTTACGACCACCGCCGCCCCACCCGGTATATCAGCGGAATTACGAGATAATTCCGGGCAACAACAGGTTAAGGATTTCGGGTAAACACCGGCGGCGGCGTCGGTGGTGGTGGTGGCGATTTGCTGGCGAATTTCATATTCGAAAAGGGAGCGAAACGGGAAAAATTCTCTCCGTTCGAGCGTATAATTTATTGGAGCACCGACGTGTACCAATGGGGGCGGCGCGAGCACGGGCCATGCGCGGTGACCCGCCGCCGCCGCCGCCAATCGCCGCCCCGACGCCCGACGTCCGATCAATATTTAAATCGCCCACCAAAAAAAAAATAGAAAAAAAACGGGCCCCGTGATGTAATCGCCGCCGCCGCCGCCGCCACCGATGCCGAAATTGGGGCGCGCGTGCGACGTTTTTTTCGAGTGCTCTTTTTTATGTGCCTCTGAAATAATGGAATACGCACACCCGCGTTATAGTAATTCCGTATAAGCTCTTTTCGGGGTTTTTGAAAGCCGCTCTTTTTGCGGCCGCCAATAAAAATAGTGTTCGCCAGTTGAATTAATTTTATCCCCAAAAAAAAATCGATTTTTTTAGCAGTTGACTATTAGATAGAATATCAAAAAAGTACATCAGTATATTTGATAACATAATAAATAAATAAATAATTATATATAAAATCATGGAAGAAATTATCTATTATCAAAAAAATACAAAATTTGTGAAGAGATTTCTGATAATGATGAAACTTCAGAGAGAGAAAAATCTTAAAATTATTCTTGAGATATTCAGTATTATATTATTCTTGAGATAGGTATTTTTATAATTATTTGTAGTATCAATTTACTTTTTGTTTAAATTATCTGTTGGTGAATTAGTCTTATTTGTGGGATTAGCTATTTGCTCCGTTAGAGATAAAGCAGTTTCTTAGCGTTAGGTTGGCTACATACTTGAAAACAATTCTCGCCGTTTCTCCATCCCATCAATTCCTAAGGATCCTTAAATGTGTGTGTGTGTGAGTGTGTACGTGTTTGTTCAGGACGATACAAATTGTTATGTAAACTATCTCGTAGCCGTCTGCGTGTACCCATTGACATCTTCATTAATTAAACTATGCACGCGCTGCCGCCATTTACTAGTTTCATTAATCAGGACGTCATCTGTACGAGACGGTTTTAATTTGATTGAATAATTTAATTCTATTCATTTAGTACATATGCAAATAAATTAATCTACCTTTTTTGTCAAATTCCAAATATTTATAAAATTTCAACTACGTTTTTTTGTACCTACTCTAGATATTTAAATATTATTGTAAATGACGATGTGTTCAAAATAATAAGAAAAAAAATGGTTCTGGTAGTAAAATTAATTTTTGTAATGTTTTCAAACTGTTTTTAGAAATTAGTCCAATAATTTTTAAGCAAATTTTTAACTCCTAGAAAGTTTTTGGCTGAAATTTCTTAGATTTTTCAATTTTTTTCCAATTTTATATATACTAATATCAATATCAATATCTAATAATTTTCTTTTTGGTAAAATTCCAAGGATTCAAAATTTAATATTATTGCTACATTTTTATTTTTTTTTATTTTAACTATATTAAAAAACCACCGATAATTTAAGAAATATTGAACTTTCTTTTTCAGAACATTTCTATTATTTTTCTCATAAAATTATTACGATTTTAAAGCAATTTCTAAATGGTTTTTTAGAGAGTTGTTAACTATTTTCAAGTTCTAACGCAAGTTTTTATTTTTTTTCTTTTGTAGAATTTCAGAAACTATGCTTTAAAGTTTTTTTTTAACTTTTTTTGCAATTTTTAAATATTTCCAGAAACTTTATTATTATTAGAGTTTGCAATTTTTTAACCGTTTCTAATGATAAAGTAAACTTTAAAAAATAGTCTAATTTTTGGACATATATATTAATATAAACTGTTTTTATGAAAAAAGTTTCTCTCTCCTTTTTTTTAACTATGTAAAGAAAATAACTGTTAAGAATTTTGACACTTTATATTTCAATTGTTTTTTAAATAAAATTATAACTCTTTTAAAGCAACTTTTTAGTTTTTACTTAAAAAGTTTTCAACTATTTTTAGCTAAATTTTTATCTCAGGCTAAATCATATTTTCAATTATGTTTTTTTATTATATTCTAACTGTTTTTAATGTTAAAGTGTGTCGTATTATTCTAAGCAATATTAAAACTTTTAGAATCTATGCGTTTCGTTAAGTATAAAATTTTATTAGTTCCTAAACATATTTTAAAACTTTTTTTAGAAAGTTCTTAACTGTGTTAATTTTTTTTTAATTTTTCGGCAATATATCAAACTGATAGGCTGAAAGATCGCGGATCGATAGCCGAGAAAATTAAAACCCGTGGCTTATGTGAGAATTTATTTTATTTTCTGGTAATATTCCAACAATTACAAAATTCCTACCGGAACATGTTTTAATTGTTTTTTTTATCGTTAATTTTAGAAATTTGTCAATTTAATTTTTAGAATTCAATTGCTTTGCTCATAAAATAATTACCATTTTAAAGCAATTTCTAGAAAGTTATCATCTATCTTCAGCAAAATTTTAAACTCAGTTTTTATATTTTTATTTGTGATGTTTTTATTTTAATAGTTTAAGACAAAATTTAAATCTTTTCTATTTTTAAAATTTATATAATCTTTTCTTGTCATATTCCAGATACATTTTGTTTAACAAATTTTCAAACGTTGTTTCATTTCAAATTTCAAATATTTTAAGAAACCGTTCAATTATGCTTTGCAATCTTCTAACTGCTTAAATGTTAAAGTATTATTTAAATATCAGTATGTTCAAGATTATAAACTGTTTTAAGAAATTAGTTTAATTATTTTAAAGCATATTTTAAACTTCTAGAAATGTTTAAATTGCTTTTATCAGTTTTTAGTTTTTGGCTAAAATTTCAAAAGTTCTAAACCTGCTATGTAACTTTAAGGTCACATTTTGATTTATCGATATTTTATCAAGTTTTTATTAGTTGGCATATAGATCTTAATTATATTGCCAAGACAACCAATATAAATATTTTAGGCTAGGCTCATCAACCTGAAATAACGAAATTAATGTTGTGCAAAATGTCTCCAATAAAAATAAACCCCATTCTCGTGTGATCTATTTTCGAAATCATTTGACAAGGAAATTATGAGCAATATAGTTGACTATACTAATATGTATACACTGCAATGTGATCCAGTAAGAACCACCATTATTGTTTCAGTGAATGAAATCGATAAATGTTTGGGCTGCAGTTTTTTTTATGTCTATTTACGGATTAGCGAGAGCTAAAATGTATAGTCTGTCCGTTGGATCTTCCGTCCTACGTCACAAAATATCGCTCAAAAAACGACGAAAGTTTTACAGTGCGTTCTCTTTTTAACGCATTTGGTTTACTTTACCAGACTGAATGTTTTTGTGTCGTTTCTCGAAGCGATATTTTGTGACGTAGGACGGAAGATCCAACGGATGGACTATATTGGAATTCAGAGAAAAGTGTCTGCTGTTGCCGATACTATGAGTCGTACGCAATAGAAATATGAAAAATAAAATCATAAATACATTTTAGTCCAATGCAAGAAATAATGCATAAATAACCTATAGTATAAAAAAATAAGTCCCATTCTGGATAAATTGTTAAAAAAAATTTAATAGCATGACAATGTCTGTATACGTATGTATTGACGAGCAGATTATACAGTTCAAAGGAAGACACAGGCTAAAACAACATATGCCCAAAAAACCTTAAAAAGCTTTTTTACTCTGCGACTCATCAAGCCTGATATATAATTTTTAAATTTACACCGGCGATATATGATCCCGAATTTTATAATGTTGGAAGTAGTATTATGTTTAGGAAAAATTATACCCAAGCAATTGTTTTACAAAATTTGTTTCGAAATTTTTGATTGTTTTTTTCAAGAAAATTTTTTCAAGGAAAATAGTAATTTTAGAAAAAGCTTATAAATATCTTTAAGAAATAAATATTTAAAAAAATTGTGTTCTATTTGAAACATTAAAATTTTTAACATCATATAAAAAATATTTTCTAAAATAATTGTCTTAATCTGTCTTTAAAATAATCCATTTTATTTTAAGGTTTTTCTTGCTAAATTTTAGCTGGATTTTGATTGCTTTCTTAATTAAAGTTTAATTATTGTAAGAAAATTAAGAAAAATATAAAATATTTTAGCTGTTTCTTATTTATTAGTAGTAACATATATTAATTGACAAATTTTGTACATATTTATATTAAAATGATGAATAATGAATGAGGTGTTAATGTATTAATCTGTCAAATGGCTATCGACCAGAGATCTGTCTGCCTTGTTTTGTCCAGTCATATGACGTCACTCTTTAATGAGTAGATGCATGAAATGATGAAATGAAATCAAAAATGGTAGAATGTGGGTTTTTAAATTTAGGTATTATGTTTGGGTTTCTAGGAAGACAAACTAGGGATAATATGTGGAAGTTGAAAGGATTTTTGGAGAATTTTTCTGATGGGAATCGAAGACGTTCTAGGATGGGGATAAATAAAGTAGGATCATAGAGGAGCTGGTTAGAGGGATTGTGTAAATGATTAAGAGGATGACGTGAGTTTTGTTAAGGTACGAAGCGATGCTCGCTCGCTAACTTCATTATTACAGGAGGTTGGATTGCTGGGATTGGGATAGAGGGCACAACCATAGTCAAGTAGTAGGCGGCAGATCGTCTTATATAAGTAACCTTGCGGCTACAATAAGACAATCTTTTGTTATTTATTAATCGTTTTAATTGTTAAGAAATATATTTAATTATTATTGCATCATTTTATAGGTATTTGCTAACACTCCATTTTCATCCGCAATAACACCAGATGTCATTTTGCTTAGTTATCATTCCATATTATTATAAATAGGACCGCAAGCCACGAGCGCACATTCATTATTATTATTATATTAAGAGTAGTAAGATGTAATCATTATTATTATATTCATTATATTGTTCGTCGTTATAAGTTATGTAATATTCAAATAAATCAAAAATTATCCGTGTCAAGAAAAAATAAAAGTTTTTAAAAACGCCAAAACCAACCCGAAAAATATAATTGGCGCAGTCGTTCGGATTTTCCAAAGAGGGCCTGAGCGAATATCAAGCTCCTTTCGTTTCAACGATTAATTGGAAAGAAACCTACATCATCTCCGTCGCTTCCGCACCGAAGAGTCCTCCGAGCATCGAGGATCCAGCTCCAAGGGCAGCAGCACGAGAAGGCATCACCAGCTCACATCATTCCCTGGACGAATACCAAGGAGATGGACAGTGTGATAATATTTGGGTAAGCGTGTTATTTAGAGGCTCACTTTTATCTTGTTCGCGAATAATTTATGTCTGACGATAGTACAAATTCTGATTCTGAATTTTCCCCTTTAAATTTAAATTCTCCTATTAACTATCATTCACCAGTCGGTTTTGTTATTGACGAATTGATTCAAAGATTAGATAACATAAATTTAACAATGGCAAATATTGATTATCAATTATTAAAGTTAAATGTAGAAACTATTCCTGTTTTTAATGGTGACAGTGCTTTAACAGAAATTTTTATAACTCGATGTGAGGCCGTTTTGGCTGTGTTTAGACCCTTAAATAATGAACAAATTAACACATATTTAATTAATGCCATAATAGGAAAATTAAGAGATAGGGCTTTGATTACAATAGGATCGCGTACAGAATTAAACACTTGGCCCGAAATTAGGGACCATCTTCGCCAACGGTTTGGTGACTTAAGAAATTACGATTGCATTGTACAACAACTAATTAATCTAAAACCTGTAAAAAACGAAAGCTATCTAGATTTTGGAGAGAGATTGCAAATTTTGAGGAGTAAACTTTCAAGTAAGATGGCGATTAAAACTTTCGGAGTACGATTATACAATTGTTTATAAAAAGGATACTTTAAACAAAAATGCTGACGCACTATCTAGGATCGAACTAAATGTTAATGAAGAATATGCCCAAAATTTAGAAGAATATTTGAAAAATTTTGATGAGATTGAAAATGATCAGTCATCAGTTATTGTAGAACCCCCGGAAACAATTCATGTAAACCAAGAAGCGAATGATGGAGCAACCATTCATTCTAACCTAGAGCACCCTATAGTAGGAATTCCCATTGCAGACAAACCAGTAAATCTTGGCGATAACCAATTAATAATTTCGGAGGTCAAACACTCCCCTTCCAAACCAAAAATCAGTTACTTATTCAAACAAAAGAAAATGCGTATTTACATTCAATTCTCTAAATCTAATTTTAATCAAGAAGTAGTCGACTTCATCAAAGAATACATCGTCCCTAATACGAATTATTATCTTTATTTCGAAAGCCCAGTATATGAAAAATTTAGCAACGTCCTTCAAAAATACTTTAAAAATTCAAACATTAAAATGACTAAATGTTCAAGTCTCTTGTCTGACGTCGAAGACGATAACGATATTCTAGAAACCATACAAAATTATCACGAGGGAAAAACTAATCATCGCGGCATAGACGAAACAGAAGCAAAATTAAAAAAGGTATATTATTGGCCAAACATGAGGAGAACTATACAGGATTACATTAACGAATGTGAAATTTGTCTCGTTTCTAAATACGATCGAAAACCCCTTAAACTAAAATTTAATGAGACACCAACAGCAATGAAACCCTTCGAGATCATTCACGTAGACTGTATAGCTTTAGAAAACACAAAATTCCTCACCATAATAGACTCATTTTCCAAATACGCGCAAATGTACAAATTAAATTCTTATCAAGCTATAGAGGTAGCAACTAACCTTATTAAATTCTTTTGCCATCACGGAACCCCAAATTTAATAATTTCGGACAACCACCTCGAATTTAAAAATACTGTAATCAGAGAACTTCTAGAGTTACATAAAATCCAAATTCATTTCATAAGTTCACAACACCCTGAGTCAAATGGTCGAACATATAAGGTTATTGAACAATCAAGACATGTACAAAAATGAACCAGTCGAAATTAAAGCCCTTTACGCTATTTTAGCATATAATAATACTCTACATTCTACAACCAAATTAAAACCTTTCGAAATCACTTCCGGTCACATTGATAATAACTCACTTTTGGATATTGATTTAGAAACCATTTTAACTAATAATTACGTTCAGACGCATAAAGAAAAGGTAAAATTGTTGTACGGGAAAATTAATGAAACTATAAACGAAAATAAGGCCCAAGCTATTGCAAAAAGAAATATAACTCGAGAAAACATTCCGCACATTCCAGATAACGTATATGTTAAAAATAAACAAAAGCAGTCAAAAACTAAAAATAAATATCAAAAAGAAAACATTCAAACTATTGATCCTAATCGTAAAACAGCAAAAATAGAAACCAGACATCATAATCAATCTAGTAAAATTCATTTGTCAAATATTAAACGTCCCAGAGTCAAAAGATCTAATTTAAAACAAACCCCAAATTTTGAAACATTTATTGAGATGTTAAATAATAATGAAGAAATAAACAATGAAAATGTAAGAGAAATTTCAGATGACTTATTCAATGCCCCTCTAGAATACTCACTCGCTCACTGTGTGAGTAGAGATTTAAAAATGAGTGCAGGAATAGCACGTGAATTTAAATTAAGATTTGGTAAAATTAGAGATTTATCAAAACAAAACGCAAAATTATATTCTCTCTGTCATATTAAAGAAGAACGTAGATATATTATTTATTTGATCACTAAAGAAAATTATTTCGACAAACCCGCTTTAAAATGTTTGTTTAATACATTGATAAATTTAAAACAATTCTGTTTAGGCAAAAATATAACTAAATTAGCAATTCCCGAATTAGGTTGTGGCCTAGATCAATTAGACTATAATTTAGTTAAAGCTATGATAAATTATATCTTCCAAAATTCTAAATTACGAATAAACATCTATTTGGGTACACCAAAAATTGATGATGAAGTACCAGGGCCATCATCTTCGATAATTCCAAATCCTAGTTTAGTACAGAAAAGAAAGTCATTTTTTGAGAACTATACTAAATCTGAACATTCCAAAAATTAGTAAACAAAAATAATAAAGAATTTTAATAATACTCTTCAGGACATTGC
Source organism: Ontholestes murinus (assembly GCA_963969525.1). Lineage (NCBI taxonomy): Eukaryota > Metazoa > Arthropoda > Insecta > Coleoptera > Staphylinidae > Ontholestes > Ontholestes murinus. The sequence continues at coordinate 10,988,668 of OZ018387.1, read as the reverse complement.
ACATAATCAAAATACTCTACAATCTAGAATAATGCAACTACATGCAATTTTTAAAGAAGAGATTGACCACCAACATATTCTGTATGCGAAAGACCTATATAATCGGATGCTTTTACTTTTCGGTACAATTAGAAACATACTACACAAAATTATTAACTCAATAACGTTCTGCAAATTAAGAGTCTTAAACCCAGATACAATAAGACCTCAGGATTTATTTGACGAATTAGAAAAAATCTCTATCCATTACCAAGAGGAACTACCTTTCGAAATGAAATTAGAAAATATTTTTGACTTTGAATCTATAATGACAGTTAATTGCAAAATTGACAAAACAAAAATTCATTATTTTCTTCATCTTCCAATAAATTACGAACATTCATTTGACCTTTACGCTTTACATCCAATACCTGCAAAGTACGAATCAGAATATGTAACAATAATACCGAATATTAAATACTTATTAAAATCAAAATTTAATTCTAAAATTTGTCCTCTAAATGATATATGCTTAAGAAAGAAACCCTTAAAATCACATGTCTCAAACACGAGGAAACAACAGAACTTCAAGGTGTCTTCTTGATCGAGCCAGATGAGTGCCAGATATTCTACAAGGACATTAAAATTCCCAAAATTGAAGCAATATCTGGAAGCCCCGTGTTTATTAGTGCATCGAAACAAAAACTGGAAAACTACAATATAAACAATTTTACTATTCATCTTAAAAGACTGAAATTAGAAGACATGCCCGTGTTATCCCCAATGCCCCAAATTACAGAAACAGTTATACCCTTAAGCCCCAGTGCGTGGACACTCTCGTTATATGTGTTAGTGTTAATTTGTGCCCTAATTGTAGGAATCAAATTTTTAAAGAAGAAACTTCGGCACGTTGCCCCCATGGACAATTCCCTAAATTCTCCACCCGGAGTGTGTCGAATCTAAGGGGGTAGGAGTAACCTTGCGGCTACAATAAGACAATCTTTTGTTATTTATTAATCGTTTTAATTGTTAAGAAATATATTTAATTATTATTGCATCATTTTATAGGTATTTGCTAACACTCCATTTTCATCCGCAATAACACCAGATGTCATTTTGCTTAGTTATCATTCCATATTATTATAAATAGGACCGCAAGCCACGAGCGCACATTCATTATTATTATTATATTAAGAGTAGTAAGATGTAATCATTATTATTATATTCATTATATTGTTCGTCGTTATAAGTTATGTAATATTCAAATAAATCAAAAATTATCCGTGTCAAGAAAAAATAAAAGTTTTTAAAAACACCAAAACCAACCCGAAAAATATAATTTATATTTTTCCGGCTGTTGTTGTACTTATACCATGATTTTTTTATGTTAAACTTCTAGAGCATTTTGCCCTAGAAGTAATTTTGCTTTTTATTATGGCATATGTTTTTTAAAATTGATTTTTTGATATATGGTTATACCCAAGTACTTAACGGAAATTGAGGGAAGGATTTGAGAAATATGAACTTTGTGAGGGGAATTGTTGGTATGATGGTAAAAGATTAGGAGCTGTGATTTGTGGGGATTGATTTTAATGCACCATTTTAAAAACCATCTTTGAAGGGAGTCAATAAGCTCTTAGAGGAATTGAAGGGCATTTGGTAGTGTGAGAGCATGTTTGACCTACTCATTTTTTGGGATATTTGCATTTGTTACAAATTTCAAATTTTCCAAAAAACTTTTTATTTGGATTTTGCAATTTTCTAATGATTTAGAAACTGTTTGTAAAAATTAGTCTAATTATTCTTTAGTAAATTTTTGTAATGTTTGGTAAGTTTTCAGTGTTTAGCTAAAATTTCAAATTTCAACTGTTTTTAGAAAATTTTTGGCTGTTTTTAAACAAAAGTTAATTTTTGCAAAATTATTAATAAACATGTATATTGATATATAACGATTTCAAAAAAAAAAACATTTAAACTACCTTCGTCAATTGCTTTTTCTAAATTCATGTTTAATTATATCAATTTAACATCTTAACAAATTTTAATAAAAACAACTGCTTTTTTGCCACATTATTTTTTAGCATATTCCAACTATTTTCCATAAATTTATAACTATTATTAAAAGATTTTTTTAATGTTTTTCGAAAAAAATTCACGATCTTTTTTATAAAATTTTAATTCCTGTCATATTTTCATTATTTTTTTAATTAAAATTTCAATAGGCTTGCTTAAAACAGTTCGTTTTTTAAATTGTTCAAGTTCACTTATAGACAAAATCCAACTGTATCTATTCATTGGTACTATTTAAACAAAATTTGAATTGTTTTTTAGATTGTTTCAGCAAATTTGTAAAAATGCCTTTTTTCAAATGTTTTTGTGAATTTTTAATTCTTTGTTTCGAAGCATTTTGCACTAGAAGTTATTTTACTTTTTTTAAGGATGTTTAAATTAATTTTTTGATCTATGGTCATGTCCAAGTACTTAAGAGAAACTGAAGTAGGGATCATAGTTTAGGAAATATGGACTTGAGGTGAATTATTGGTGCGATGATAAGGAATTAGGAGCTGTGATTTGTGGGGATTGATTTTAATGCGCCATTTTGCAAACCATCTTTGAAGGGAGTCAATAAGAAATTGAAGGGCGTTTGGTAGTGTAGGAGCATGTTATTTCGATGGATTAAAGTTAAAGGGATCAGGGTTGTAGACATCCACGCAAAAAATGTTATATAACTGAGTTGAAAGAGAAGATGAATCATATTATAGAGGAATTATTTAATAATGAAAATGATATAACAAGGGATATTTAGCTTTTCCTTCAAGGTGAGATGTTTGAAAATTTGGTACTAGGACAGTGAGTGGAAAGGAAGTAGATCTGCGGGGAAGAACAGCAAATTGGTATTTAATGATTGGAACTTAGAAAGAAGATTTTTAAAGAGGGACTCATAGATCTTTCCAATAACAGCCAGGAGTGTGATGGGGCGGTAGCTGGATAATAAAGTAGAGGGTTGGTTGCGTTTGGGGATACAGATTAGAATTCCTATTTTCCAAACATCCGGAAAGTATTGTTTTTTTAATATAAAATTAATGTTTTTAAGGATGTGGTCGTGTATCTGGAATGGAAAGGATTTTAGGATGAGTCTGTGTACATGGTCATGTCCAGTCGCTGTATTATAATATTCGCCGTGTGTAAAAATGTCAGTCGGTTCTGAAAATGTTCTCGTTAGTTGACGATTCGAAGATTTTCTGTAAAATGTTTATTTTTTCGTATTTACTTAGTTTTGAACACAAGATTTTTATGAATTCAAGCCTTTCCATGGGCAATCAACATTTTTGTAAGAAAGTATTGGTATGTATGTATTTTGAATTTTATTATGTAAGTAAAATGTACAAATAAATACTATCTATCTATTTATCAATTTATAGACAGTTTTCAACTCTTTCAATTGTGATGTTTTTTCTACTAAACAACTTTATTTACAAAAAATATAAAATAATATGTAACGAATAAAATAAATTCTGATGTAAGATGGTTTAATTTTCTGGTCAACGTCAATTGACCCGCACTTTTTCAGCCCTGGTATTTTTATTTTAACTGTTTTAAAACAATTTTAAAATCTTTTTTGTTTTTAGAATTTTTATAAACATCTTTTGTCATATTCCAAATATTTTAAAGCTTTTAACTACATTTTTTAAACAAATTTTCAAACGATTTTTTAATTTCAAATTTCCCATGCTTTAAGAAACCCTTTAATTGAGTTTTGGAATCTTATAATAATAATAATAATAAATTAAATAAGTAAATAAAGTATTATATAAATATTATTATGTAAAAGCCTATAAACTGTTTAAAAATTAGTCTAATTATTAAAACTTATTATTTTATTAAACTTTCATTTTTTGCTAAAATTTCAATTCATTCATTTAATTTTTTCATTTCGAGTTGTTAAACAAATTTTTAACTTTTTTAGAAAGACATTTTACTAATTAAAAAGAAACATTTTTTTTGCAAAACTTCAATCTACATATCATAATCTTGTATATTAATATCAACTGTTTTTCGCAAAGGTTTATTTTTTCCTTTGGACATAATTCCAAATTTTCAATTGTGTTTTTTAACTATTATAGTTACTTTGGAAATTTGACACTATTATTTAACAAATTTCAAGTATTTTATGAGAAATCATTACTATTTTAAAGTAATTCTTAAGTATGTTTGTAAAAAGTTTTTAACTATTTTCAACCAAATTATAAATTCAGTTATATTCATATTTTCAATTGTTTTTAGACAAATTAAAAATTGTTTGTCGTTTAGAATTTTTAGAAAATTTTGTATTTTCAATTTCAAAATATAGAAGTTTTAAACAAATATTAAATGTTTTTTAGAAAGTTTTTAAGCACATTTTAAGTTTCTTAAAAATTTTTAGTTTTTTTTTCAATTTTTGGTTAAATATTTTCAACTGTTTTTAAGCAAATTTTATTTCTTTCCGAAATTAATTTCTTTCTTAAAAATTTCAACTGGGTTTGAATAAATTCAACTGTTATTTTGTTAAAGTCCACTTTTAGACAAATTCTAACTGCTTTTATGTATTTCAACTGATTTTCAAGAAATAAAAATTTCGTTTTGAAGAAAATTTATTTAGAGCAAATATCTTTAACTGTTTTCAGAAAAAAAATTAAAACTCTATCGAAAACAACTATTAAAAGAAAAAATCTTATTTGAAAAAAATCCAAAAATTTAAATATTTTATTCTAAAATGTTAATTCTTCACGGAATTGAGAAAAAACTATTCAAATATAAAAAAAAAATATGACCACACTGCTAATATAAAAGACCCAATCGACGGTTCAACGCTCACAGACCATACATCAATGACGAAAGCATTTGCAGAACAATTAGAGAAGATGTTTCAAAACTCAAATAGCAACGAATGTTGACAATGACTTTCGTAGTAATTGATTGGTTCAATTTTTGAATTAGGGATTCAATAGACAAGATAGATTATTACATAGAACTGTACTCTGGTAAAAATTGTTCCGCTTGATAAAACTCCTCGTGTATTTGCTATTCACAGCAATACTTTCCCACTTAATTGAAACAGGGTATTAGAATATTCATTGCCAAGCCTCATACTGATCCTATACTAATATCCAGCTACCATCCTATAACACTTCTCCTAGTAATAGGTAAACTTTTCTCTTCAAACAAAAACTCAAGTCATCCAAAATCCACACCCCAAAAATCAACCATTCTTCCTCTATCCATCCTCACCTCCAATATACAAACCAAGCATATTGGAGGTGATAAATCAATAATTGTATTCCTAGATATTCAGAAAGCTTCTGATTTGGATTGGTATATTATCCTCCTTTAGAAATGATTCCTCTTAAATATCTCGCGTCACTTGTTAATCTTTATATACAACAGAACCAGTCAAGTTAGAATCAAGCAAACCCTTTCCGAAGCGTTCCTAGCCTACCAAGAGGTTCCCCAGAATTCACTTATCATCCCTCCTTTATAACATTTTCTGCTACCATCTACTAACCCCATATACTTGAATCCCTCAAACTACTCCCTTCTCATTGCTGACGATACAACCCTTATCATACTCTCCATATTGTCCAACGTTCCATTCGATGCGATCCAATTCTGGTGCTCCAAATGGCGTATGAAAGTCAACCCTTCTAATTTTTATTTTATTTTTTTGTATAATTCTACGTGTTTCTTCTGTTTGTTCTAAGAAAATTTTGAAATATAACGTAGATTTTAAACATTTTGTTTTTTGGCATTTCTCACTAATTTTCTTAGTAAAATTATTAATTATTTGCTAGATTTATACATATTATTATTACTTTATGTTTGATAATGATCAGTTTATGATCGAAACTATAGTCACAGTTAATAAATAACCATTGTGCTAAAACAAAGTTAAAAGTGTTTTATTTAATTTTAATTAAAATGTACCACCAAGTAAACGCCGACAACATTCAAGAATTATACATATTCATTGATTTTACCTGATTCAAGTAATTAAAATTTTTTAATTAAACAAATTTAACTTATTTTGGGAAAATTTCGAACAGATTTTTTCACAATTTCAACAGATTTTATCTACGATCGTACAGAAAGTAGACGCTTTTTGCATCATTTTTCGTTGTAAAAGTGGCTTTTTAAAGCACTAGTGCTTTTTTACGTTTTTATTGCACGGTAATGTCAAATCGTTTTTATTGCACAGAAATGTCAAATTTGACAGATAAATATATTATAGCACAAATTTCCGACGAAAAACTTATTTTTTTATTAGTTGATACAAATAACTAATAAACTATAAATAAAATATATAATACATACGGAATGGCAGATTTAAGAACTCTGAATATTTCATTTAATGCAAGTCGAAGCGATTACAATAAAACGAACATTTTTTCCATAAATAATAATGGCCGCCGACATTTGTGCAACTTGTTTACTGGTTGCTAAGTAACGCTTTCATTAGTGCACTGCGGGTAAAATATGTTTTCATTAATTGAATTATTGAAATGACATTAAAATATTACTCATAAGAATATATTCTTTGAAATCCTTTACGATCGAAGATAAAATTTTGTAAGGCACACGTGTAAAAAGTTTCTTTATTGCACTCCTGGCTTTAAAAAAACTCGCTCGTTCCTCGCTCGTGTTTTTAAACGCCAGTCGTGCAATAAAGCATCACTTTTTACACTTGTACCTTAAATAACTATTATTTAATATCCAATAACTAGATGTTTTAAAGCAAATTTTCAAAATTAGTTTCGGAATATTTACTAGAGATTTTAGGAGAATTTCAATTGCTGTTTTCAAATAAAATTTGAAATCCCAGCGTAATCTTGACCTACCTCAAAGAATGTATGCATTGGCGTAGCGTATATGTGACCTAATTTAAATCTCTACATATGTCATTGCATGCTTCTAGTTTAGTCTCGACCTACTTCAAATCTATTAATATTGTGTTAGGTCAAGAGTACGCTAAGCCAATACAAAATTTATTGAGGTGGGTCATGAGTACGCTTGAACGTAAAGAATATTATCTAGGGTAATGCATTATTTCTTGAGGTAGGTCAAGAGTACGCTAGGCAATGTATAATTTATTGAGGTAGGTCAAGAGAACGCTAGGATGGTATGAAGATAATTAAGGTAGGTTAGAACTATAGACCTATAGTAGCTATGGTTATTTCTTAAGCGACGAATAAAATAGCGTAATCTCAGTATACGAATGTAGATCTCAAACTACTGAAAACTTTGTTACAAATATAGCATAGTTTTGGCGCTTTCGAGCTTAATTACTCTCTTCATATTGTGATAATTAAATGGTTAGTACAGGGAATGGACATTCATTTTTTATAATAGTTTAATACGTTGGAACTAGTTCTCGATTAAAATATTCTTCGTTAATTGTTACACGAATTAGATGATGAATATATGATTTTAATGCGAAACATTTGATTTGTTTAGATTGTAGTGATGTAGATAGAATGTGTATATCTGTGGCAGTGTGTTTGTTGTTTTTATATACGCTATATTTAATTTTGTCGTTTACAATTTGAACATGAACACTAAAAAAAATATTTCGTTCACATAATGTTAGTAACTTGAGCAAAAAAGCCATCCTAAAATAATAGGTTCAATATATAAAATGTTCAGAGTAAATCATGAAAATCCCGGATGATTATTAATATTTAAGAGCGTCGCGCGTCCCTCGACAATCCCCTGCTTTATTAAATACCGAAATTCCGACCGCCCCCATTTCGGGCCTTATCAATTTCATACTCTGCGCCCTCCCCGAGGAGACGCTTCGCAGCCGAGAGAGGTGCGATAAAAATGTGAAAAATACATTTTTTCCCTTTAAAATCTTATCTGGCACACTGGAACCCCACGCTGGCTCTTTGCCGAGATGGATGAATCGTGTGACGGGGGTTGTTGTAGTATTTGCATAATATTTTTATACTCCATTACCACAATGGGTTTGGCAATAGTAAGTATATTTAACGTACAGAATGATGTAGTGAAGGTAATGAATCATTAAAAGAAATGTTGATAATAACGGATGCAATAACAATGCAATATAAGACTGAAAATATTGATAAAATTTTATTTAAAAAAATAATAATCGCGTTCTTATGTAATATTAAGATATAAATTAATTTATTTTATTGAAACATGTAAGAAAATTGTAAAAAATTGAGACATTTTAATAATAGGATGTCTGAAGATACTTAAATCGTCTTTTATTTAGAAAGAAATATTGAATTTTTCGGATACGTATTTTGAAATTATTATATGATTCAAGTTTGATTTTGAAAATTTGTAAAATTTCAACTTTTTTAAGTAAACTATTTTCCTTTTTAAGAGACTGCTTTTTCTTATAAAATATCTTTCCTTGTTTTATTTTTGAGGAAATTTTTGACTTAATCTTTTTTTTTCTAATCGTTTTTGAATATTTTCTTAAATCAAATTTTTATTGAAACTTCAAGACTTTTTAAATGATTAAATTCGAATTATTTTAAAACAAAATTATAAACCTACTTGTTTCCGTATAAAATTTTGGCTAATTTAAACGAATTCTAATGTTTATGACAGTTGACAGGACGTAGACAACAGATGAGAGATGACAGGTTATTTTTGATAGATAACAGTTGACAGATGATAGTTGACAGCTGACAGATAACAGATAATAAGTGACAGATGACCCTTGATAGATTACAGATTACAGATGCCGGAAAACAGTTGTCAGGATGATAGTTAACAGACAAATGGCAGTTGGTTTTTAACAGATGACAGTTGGCAGTTATCAATTGACAGATGATAGACGCCAGAGGAAATTAACAGATGACAGATGACAGGAGACAAGGGACAGGTTTCATATAACAGATGAGAGTGGACAGTTAACAAATGGCAGTAATAGTTGGCAGGTGAGATGTGATTAATGACAGATGACAGAAGAAATTTAGAATAACTAGTTGGAGGATGATTCACAATTGTTCATAACAAATTCTTAATTTTAATAGTGGTCACCCATCCAGCCTATATATACTTAATTAATTAATTGACTTAAGATAAAACACTGTTTATTTCTTAATGTGTATTTTCATATAGTATAACAACGTATCATTTTCAAACCGAACGGTTATACAAAACAAAGTAATTATTGTGTTTACTTTTGTGATTAAATATGTATAACGAAGTAGAAGCCTCCATCGTCAATCTGCAAGAAATTCCTTCAAAAGTGTCTAATTTTCCACAGTTTTTTAGGTTTCCCAAAAGTGTCCTAAATTATTCTAGAGGTTTTTAGTTATTTTATTATATTTGGATTTTTTTATATCTAAAATTACCTAAATTTTCTTGAAAGGTTTCTGAATTTTCAGCACTTTCTTGTGCAGGTTCTTAGAACTGGCTTTAATACTCCTGCAATTTCTCCTTCTAGCTTCAATCACTTGCCCAAAAATGTAAGTGTTAACGCGAAATTATACATTTATATTTCGAACAATTTGCATTATTTCAAAACGTGATTTTAGTGTTTTCTTGCGCATTACGGGCATGACCGAAGGGTAATAAACCATTGTGTACAATTTTCTGTATTTCTATTCATCGTGTTAAATTCGTGCTCAATTGGGGGCTATAAGGGCTAATCCGCGCGCGACGGCTTAAGTTGTAAACGACCTTTCTTCGCCCAAACGCCAGACCTGAAAACCTTTGGTAATTTCCACCCCGCAATCTGCGATCCTTGTCTTTCTTGAATAAAATACTATATCTATTTCCTTCCGTAAACTCCCTCTTTCTTCTAATCTGACCAATCCCTGCACTTCTTCCCCAAACCTCGATCTTTAACCATTTTTCTAAGGGAGTGTTGTCTAAACTGCCGTGAAAGAAACATATTACCATTCGGTCGTGTCCGCGCTATATCATTTCAATTCTTTATTATTATTTTTCTAAGTCTTGTCTTTATCCTTTATTTGTTACTTGTTATTATTTGTTAGTCAGTAGTTGAAATAAATACATTTATTCAATATACTGGTATTTGTAATTTTAAAACCAAATCGCGAACCCGCGTATTTAACATGGTCCTTCGAACCGGATAAAGTGAGTCTTAGTGTTATTTCGTGAACTTTTGTGGACTTTGCAAACGTGCAAAGTCATTGGTGGAACTTCGCGTCGTTTATAAGTACACCGTCTTAAGTAACTCTCCGTTTTTGTGTTGTGTTATTGCGTGAGTTATCTAAGCTACAACCGTACGTAAACGAACAATTCTACCTGAACTCCTTGTGTATTTTACAGCTACAGTGTTTTTTTGTGAACTTTTGTGGACTTTGCAAACGTGCAAAGTCACTGGTGGAACTTCGCGTCGTTTATAAGTACACCGTCTTAAGTAACTCTCCGTTTTTGTGTTGTGTTATTGCGTGAGTTATCTAAGCTACAACCGTACGTAAACGAACAATTCTACCAGAACTCTTTGTGTATTTTGTGTGAAAATCATCAACATGGCAGTGATTGTTAAAAGGCTACAGTGCCAAAAGCAAAACATCATCAGTGAAAAGGACACACTCCAGTTACTCCTCGCGGACACGAATCGTGATAAAAATTTAATCGTGCAAAAATGGATTAAGTTTGAACCAAGTCTCAACAATTTCAAAATAATTGCAAGTGAGCTCTTCGACAACGATGTGGATATCGCGAATGAACTTCTGCAATTCAAATGTGATTATTGCAAAATCAAGTGTGCAACACAAGCTGCGGTCATAGACAACAATATCCATTTATCAAACCACAACGAAGCACCACAAGTGAAATTACCAGTGATCGAGTTACCGACTTTCAGCGGAAAATATGACGAGTGGCAGAGATTTTGTGACGCCTTTACATCCCTTATACACGACAACTTTTCGCTAGCTAATGTGCAAAAGTTGTATTATCTACGAAGCTTGCTTAAAGGTGAAGCAGCTCAAATGCTTAAAACAATTCCGTTGTCCAATGCCTCATATGAAACAGTGTGGACTCAATTGAAAAAGCGGTACCAGAGCGAGCGTTTCATTTTCAAAAAGCATATTCCTACCGTGAAAAAGGATCCCGCGGAAGAAATTGGAAAAGTTACGGTGAAAGAGGGTCGAGTTTCGCCCAGCACTCGGCCCCACGCACAACCATGGGCCCCCTTGAAGCCGCCCGCTCACAGGACTGCGGAGAGTATGCTCCTGGACGCAGAGGAAGCGCGCCTATCGTGCAAACAGTTGGAGGAGATGCTGGGCGAGGAGAAACAGCGTCATCTGGACGTCGTCAAGGATGAGAGGAGCAAGTACATGGCGGAAATCACGCAGCTCATCGCAAGGCACCAGAACGAAATTATTCAATTGAATTTACAACACGAAGAATCAATGAAGTTATTACAAAACGAAAAGGAGGCAGCGACTAAGCAACACGAGGAACAGATGTGCGTCCTCAAGAACGAGGTAGACAAGCTGCAGAAGACGCACGAAAAAAATCTGGACATTCTGCGCGAGGAAATCGACGAGAAGAACGCGAGGATCCGCGACCTGGAGGCGTACCGTTGCGAGAGCGAGAAACTGCGCAAGGACTACGTGGCCAAAGAGGTCGGCTACAAGGAGCAGTTGGCGGTGGCACGCGAGGAAATCGACGAGAAGAACGCGAGGATCCGCGATCTGAAGGCGTACCATTACGAGAGCGAGAAACTGCGCAAGGACTACGTGGTCAGAGAGGTCGGCTACAAGGAGCAGTTGGCGGTGGCACGCGAGGAAATCGACGAGAGGAACGCGAGGATCCGCGACCTGGAGGCGTACCGTTGCGAGAGCGAGAAACTGCGCAAGGACTACGTGGCCAAAGAGGTCGGCTACAAGGAGCAGTTGGCGGTGGCACGCGAGGAAATCGACGAGAAGAACGCGAGGATCCGCGACCTGGAGGCGTACCATTACGAGATCGAGAAACTGCGCAAGGACTACGTGGCCAAAGAGGTCGGCTACAAGGAGCAGTTGCCGGTGCTACGCGAGGAAATCGACGAGAAGAACGCGAGGATCCGCGAGCTGGAGGCGTACCGTTGCGATAGCGAGAAACTGCGCAAGGACTACGTGGCCAAAGAGGTCGGCTACAAGGAGCAGTTGGCGGTGGCTCAGGAGGAGGCGGCGAGATTGCAGGAGGAGAACGAGGCGCTCTTCGCGAGCAGATGCAACGACGGCATGGAGAAGTGTAAACTCCAGCAGAACGAGGAGACGACGAGATTGCGGACAGAGAACGAGGCGCTCTTCGCGAGCAGATGCAACGACGGCATGGAGAAGTGGAAACTCCAGCAGAACGAGGAGACGACGAGATTGCGGACGGAGAACGAGGTGCTCTTCGCGAGCAGGTGCAACGACGACGTGGAGAAGTGGAAACTCCAGCAGAACAAGGAGGTGGTCCCCATGGTGTTGGGGGAAGCGGAGACTCCGGCGTTGACGGGTTCTACCCTACTAAGTGTCAGCGTCAACGACCGACATTCCTCCATCCAGAGGCCAAACTTCGAGCGCATGCAGAGCTTCAGGGAGCGTTCGCTGAGCAACAAGAGCAACGTGAGCCAGTGCTCGGTACCGTCGAGCAATTCAAAGAATTCATTCGAGGACTTCGACGACCTCTTACCGCCCAGCTCGCCTAAGGTCAAGGCCGTAGTGGAGAAGTCGGATTCAGTTAGGTACGTGCTGAAAATGGACGAGAGTCTCGAGGTGGTGGCCTCGAGAATCGTACACCGGAGAGATAGTAACGCGACGTCGCCAAAAAACCCGCCGACGAAGTCGACTGCGAACGAGAGGGCTGCAGTAAAAAGCGCTTGGTCGTTTATGGAACCAGTGAATCCTAATGAAGTACCAGACTATTACAAAGTCATCAAGGAACCAATGGATCTTCAATACGTCTCAAAATTACGACAGCACGTATGGAAACGTTGGGAGAAGGAGTATTTTTCCGAGGTACACAAACGGAACAAGTGGCAGCAGGACGGGACTTCCGGTGGCAGCTTCGATCGTTTGGTCATTATCCGTGGAGATAACGTGCCCCCTTCAGTAGCGCCTCGCGAGAGACGAGGCAATTCACCCAGGTTCCGATGGGGTCGTCCGGAGTGCAACAGTGAAGACCAGCACCGGTTCATTTGTGCATCCCATTGTGAAATTATGGTGAAATTAGTGCATCTAAATATAATTGAATGGTTGACATTCAATGGGGCGCGGAATGTTAACGCGAAATTATACATTTATATTTCGAACAATTTGCATTATTTCAAAACGTGATTTTAGTGTTTTCTTGCGCATTACGGGCATGACCGAAGGGTAATAAACCATTGTGTACAATTTTCTGTATTTCTATTCATCGTGTTAAATTCGTGCTCAATTGGGGGCTATAAGGGCTAATCCGCGCGCGACGGCTTAAGTTGTAAACGACCTTTCTTCGCCCAAACGCCAGACCTGAAAACCTTTGGTAATTTCCACCCCGCAATCTGCGATCCTTGTCTTTCTTGAATAAAATACTATATCTATTTCCTTCCGTAAACTCCCTCTTTCTTCTAATCTGACCAATCCCTGCACTTCTTCCCCAAACCTCGATCTTTAACCATTTTTCTAAGGGAGTGTTGTCTAAACTGCCGTGAAAGAAACATATTACCATTCGGTCGTGTCCGCGCTATATCATTTCAATTCTTTATTATTATTTTTCTAAGTCTTGTCTTTATCCTTTATTTGTTACTTGTTATTATTTGTTAGTCAGTAGTTGAAATAAATACATTTATTCAATATACTGGTATTTGTAATTTTAAAACCAAATCGCGAACCCGCGTATTTAACAGTAAGCAATTTTTCTTCAAGATTTTTATAACACCTTGCAATTTCCAATATTTTCTTCTTCATTTTGGAACTCTCTTCCTAGGTTTAAAAATTATTCAGCAATTTCATTTAGGTTATTAAAAGTTTCTTCAAGGCTACTAGAATGTTCCACTAATTTCTACTTCAAGAACTTTTCTAAAGATTCTTAGAATATTCCCTTATGGGTTTCTAAAACTTTCTTTGCAGTTTATAAATTTCTCTAACATTTTTTGTTTATATCTCAAAAAGTTTTTATTCTTTTGCTTTACATCATCTGAATTATCCAAAATATTGTCCAAATGTGTCAGAGCCGACAACTGTCATCTGTCATTTGTTATCTATTTGAAGTTATCGCAGCTCTGTCAACTGTCAACTATTACCAGTAGCAGCTATCATTGGTTATATGTCACCTATCATCAGCCATCTATCATTTGATATGTACCATGTGTTACCTATCAGTAATAGTTAAATACTAAAAAACGAGCAAGTAAGGGAAAGAAAAAGGTTAATTAAAATTATCTGTAAATAATACGTAAAATCGGAGTTAAAGCAATTAAATTGAAATTCCAATATGTGGAAGCAAACATTGCTGAAAATTCCAACATTCTAATAAGATAAAGGGAAAAATGTCGAAAAATATACGAATAAAGCTTTGAAGAAAATTCTATAAAGCTAGAAGAATACTTATCAGGTAATTTTTGGAAACAATGCTAGAAATTCCTATAAAATCATGAAATAATGAAAAACTGTTGAATAAAGTGGGACAAATTGTTTGCAATGTTAAAACTTTTAAATAGTATTCAAATAGTTCGATAAATGCTAAAAAAATCTAGAAGTCTCAAAAAAAATGGTTGATAAATTCTATACAAAAACTTTCCTATTAAATTTCTAAAAATTTGAATGAAAAGTTCCTGGTAGATTCCGATACAATAAAGCTATACATTTTGAACAATTTTAATTATTTTAAAAACTGTTGGTAAATTCTAAAAGCCCTACAGAAAATTCTAGAAACCTATGGAATTTTGATGTGATGAAATAAAAGAATAGTGCAAAATTAGCAAAATTAAAAATTTTAAAAAACTTAAAATTACTATAACTCACTTATTTTTGAAAATAACTATGACATATGTATATGAAAAAAATAATCTATTAAATGAGGCGATAACCAACTATGGTTTCCATTTAAAAGAATGTAAGTTTGCATCATATCTCTGAAAATAATGGCGATAAAAATTATCTAAAACATTTCTTTTACAGTTTTTTCTATCTATTATGATAACCGAGATATATTTATTTGAAAAAAATGACAAAAAATTGCTTATTTTCAAGTGGTTTTATTTTGAGATTTCCTCCAAAAAAATTCAATTTTCCAACTGTAGGATTTTAATTTTTTTTTTTATTGGTTAATTTGATTTTGTAGCAAATTAATAACTGTGCAATCCTACTTGTTTTCTGTATGTAAAATTTTGTATTCAACCAATTATTTTTTCCTTTTATTTTCGCCGATTGTCAACTGTTTTTGTTTTTTTTTATACAAATTTCCAATTGTTTTCTTAACCAAATGTTTATATCTTTTTTTATTAATTAGAGGAATCTCGTACTATTTCTTTTTATTTTAGAATACATTCAATTATTAAAACAATCAATAATTGTTTTTAGAAATGTAAGAGGGGAGTATCGTCTTTTTCTCTCTTAGAAAATTAAAACAATCAATAATTGTTTTTAGAGTCAAAAAAATTTAGTAATTTAGCAATTTTTTGGTCCTGATTTTGGAATTTTTTTCTTATCTTGGTCCCGATTTTGGGGTTTCTATGTGAATTAATAGTTGAATTTCAACTATTCCCAAATGAATCATTATTTTTCAATTTGTACAAAGTTTTGAACTTCTTTTAAAAAATGGTGATGTGACCATCATAGTACTTTCCCTATATTTTTCACGAAAACTATAAGGTTTACTCGAAATGGTTATTCTTAATAATTTGCTAAATTTTGGATTCTTTGCAATTACTTGTTATATAAATCTCATGTAACTCCAAGAGTTTTTTTTGTAATAAGCAAAAAATGTAAAAATTATTAATTTTTATTTTTTCTCGGAAGCTAAGAACTTTATGAAAAATAAATTTCAATAAAACTTGTTTAGTTTTTCATTCCCTTTAACTTTTGTTTGTAAAGATATGTAATATTTTTCAAATTCTATATAGGAAAAGTTAGAATAAATACAACAAAAGTTCTAGAATCCTCAAAAATGTATACGAAATTTATTCTAGAGCCACCAAAAAAGTATCGATTAGAATAGAAATTCCTGAAAATTCTAAAAAATTGTGGATAATTAATCTTAAAAAAATGGATAAAATACAGCAACTGAAATAATTGCAATAAAATTTTCTACGGATATACTAAATTTATCCCTCATCAAAATTTTGTAGGAATTTCTCTTCCAAATTACAAACATTAGTATTCATTTTATAATCAACAATGGTTTTTCCAAATTTCGGTTTGTAGGAGTTTCTTTTCCAAATTGGAAGACTTTTTCATCTATTTTACTAGAAGTTTTCAGGAAGGTTTTTATTTTTTGAAGCCTTCCTAGAAATTCTCTCCTAAATTTCTAGAAAATTTTTCAGCATTCTAGAATATTTATGCTTGAAATTTTCCAGTATTATTATTATCTAAATTTCCAGAAATTTGCTCTCGATGTTCCTAAACAAATTTCCAAGATTTTAGAATTTTTAAGGAA
Organism: Ontholestes murinus; assembly: GCA_963969525.1. Lineage (NCBI taxonomy): Eukaryota > Metazoa > Arthropoda > Insecta > Coleoptera > Staphylinidae > Ontholestes > Ontholestes murinus. The sequence goes on along the minus strand of OZ018387.1, from coordinate 10,972,093 downwards.
CTAATTTTCTAATTTCTAAAGTTTACCTTCAAGGATTTTATAATGTATAAAGAATTTATGCTACAGGTGTGCCATTTTGAATTTTCTAGGAATTTATTCTCCAAATTTTTCACCTATTTTTAAGAAGTTTTTTGGTGATCATAATTTTCATGCCTTTTGTGATGTATTTAAATATGAATTTGTATTTTGAAATAAATAGCGGCATCTATTTAAAATAGGTTTAGTTTAGTTTTTAGAAAAAGAGTTTTTTATTATTATTTGATATGTGCGCGCAGTTCAGATTGACTCGAAAAGCGATTGAACACGTGTGTTCAGAATAAAGTGTTTCTTCCAAGTAGTTGTGAATTTTAATAATAAATTACCACTCGATACACTACACCTTTATAAAATTTATTTCCTAAATTCCTAGAATACTACTACTAAAACATCTTTATGCACAGAAGGAAATAAATTATAATACATGTAATGTATAAAATAAAATAACATAAATTCTGATATAATTGTCTTCTTCCGTTTCATGGCTATCGACCGGTGGTCTTTCAGCCCGTTCCTAGAATATTTTTCAGGATTCTTAAACATTTATGGAATTTATCTGCAGATGTACTATACTAACTTTGTCCTTCATTACAATCAGTGTTTTTAGAAATTTCTCTTAAATTGCAAAAAAATATTTCACCGCAAAATTCCTAGAAAATTTTCGAGGGTTGTGGAATTTTTAAGGAATTAATTTTATAATTTTTAAAAATTATTTTCGAGGATTTTAGAATGTATAAAGAATTTATGTTACCGGTGTGCCACAAATTTATCAATGTTTTCTAGAGATGCCTTCTCCAAATCTCCAAAGTTTTTTCTATATATTTTACTAGTTTTCAGGAAGTGACAAAAATTTCTTTCTAGAATTTCTCACCGAAATTCCTAGAATATTTTTGAGGATTTTTAAACATTAATGGAATTTGTTCTGCAGATACTAACTTTACTCTTCGTTACAATCTATTTTTTTTTAGGAATTTCTCTTTAAAATTGCAAACATTGTCACCAATTTCTTATTAGCAAAAGAATGAATAATAAACTGTAGTTTTTTTCTAAATTTTTAGAATCTTAATGGCTCTTCTTTATCTTTTGGAGATTTTTTTTCTAAATTTTGGGAACTTTGCCCTGGTTTGTAGAATTTTCGAGCATTATTATTATCTATAATTCCAAAATTTGCTCCTTTACATTCCTGGAATCAATCTGGTTTTTTAATTTTCTTAATTGTCAAATTATAAATACTCATTTCAATTGTTTTTTAATTGTCTTTCTTTTCTATTCACTTTTTAACAAGTTTTTAATTGTAATCACTTTGGTAAATTTTGGTAAATGAAATACGATAACACTTTCAAATATTTATTTTGCCGTTCGCGACAATTGTTTCGACACACTGTGCCTTCTTCAGGCGAAGAAATGCCTAAACTAACAGCCTCAACTATTCAGTTATCAAGTTTTTAATTGTTTTTTTAATCGTAAAGAAATTTCAGTAGAAGAAATTTCTTTCCCTGAATAATTATTTATTTTTTATTTTAATCAACTGTTTTTTTTTAATCATAAAGAGTAATGTTCTTTATTTTAAGGCAAAAAATTTCAGTAGAAGAAATTGATTTCCCTGAATAATTCACAGTTTGGCGAAACAATTGCGATTCTAAACAATGATTTTTTTTAATTAAAAAAGTGTTCTTACAACTATTACATCATAGTAAAATTCAATTGTTTTTTAATGTTTTCAAGAAAATTCGAAAATTTTTTCTTGCGTTATCTTGACATTCAAAGTCGTATACATTTAGTGTTAGGGAACTAAAACAAAATCCAAGCTATAGATCATAGACGAATATTTTACTCTATTTAAAAAATAATAAAATTATCTGCAAAGGAAAAGTATTATGATAGCAACTATTTTTTAAACATAAATTTTATAAATCAAATCATTTAAGTTGTTGACAATAAACATTTCGTATTTATTATCGGTCAAGTTTTTAAATTGGTTGCTTAGTTGCTTGTTAAGTTACGTGAAGATCAAATTAATATGACGAATAAAGCACTAATAACCTTTCTTCACAAATTTATTTGATTTACCAAATGTACATTTCGGACACAAAGTGACCATTATTCGTCAAAGTTTTCAAAGAGTATAATATTTTTATCCCATTAATCTCTTGAATTTTTACATCATTAATGTAATTAACATTCGACCCAGTTTTCGGTGAAGTTCGCTGACGTTTGCGAGCATTTTAAGCTATTTCGAGACATCCTTTATTTTCACTTTCAGTTAACATTGTAGACGCCTGCAATAAATCACGCCGAGAGAAAGAGAATGGATCTGCCACTCGAAGAATGTGGAAGGGTACGAATTTATTGCCCCAGTTACGAAACGTTTAAGCTCACGGACATGTTTGATGCATTTATCATTTTGTTCAAAGTATTATTACTTTTTCATTTAATGACTCTAAAATAATAATTAAATTCTATTTAAACACAATTTTTTAAAACAAAAATATTGTGTGTAGTAGGAATTGTTGAAGTAGCATTCATACGAGGGATAGTAGTTTTCACCGTGCGGAGCGCTGGTGAATAGAGTAGCCGACGGATGTGTGCTAACATGTTCAGTTGTATTTCAGCTGGTAGCTGTGAAGTTAGGGATGTTATTAGATTTATCAATGCAGAAAATGTTAGATCTTGCAATATTCATCATCAATTAAAGTATGTGTATGGAGAAAATGTCTGTTTTGTGCTGGTGTCGTAATTTCAGCAAGAAAAGAGAACACCTAAAATGATGTGCAGTCATTTATTAAAAACGAACTCTCAACCATCCATAATGTGATCCAGACTTACTTACCTCCTTCAGATTGCCATTTGTTTCAAAACTCAAGGACTTTTTGGAAGGAAAGAAAGATTACATATCTCAATACAATGAGTATGATTATAACTACAAGGTAAATTATTTATTGAAACAACTGCTTCCCTGATTAGGAAGCTTGGTACTTTATCACAAATTTTTAAAATGATATTGCGTAATATTTGTTTAAGGATCCTTACAAAAATGAAATTAAAACGTACTGAATAATGAGGAGGTATTAGAGCGCGAGAGGGTTTTCGAAAGGGTCGACCGACTCGCAACACCATCATCAGTCATGCAACAGGGAAATTCTGTAAAAGGCCGGAGCGCAGCGGCCAAATCCATCATAACCATAGCATCCGGGCAATTACGTCCGGCCCGCAAACATTTACAATCAATTATAAAACACGCGAAGCGGCGACTCCCGGTTTTCCCGCCGGCGACGAGCTGCTGACGTCACGGGACGCGATCGTTCGAGCCTCGGTCCGACTCCCGGGGAACAAACAATCTCCGCGCATCATAACTTCACACCATCCCCGGAGCCTTCTCTCCCTCTAACGCGAAGGGCGGAATAAGGACGGGGGGGCCGCCTCGGTCCCGAAAACTTCACCAAAAGTTGCCGAAGCCTCGTTCCCTCCATCTGGCTCCAGTCCAAAATCAATATTCGATTTGATATTCGTACACGCGCGTATCCAGATGTGTATATATGTATATAGATAATGCTTGATTTGCTTTTACGCACATGTGCGTTTGCGAAAACGGGAAATCGTGAAACGAGATGAAATGTACGTCTGTTATTCCCCCGGTTCCCTGTCCGGGACGCTTTTTGCCTCGTTCTGAAGCGACCATTAAAATAACAGATGGCCGTTATTTATAAGCGGGTACACGCTCGGTTGGTAAATTGTTGCACATAAAATTCGACCTAATTTTGGCCCCGAGGGTTCAATAAAGTTGCCAAAGACATGTAGATCGTATGATGATAATAAATGCGACGACAAATATATAAATAAGTTAATAAAACAGTTCAATAACTTTTTCTTTGGTTAGAATTTTAATTACTATCATAATTTGCATTTTTAAATAAATATAATTACGCTACATTAATCTATCCAATTGAATCCACTCCAATCAAGTTAATTTATATCAGTTCTTTTAAAATTTCTTCCGGTATCTTACCCAACAATCGATTTTATTTTTTCAAATATCTAAATAGATTTTCCTTGCTTAATTTTTTGCTTTGACTTTTTGAAACTCCATTCACAAATAACATATCTATAACATAACTTCAAAACAACTGACGCTGTTTAGCTATAAACAAAATGGCAAAGCGTCAAAGAGGATGTGAGGAATGAAAATTGCAATCAGAGGTTTGAGAAATTGTAAAAAATTTTCTCCATTAGGATTAGTTTGTAAATTTGGAAATCTAATCATAAATAACACATCTGTAACATAACCTAAAATAATTGCTACTGGTTGGCTATAAACGAAATGACGTAGTGGCAAAATGGATGTGTAGAATGGAAATTGCAATCAGAGTTTTGAGAAATTAAAAAATTATTCTCCATCAGGAATAGTTTGTAATTTTGGAAATCCATTTATAAATATTATATATGTAACATAACCTAAAAATAATTACTACTGGTTAGCTACAAACAAAATGGCGAAGTATTAAAGTGGATGTAAGGAATAGAAATTGCAATCAGAGGTTTGAGACAATGTAAAAAATTATTCTCCACTAGGATTAGTTTGTAAATTCGGCAATCTATTTATAAATAAAATATCTGTAACATAACCTAAAACTAATTGCTACTGGTTAGCTATAAACAAAATGGCGAATTGTTAAAATGGATGTGAGAAATGGAAATTGCAATCAGAGATTTAAAAAATTGTAAAAAATTATTCTCCACTAGGATTAGTTTGACAATTTGTAAATGTATTCAAAAATAACATATCTATGACATAACCTAAAAATAATTGCTACTGTTTAGCTATAAACAAAATGGCGTTATGGCAAAGTGGATGTGTAGAATGGAAATTGCAATCAGAGTTTTGAGAAATTAAAAAAATATTCTCAATCAGGATTAGTTTGTAAATTTGGAAATCCATTTATAAATAATATATCTGTAACATAACCTCAAAGCAATTGATACTGTTTAGCTATAAACAAAATGGCGAAGTGTCAAATTGGATGAGTAGAATGGAAATTGCAATCAGAGAATTGAGAAAATGTAAAAAATTATTCTCCTCTAGGATTAGTTTGCAAATTTGGAAATCCATTCATAAAGAACATATCTGTAAAAATAATTGCCACTGTTTAGCTATAAACCAAATGGCGTAGTAGCAATGTGGATGTGTAGAATGGAAATTGCAATGAGAGAATTGAGAAAATGTAAATAATTATTCTCCACCAGGATTAGTTTATAAATTTGCAAATGCATTAATAAATAACATATATGTAACATAATCTAAAAATAATTGCTACTGATTAGCTATAAACAAAATGGCGAAGTGTTAAAAAGGACGTGGGGAATAGAAATTGCAATCAGAATTTTGAAAAATTGTAAAAAAATATTCTTCACTAGGATTAATTTGAAAATTTGGAAATTAATTCGTAATTAACATATCTATAACATAACCTAAAAATAATTTCTACTGGTTAGCTATAAACAAAATGGCGAAGTGTCAAAGTGGACGTGAGGAATGGAAATTGCAATCAGAGATTTAATAAATTGTAAAAAATTATTCTCCACTAGGATTAGTTTGTAAATTTGGAAATCCGTTCATAAATAACATATCTGTAACATAACCTAAAAATAATTGTTACTGTTTAGCTGTAAACAAAATGGCGAAGTGGTAAAGTGGATGGAATGGATATTGCAATCAAAGGTTTGAGAAATTGTAAAAAAATATTCTCCACTAGGATTAGTTTGTAAATTTGGAAATCCATTCATAAATAATATATCTGTAACATATCCTAAAAATAATTGCCACTGTTTAGCTATAAACCAAATGGTGTAGTGGCAAAATGGATGTGAGGAATGAAAATTGCAATCAGAGGTTTGAGAAATTGTAAAAAATTATTCTCCACTAGGACTAGTTTGTAATTTTAGAAATCTAATCATAAATAACACATCTGTAACATAACCTAAAATAATTGCTACTGGTTGGCTATAAACAAAATGACGTAGTGGCAAAGTGGATGTGTAGAATGGGAATTGCAAGCAGAGTTTTGAGAAATTAAAAAATTATTCTCCATCAGGATTAGTTTGTAATTTTGGAAATCCACTTATAAATATCATATCTGTAACATAAGCTAAAAATAATTGCTACTGGTTAACTATAAACAAAATTGCGTAGTGTCAAAGAAGATGTGAGGAATAAAAATTGCAATCAGAAGTTTGAGAAATTGTAAAAAAATATTCTCCACTAGGATTAGTTTGTAATTTTGGAAATCCATTCATAATTAACATATTAACAAAATGGCGAAGTTTCAAAATGGATGTGTAGAATGGAAATTGCAATGAGAGAATTGAGAACATGTAAATAATTATTCTCCACCAGGATTAGTTTGTGAATTTGGAAATCCATTCACAAACAACATATCTGTAATATAACATAAAAATAATTGCCACTGTTTAGCTATAAACAAAATGGCGTAGTGGTAAAGTGGATGTGTAGAATGAAAATTGCAATCAGAGGTTTGAAAAAATGTAGACAATGAATGATTCTCCACTGGGATTAATTTGAAAATTTGGAAATCGTTTCACAAATAACATATCTATAACATAACCTAAGAATAATTGCTACTGGTTAGCTATAAACAAAATGGCGAAGTGTCAAATTACTCACATCCACGAATGAAAATTGCAATCAGAAGTTTGAGAAATTGTAAAAAATTATTCTCCACTAGGTTTAGTTTGTAAATTTAGAAATACGTACATTAATAACATATCTGTAACATAACCTAAAAATAATTGCTACTGGTTAGCTATAAACAAAATGGCGAAGTGTCAAATTACTCACATCCACGAATGAAAATTGCAATCAGAAGTTTGAGAAATTGTAAAAAATTATTCTCCACTAGGTTTAGTTTGTAAATTTGGAAATCCATTCATAAATAACATATCTGTAACATAACCTCAAAGCAATTGCTACTGTTTAGCTATAAACAAAATGGCGAAGTGTTAAAGTGGATGTGGGGAATAGAAATTGCAATCAGAATTTTGAGAAATTTTAAAAAATATTCTTCACTAGGATTTATTTGAAAATTTGGAAATCCATTAATAAATAACATATCTGTAGCATATCCTTAAAGCAATTGCTACTATTTAGCTATAAACAAAATGCCGTAGTGTCAAAGTGGATGTGAGTAATGAAAATTGCAATCAGAAGTTTGAAAAAATGTAAAAAATTATTCTCCACTAGAATTAGTTTGTAAATTTGGAAATCCATTCACAAATAACATATCTGTAACATAACATAAAAATAATTGCCACTGTTTAGCTATAAACAAAATGGTGAAGTGTTAAAGTGGATGTGAGGAATGGAAATTGCAATCAGAAGTTTGAGAAATTATAAAAAAATATTTTCCATTTGGATTAATTTGAAAATTTGGAAATCAATTAATAAATAACATATCTGTAACATAACATAAAAATAATTGCCACTGTTTAGCTATAAACAAAATGGTGAAGTGTTAAAGTGGATGTGAGGAATGGAAATTGCAATCAGAGGTTTGAGAAATTATAAAAAAATATTTTCCACTTGGATTAATTTGAAAATTTGGAAATCAATTCATAAATAACATATTTGTAACATAACTTAAAAATAATTGCTGCTGGTTAGCTATAAACAAAATGGCGAAGTGTTAAAGTGGATGTGAAGAATGGAAATTGCAATCAGAGGTTTGAGAAATTGTAAAAAATTATTCTCCACTAGGATTAGTTTGTAATTTTAGAAATCCATTCACAAATAAAATATCTGTAACATAACCTAAAAATAATTGCTACTGGTTAGCTATAAACAAAATGGCGAAGTGTTAAAGTGGATGTGAGGAATTGACATTGCAATCAGAGGTTTGAGAAATTGTAAAAACAAAATTTCCACTGGAATTAATTTGAGAATTTGGAAATCAATTCCTAAATAATAAATCAGTAATATAACTTGAAAGCAATTGCTACTGTTTAGCTATAAACAAAATGGCGCAGTGTCAACGTGGATGCAAGGAATGGAAATTGCTATCAGAGGTTTAAGAAATTGTAAAAAAATATTCTTCACTAGGATTAATTTGAAAATTTGGAAATCAATGCATAATAAACATATCTGTAACATAACCTAAAAATAATTGGCACTGTTTAGCTATAAACCAAATGGCGTAGTAGCAAAGTGGATGTGTACAATGGAAATTGCAATCAGAGTTTTGAGAAATTAAAAAAATATTCTTCACCAGGATTAGTTTGTTAATTTGGAAATCCTTTCATATCTGTAACATAACCTAAAAACAATTGCTACTGGTTAGCTATAAACAAAATGGCGAAGTGTTCAAGTGGATGTGAAGAATGGAAATTGCAATCAGAGGTTTGAGAAATTGTAAAATATTATTCTCCGCTAGGATTAGTTTGTAATTTTGGAAATCCATTCATATATATATAAACACCACTTCTAACATAAAACGTTGTCTTTTTTCCTTTGTTTGCCATAGCTAAATGGAACTTTTAACTATAAGCAAAGAGCTTTTATCTTTTTTTTTTCGTTGCCTTTGTTTCTTCATTTTTCCAAAAAACTATAAAACTAGATACTATGAATGAGATACATTAACTCAACACTCTTTGTTAATAGTCTAAAATATTTTCAAAAGTATGCTAACCGCAATATAGATAATATTTTTGGTCCTCTTGGGACTAATTTTACACTAGCTCAGAGAACATTCCTAGTAGCTAATTTAAGAAGGATAAACTATATCAAACGCAAATATCAAAATTACTTAATGAGGCATCCATTGTAAGAATTGCAGAATGTCTTTCGTTCTTTCGGAATTTGGCTGGTGTACAAGCATGTTTTTTGTTTTCTTATTTGGCGTCGACTGCAAGGTCATCTGCCACCAACAATTATGGCATGTATTTATTGGTAACTAATTTAGACCAGTTGATGTTTTGCAACTTTTTGGAACTCCTGATACAACTGCTGACAGTGATGATGATAAAAATAATAATAATTACCAACCTAAGAACGATAATAATCGATTAAAGACATTGCTTGAAGAAATATTATGAGAAAAATTAATTTTCAGGTCGCCTTGCATCAGTGGTCCAAAAATGCAGTGGAAATAACTTTCTGCCTTTATAAATCGCAGTTAAAAGGATAATTGAAAAAAAAATTAGTGCAGCAAACTTTAAATGCAGAAATGGTAATTAACTGGTTTCGAGGCTGAAAGGACTACGGTCGATAGCTATGAAGAAAAAGGCAAAGAAGAAGACGAAGAATCACAAAAATTGTCTAATAAAATATAATAAAGTCGTTGTAGAAAATTAACTAATAGTATTTTTAAATTATTACAAAAATTGTTATAATTATATGTAACTACTAGCTTCAATAAAGATGTTTTCTCTCTCTAACTGATTTCGTTATGGTTGTTTTTAATTTTTAAACGAATACAATTTAGGTCAAGAGTTCATTAGAGCAATGAATAATTAAGATAAGTCAAGAGTACTCTAGGGCAATGAATAATTTGTTGGGATGGGTCAGGAGTACGCTAAGTTAATAAGCTTATTGGGAAAAAAACCTAAGCTGCAACATTTTTCATTGTCGTTATCATTTGAGACTGACACAGCTCTTTTATTTTCTTGAAACACAAACGTAAATATGAGTAACAAAATCATAATGTAGAATAGAGCAAAAACGACCAAAAAAGAACCAAAAACGTGGCAAAAGTGGACAAAAAACGATAAAAAAAAGGTTAAAAAAGACCAAAAAATTATCAAAAGAAAGACTAAAAATGGTCAAAAAGCATAAAAAAATTAAAAAAGGACAAACATACTGGTGTAAAATGAAAAATCTAAAATATAGTCTAAAATTATACACCAAAAATATAAACATTAATTCAATTAAAATTAAATAATAATTAGTTGTTTTTAATTATTATATAATTTTTGGTTTATTTGAGTTCTTTTTTATTTGATTTCTAAATGATTAAAATTCAGATCAAGAGATCGTTAGATATGAATTATTAAGATAAATTAGGAGTACACTGGGGCGATGCACAATTTATTGGGATAGGTCAGGGGTACGCTGGGTTAATGGATTATTTATTGGGATAATTCAAGAGTGCGCTAAGGTAATAAGTTTCTTAAAAACAAAACTTAACCTGCAATATTTCTAATTTTCTATTTTCGTTATGGCTTAGGGCTTTTTATATTTTGGAAACCAAAACCCGAATGTCAGTAAAAAAAATCAAAATATAAAAATGAGCCAAAATTATAAAAAATCATCAAAAAGGACTAAAAGGAATAAAAAAGGACAAACAATGGTACAAAAAAGGAACAATAATGATCAAAACAGTGACCAAATGTAGATTAAAAAATGGAGAAAAAAGACTTAAAAGTGAACAAAAAGGACGAACATAGATAAAAAATAATAATAATGATCAAAAAAGAGAACAAAAAAGAAACAAGCAAATCTGGTCTAAAACGTAAAGTTTTATAATGCAAAAAATTCTGTAGATTGTTAAAAAAATTATTCACTTTAGAAGAGAAGCTGTAAAATCTATTACCCTTAAAAAAATAAATTCTGAAATAATTCGCTGAAATAAACAAAACAAAAATGCTGAAAATTTTTCGAAAAAATGCAATTTAGAAGAGGAGGTGTAAAATTTTAGTACCCTTGAAAAGAAATCTCATTATCTAGAAAACAAATTCCTGAAGTAATTCTATAAAATAATCAAATTTCTAAATTTTAAAACCTTCAAAGAAAATTTTAAAACCTTCAAATAAATTTATGATTTCTGGAAATTTGATTTTTTTTGAAATCCCAAAGAAAATTCACGGAATTAAGGAAAGAAAATCTTAGTAAATTCTGATAAAAAGAAACAAAAATTACATACAACGAAACATATTGTGTAAAATTCAAAAAATAATGGAAAATTATATACATCTGAAATCGAAAGTGTTGAAAAATTATAATAATAATATATATCTTTATTTAAGAATGTATATGTTACAAAATAAATTTGGCGTCAATGGTCTTAGAACTAATGTTTATTCTAAAGCTTATGTTAGTTACACTTAAACTTATAGAATCGGAATTTTGCTGAGGAATTGCTGTAAAATATTAAAAATTTTGAAGAGAAGTCATAAACTGTCAAAGAGTTCCTCCTAAAAAGTGGCCAAGAAAATCATATAAAGAAAATACAAAACGTTTCCGGATCTGGATAAAGATACCTGCGTTCCCAACATCATGGTGCATAAAGGATTTGAGTGAAAGAACATAATTTGTAATTGTGAACGTACTTCTTTCGTTCCAAATTTGTTTTTATATCTATTTTTACGAAAGAAAACCAAAGATCTAAGTTGGTTGATAGATAAGGCGTTGAGATGTTGAAAATCCATATTCATTTGTATATTAAAGTTGTAAATAACTAAGATTTTCAAAATGTGTGTTTATTTTCACTACAATTGTTTCGCAAATTTATTGCTTCTTTCTTCTTTAAAAAAGTTTTTCTAATTTTATTGTAAACTTTCATTCACCTGAAGAAGCAATAAATTTGCGAAACAATTGTAGTGAAAATAAACACACATTTTGAAAATCTTAGTTATTTACAACTTTAATATACAAACCAAAGATCTAAATAAATGTTTTTGTTTTCCAAAAACTATTTATTTGAAAATTGCAATTTGTTAGAAACACAGTTAAAAACTTTAAAATTGTTTTATTATACAAAAATAATTGAAATATATGTTTTAAAAATTGTTTGGAAAAAATGGAATTCTGTGAAAAAAACATTTTATATTTCGTTAAAAACTTATTAAAAAATTTATTTTACTTAAGAATGTTCAATTATTACCAAAAATGTAGAAACAAAGTTATTTAATTATTTGTTTGTTTGTTTTAATTTAGTGCTAACAAAAAGAACCTAATACATACAAAATAATATAAATAATTTTCACACATAATTTAGACTGCACAAGAATTGGGCAGAGTTCATCCTAGATGTTCTTCCACTCGTACCCCGAAGGAGTAAATTTTTCTGCTAACGCTACTGTCTAACAGGTACGCACCAGAATGAATGAACGATCCATATTTATGTTTATTTTTGCCTTAAAAAATGTATTTTGTCCCTAACCTGGGAAATTAAATGTCAACATGACTGACGTTTGTGTTTTATAAAACGAAAGAAACGAGTTAATATTTTTAATGGTTTAAATTACAAAAAAAATAGTTATGGATTTATTTTAAAATCTGGTAAAAACATAAAGAAAAGGAATTTACAAAATAACATTCTAAAATTCAATTTCAAATATGTTTACAACAGTTATTTTATTTTAATTACTAAAAAATACCTAAAACAAATTAAAAATAGAAAGATTAGAAAAAAGTAGAGTTGAAAACTTTCTAAAAAAAGGAGCTTATCTTTGCTAGTACTGCGTATTAGTACACTACATTTGTTTCTTTTTTTGTTGTTTTTGTATCCTAAACCCCAACTCTTTATCTTTTTATAAATTATTGTCGTACTATTTTTTAGTTTTCCTTAATTTTGACTGTTACTGCCTTAAAATCGTTGTACATATAAAACAATGTAATATATTTTAATATTAAAAAATAAACAATTGCTAAAAACCCAACTAAAATTACTAAAAGAGTTACTTAAGTCTGCCTTTTTTTGAATATTTGTTTGAGGGGTGAAAACTTTTTATTAAATTAACATAAAATTAAATTAGTTATTTTATTTTAGCAAGAACAATTGAAATTTTGAGAAGTTTTTCAAAATTGGAAATGTAACATTTTTTTATTATCTTACAAGAAACAGTTGAGGAATAACTTTCCTAATAAAAATTACAGAGAAATCAAAGGAATATTTATATAAAAGAAAATATTGTACAAGAGCATCTTAAATTTTTTTAATAAACAAAAATAATTCATTTCACCAGGACAGTTTTTTGAAAATTTGTTAGAAAAACGGTTAAAACTTTCTATTAAATAAATTACAATCGACTTAAATAGTTATTTTATTTTATTAAAAAATTGAAATTTTGGAAAAAACTGTTTAAAAGTAAAAAAATATAGAAAATATAGCAGAAAAGTAACTTTCCAAAAAAAAAATTAAAATCTCAAATTACCTAGGGGAGTGGAAAATATTGAATATATTAAAAATAATAGTTTCAAGAAGATTTAAATTTGCCCAAATTAGTTTTGCTTTTTTGAAAATCTATTAAAAAATGACTTAAAACTTTTTAATTTAAAAAATGTGTAAAAATCGTTAAAAATGTCATTTTTTTTTGTAAAGTTACAGTTCAGAATTAATTTTCAAAAAGAGTGCACCTTGAAATTTCCAAACTGTTAAAAAAATATTACTTTATCCAAATAAATTTTTTGAAAATTAAATAGAAAAAACCGTTGAAAACTTGGTAATAATTAAATATTGACTAAAATGGTTATTTCATTTAAAAAAATCATAATTTGGTAAAAACAATTAAAAGTTTAAAAAAAAAGTGTTTTAAGATTATTTGAAATTTAGCATTTTTGAAAAATATAATACAATGAAATATTAAAAACTAATTAAAACAGTTACAAACAGGAACTTACTTTAAAAAAATTGGATTTGTTTTAAAAATTTAAATTAATACAAAAGAACAATTGAAGATGAACTTAGAAATAGAGAAAAATATATATAAACCGATGGAGTTATATTAACTTTCTATAATATAAGAATTTAAAATATTGGATTTGTTTACTTTTTTTAACTAATATAGAAGAACAGTTGAAGATGAATAGAGAAATTTTTTTCGAAAATAGATCAGTGAATTTTTAAAGGTATAAATTTCTTAAAAGCAGTTGAGGATTTGTTCAAAACACAGTTGAAAATAAAAAAAAGCAATTTAAAATTGACTAAAACAGTCAATATTATTTTATCGGAAACCGTTAAAAGCGATAAATTGTTTTAAAATCCTTGTCATCATCATTTTCAAACATATTTACCAGAAAAAATATTGTATTTTAAAATTTATTTAAAACGGAGAACAAATACGTAATATTTAGAAATACAGCTAAAAATTTTAAAGTAGTCTCTGGGATATTTTTCAAAATATAACGATCGGTTAATTCCTAATTCCTAGTTAATTCGGCACGTTTCAAAATATAAACAATTATTTTAAAACATTGAATTGATCGGGCTGATACTTGGTGAAACTCCATTATAAACTTGATAAAATAAAAACACATTCGTTTGTTTGTTTTCTGATGAAGCGAAACAATTGTTGCAATATTTTTAACAATTAATCTGTGTAACTCAAAAAGCAAACAAAAGTGTTTTTATTTAATAAAGTTTATAATGGAATTTCAACAAGTATCAGCCGGATCAATTCAATGTTTTAAAATAAATGTTTATATTTTGAAACGTTGGAGGAATTAACCGATCGTTATATCTTGAATAAGACTACTTTTAAATTTTTGCAATTAAGAATTAAAATTAACGTATATTAATCACTATTTTCTTATTTCAATATTATTTATAATCATATGTGAATCGGAAGCTAAATCTGCTAACACTGACGTCCCTGACTAGAAAAATCCTTTTGTATTGGACTAATCTCTAAAAGCAAGATCTCGAAGGAAAGGTTTTAGTCGGTAAAAGTCCGACACTATCATGTGAATGCCCATCATGAATTTCCTCCTTTTGCATAATAAACTTTAATTGTACTCATTTCAAAGGATGATTTTTTTACGTGTTATTGTAAGCAAAACGAATTGAGCTTATTAAAATCAACCGCGCCATTAAACCAAATTAATGATCACCCATCCTTCCTCACTATCTTAATTTACCAAAAGTTGCACACGCTTAATTACCCCCTCAAGCTTTAGTTCAATCAATAATCCGGCGTAACGATTTAATTAATCACCGCCCGGGGTGGAGTACTTTCTTGCTGCAGCCGCAATTTTTTTTATTGAAAAAGTTAGCGCGACATATAAAGTTTCGTCTTCCCATCCGTTCCACGCAACACATTCTGTATCCTTTACGGTCGTGCGAAACTTCCGGCATAAATCTTTCCGGTCGCAACAGAAATCCTCAGGGCCAGAGGCGCCGCACTCGAGAACATTTTCGAGCGCGCTTAATTTTTTTTTTTCTCTCGCTCGTGCGGTTCGCCGATGTGTGGGAGAGATAACGGGTGTTTTGATAAAACGAAAAAACCCGCTCGAGTGGGTTTTGTGCGTGTGTTTATTGAATGTTATGATAAAGTGATGCATTAGATAAATATTTTTGATTGTTATCAGATGATTCGTTACGTTCAATTAATTACTATGAGTATTTTGTTTTCTACGAATAAAATGCCATGAATGATATTGGTTTTATTATATAATTTAAATTAATTGGTTATATTTCTTTAATTAATTAATTATTAAGGATTTGAATTTGTCTCCATTTTTCTTTGTATTAATTTGAAATCATTTATAATACTTCCAAGGTCATTTTTTAATTTAACAGAATTTATATCTTGCTTTTACCAAAAAAAAAATATTATTTAACTTTAACTATATAATGTAAATTAATTACTTTTAATTTTGTTTTAATTTCTTTCAGATATTGAGTATTTAAATTTGTCATCATTAATAATAATACTTTCAAGGTCATTATAGTTTAATAGCATGCAATAAGATCATCAATATACACATTAAAAATTTGAAAAATGTTTCTATAATGAAAACTATTTCCATTGTTCACATTTCCTCAAAATAAGTCACTAAATTGTGAAGTGGTAATTCATTTGAGTGTCCTAGAAAATACGTATGTTAATTTAGGCGAAGAAAAACTTTTATAACTAATATAGCAATTACAAAACTTCTGCGTTGTTTCCATAAAAAATTAACTAATGATTTGGCATGGCTGGTCTTTTTATGCTTAGTATGGGTATAAATACTGCCTTATGTTTTCCAAATTCAGAAAAACATAGCAAAAAGCTATGTATTCTCTAGATGTAGATGTTATATGGGTGGCACCAGCGTATTTATCTCAGACCAGCTCTAGCTTTGCCTCTTTGATTAGTACTATTAGCCCTGCCAGATGAGCTTGGGAATAGCTCTTCGCGCTTGAGTTTGTAGTGCCCAGCTTTTGATATCTAATCCTTGCTAGGCCCTCGCAATGGCATAGGATGTGGAACGAGTCCTCTTCTTCCTCTAAGCAGAATTTGCATGGTGTTTCTTCTACCAGGCCTATTTTGCTCATATGCTCGTTGAGCTTGCAGTGTTCTGTCATCAGATCTACTATTATTTTGACCATTATCCTGTCTTGGTTCAGAAGTTCGGTCGAGAATTTTGACGATTGTTTCTTAAGAAACTGTTTCGCCTATCTCTGTCCTGATGAGTGCGTCCACCAGGTTTGGGCCTATGTCTCCCATTTTTTTATAGATAGTTTGCTTGCGGTTTTGGAGATTCCGCAAGAGGATTCCGAGGCAATTACTGCTTTGTTTGGGTAGTTCGTCTGCTTTGTCATTCCCCGTATGTTGATTGTTACTTTTTTGTGACTGCTAAGTTCATTAAAAGCACACGTCCCACACTAGCTTAGATTTGACTTGTGTGGAGCTTAGTGCCCTTAGTAGCGACAGGTTGTCGGAGAATATAGCAATTGACCTACTTTTGGTGTCTTGTCTTGCTATTTCTCTTGTGCAGTGGTGAAGAGCTATCGCCTCTGCTTGGAACACCGTGGTGTCCTTGGTGACTTAAATCTTTGTCTCGGATTTTGTACCGTATTTACCTGCTCCTACCCCTTTGTCAGTTTTTGAGCCGTCCGTGAACCAACTTGGTTCTGCTTTGCGGGATCAGTACTTCATATTTCCTTTCTAAATGTATTGTTTCATCATGGCATCACTTGGCATCGCTATGATCGCGTTAGCCTTCAGCTGTCTTCTAGCCGTTGGCGTGTTTTTCCGTGTGATCGGATTATGGGCGTCTGTCTTTGCATCAGTCTATATGATACGGACCTGGACTCTCCTTGTATAAAGATGTGTAATGGTGGTACATTATGTGTTCTCTGTAAAAGTGACCAAATGTTGGAAAATATGACATTATCCCTTTCTAGAAACTTTAATCTTTTCATGCTTTTTCACAGTTTGCAAAATATGGATGGAGATAGCTGGTAATTTCTCTAGCCACATGGTGTATTCGTCTTCTACTCTGATGGTCTTAATATTTCGTTTTCTTATCTTTCCGAGATTGACCGCTGGGTGATAGGTTAGTGAATGTCCAAACATTGGAAGACATACTAATGAATTGTGTGCCATTTTTACATTTGCATCGACGAGGAATACCATAGCGCAGGACATTCTTAGGCTATGGAACATTTTAGTGGGAAAAACTTCATTCATCCACTTTCGATATCCTGAACGACAAGGATAGCTGTGAATCCTTCGACTGATTTTAGGAGTGGCTAACGTCTCAAATTCCTGACTGGCTGTTGTGGTTTACACCAATCCTACAAGATTGGATTGCCTTCAAGCTCTGATATTAGGAACAATATTTGATATAGTCTATGATATCTACACACAACTTCTAAAAAAACTTCATTCGTATTTTGTGTTAAGCCCCATAGATTCCGTATAAGTAGTGGCACCGCTTTAATATTCAGCAATTAATTTTGCTGCCTAGCAACACATTGTTGAATATTTCCTTTTTTGACTTCATTAAGGTTGTACCGGTCATGGTGGAGCACTCCTTTCTACCTAAATACATTATACTAGACCTATATTGTTGGTACAATATAACGTAATTCTCATTCTTCCATCCATGTCATCCGATGACATTACTTCTTACGAAGACTTAGTCGACGAATGTTTGATATGGCATTACCTGCAAGTCTTTGAGTTTAAAGTTGAAGAGCCATTTGAGTGGTTAATGATTTGTTTGATTGTTAGCTATGTAATCCCTGAATTTATTTAGTGTAGTTCTGTTCTGCTGGGATAAAGAAGCGGCTTTTGTATTAGATTGTATTTTCGTTTGATCCCTTCCCTGGAGGAGAACTGCTCCGAGTGGGTAGTTTGAAGCAACGGTTCTTAAGATTATATGATTGTTGTAACAATTCTGTTGTCATAAGCTCTTGTTTTAGATTCTGCTGCTTGTTTTCTCAGTTAAACAGTCTTGCAAGTGGCTGTGAAGCGTCGACAGTAACTGCAGGTCTTGGTAAAGCTTACCAATTCTTTGTCGATTTTTGAAGTTTTCCAGTTTAATTTTGCGATATATACCGTTTTATCTTCTTTCATAATAGCGTGTCCAAGATACAGCACTTTTCGGCGTCCGAAGTGCGTTTCCTCCGTATTTGCAAGAAATTTATGCTTGCGTAATTAGTGAATACTATCTGAAGAGCCATAAAGTGTTCTACAATTGTTGAAGATGAAATTATGATGTCATCCAAATATGCATGGATTATTATAACAATCGGCTGGCATAAGCGTTCCAACTACTGATAGATCCCTAATGCATTACGCAAACCGAATGGAATTATTGCAAACTCAAGGCACACAATGAACTCTTCACATTGATTATAGGATATTCTCGATGCAAGGAAGTGTATATTGATCTGCTACATCGGCTGCGTTCAATCCTTGGTAGTCAATAAAAATTCGAATTTCAGGAACCCTTACTACTAGAGCTGACCATGGTGAGGTCTGAATGATACTTTGGTCCGGCATTTTGTTTAGTTGCCTGCGTAATTTCTACAAAGTATTAATTGAGATCATAATGAAAGACCAGATAACAGAATTTTTAGAACAAAATAACTTATTATCGTCTTGCCAATTGAGGGTTCCGTAAAAACTCGTAAACAACTAAAGCGGTTCAAACCCTTCTAGGAAAAATAATTAAGTGCTTTGAAAATGGCCACCATGAAATGGTAACATTTCTTGATCTAAGCAAAGCATTTATATGTGCGTGGCATCAAAAATTGAGTCGTATACATTTAACAGCTAAAGTTGTAATCTACTACAGTGAACGATCGGTGGATTCAACGTTTATTAAGCATTATCTAAGTGAAAACTATCCTAAAATCAACGTTAATATACTAGAAAAACTGGAAACCAAAGGAAACAACAGAGCCAACTTGGAGCAGATTTTAGTGACCTAAACCTACTGATGGATGAAAATATCCGTCCCACTGGAATTAGTGTGCGAAGATTTATTTTTCAAAGGAATGGAAACCCAAAAAAAGAATTTTCCACTAATTCCGACTGTCAAAGTTCCAACCTGAGAAGGGAAAATAATAATTGCAAACCATTGGACAACAATAGTTATTTGTACAACAAGTGTGGAAATGTTACGCTTTTCCGCGCAAGATGTTGGTGTACGAGCGAGCAAAGCCAACTTAGGAAAATGAGATATACTAGCTGGAAAACTATACAGTTTACTATCACAAGTATCAGTTGGCTTTGATGTTCAAATTGAGACCAATGCAAATATTAATTTTGAATTCTCACCAATTTTACAGATTGTAGTAAGAGCAGCTATTGATAAACTTCAATAATCGTTCTGGCCTTGATATATATGGGTTTAACACCGACATAATTAAATATAAAAGATGTCTTGATAAAGCCATTAACTAAACTTATAAATATTTCAATTTCTACCTCTGTATTTACAGACGTATTGAAACTGACAAAAGTATTACCTATTTTTATGGATGGTGATCGTAATGATGCTGGCAAATATAGATCAATTAGATATTATTACTTATCATCTCAAAAGTTATTGAATATACTTTTTAAACACAATGAAATAAATAACTTATTTTATGCAAAGCATTTTGGATTCAGAGCCGGAAAAATACTATAAATGCCCTTCAGGATTTATGCGAGATAATAGTTGAATGCTTTGAGAACAGGTGTAATTGTATAGGGTAATTTTTGGACTTAAGCAAGGCATTTGATTGTGTCTCGCATAATTTGTTGCTTAAGAAACTGGCCAAATATAATTTTAACTTAAAGAGTCTAGATCTAATATCATCTTATCTATGCAACAGAGCACAAGCTGTGAACGGAAATAGTAAAAGATCATCAATGCTATCCACACTACACGGGGTTCCTTAAGAGTAAATTTTGGGACCTATCATTTGTCTAATATTTATTAATGATCTCCCAAAGTCAATTGATTGCTGAAGTGTATTATTATTCGCAGATGATACAACCGTGGTATGTGTGGGTACTACAGAGGATAAGGAAAATAAGAACAAGAGTATGAAATTTTTTGTCAAAAGTTCGTCAAGTTTTTAGGTCTTCATCTTTATTCGGCTCTAACTTGGAAAAACCACGGCCATGAGATTGCCAAAATCTTGTCCAAAAATATTTTTTTTGCAAGAAGAGCATTGTTGGATGTGCATCGCACCGCTTTCTTCGGTATCATCGAGCCACATAATTGTTATGGTGTTCTGAATTGGGGTCATTCTACTTCCAGACATCGTATTTTTGTTCCGAAAAAAAAACACAATGAAACATTCCATTTTCAATAGGGTTACATTTGGTGCATTTACTCCTAACTATACATAGCTTTAACAACCAAAGCAGTTAAAGTGTAATGACAAAGGTTTGCGCTGAATGTTTATTGTGTTTCCAGAAATTCGACAAAAGTTGTAACGTTTTTTGATTCCTTTTGGCATGGTACCAACATTCAGATTCTGTCTGCGCCATTGATGGTCTCATAAAATATTCTTTAACGTGTCTAATGAGTGCATAGTAAAAGTTTATACCTAATCATTGATTTTGGTTCGTATAATGTATCAAAAATTGTTGCTTAAGCAATGTCCGCTTTGTAATAAAGTACTGATGTGTATTTACAGGATATTGAACACATATAGGAAGTTTTTGTAGGCGAGTTTCTTTGGTGTAGATACTTCCTTAAATTTTCTATGACTGCTTAAACTTTTTAAAGTCCTCAATTCACTTTTCTACCTGTTTCATCAAAAAATAAGGCTAAAAATGTTTATAGGTTACTTGTTTTAAAAAGCTGTTCATTATTTCTTAAATTAGTTTCTCATGTGGTGAAACATTTTAGAATGTAGAAATAAATTGTGTTATTTCTATAACTGTCCATTATTTTCTTGGCTAATTTGATGTCGATGCAAAGCGAAACCTTTCTTAATTTTACAAATCCCTTGTTTGTTGTATTAACCTAATGAATTATTCCTGGAAATTACCTTCACTGATTCACCAGGATTTATTATTTGCGAATATTCTTCTTGATCTAGCTATTCCTTAGTTACTCTTGTTAATGCCCAAGTTTTTTCTGGTTACACCACTTTATTTCCTGCCTTCAAATCAACTGTTGTACGCCAGTTTGTGATTATAATTCAAGAATAATAATCATGTTCAACTGGTATATTTACAAATAGATATACAATTAATTGCCCAGTTTTTGAATTGTGGACGGATCTTCTTCTTCGGAGTGGCAAAGGTGCAACAAAAAGACTATTGATTTTTGTCATGGATCTATGCTAAACACTAATAATTTTATTATTTTCTATTTAAACTGTTGGAATATGCAATATATATTTATACACATTACAATATCAATAATCAATAAAATTATCACCTAACTTCCTGCCATGTTTATTTCCGCAATAAAGTGCTGCGTTCGAATTAAGGCCACCGATGTTCCGTACAGTGCAAACTTAATGGAAATTGATAATAACTATGGCTATTATCAGAAGGGTCCTTATCTATTTCAGATCGCTACTATAAATTACCGGTATCATCATCTCGCACCTATTGTTATCAGTGAATGTATAAAACGAAACCGAAAATTTTGTGCACGTGATTTAGTACAATTCAGTTTAGTTAATTAGAGATTAAATTTTAGCGTAAAATGATTGGAGGCTTCATGTAAGTTAAATCTTTAATAATGTATGGTGTTAATTGTTTAATTGTGCCTATGTGTGATTTGTTTAATAAATACGAATATTTTAATATACAGGGTGACTGACGAAAAACCTTTGGTGCTGTATCTCGCTTATTTTTTATCCGATTTTAATAAATAAAACATCAAATTAAACCATTTTTAAAAGGCTTTAATAGGATCTGAACTGTTATTTTTTCTCGCACCCAGTTTTTGACAAAATACGATCAACATTTTTTTTTTTAATTGCACTGTATATATATTTTTATTGATTCGCAAGGAGATTTATTTTCTGAATATAAAATTGTAGACAAATTTATCCATACATCAAACTTAAGTCGAGAAATTGAGGATTAAAAAAATAAATAAAAAGTCAAGTATCCATTGTAAACAATATACAGACCCTATTTTAAATGTCAAAAGTGACAGTGACAGCCATTGATACAATACTGCAACGATTTTTAATTATTTCATAATTAAAATGTTGCAATATTTCAAACACTGTACTAGAATTTTGTGCTTCTACAGAAATCGTTTTTCAGTTTTTGAAATCTTGCAACATTTTTATTATGAAATTATTAAAAATCATTGCAGTATTGTACCAATGACTGACACTGTCACTTTTGACATTTGGAATAGGCTCTGTATATTGTTTACTATGGGTATTTGATTTTTAATTTTTTTTTAATCGTCAATTTCTCGACTTTGGTTTGATGAATGGATAAAATCGTTTACAAATTTAGATTCAGAAAAAAATATCCTTGCGGATCAGTACAAAATATATATACAGTGCAATTTGAAAAAAAAAGTTGATCGTCTTTTGTCAAAAACTGGATGCAAGAAAAAATATCAGTACAGTTCATATTAAAGTCTTTTAAAAATCATTTAATTTGATGTTTTATTTATTCAAATCGGATCAAAAATAAGCGAGATACAGCACCAAAGATTTTTCGTCAGTCACCCTGTATAATAAATCCTGTTATACATACAAGTTATTAAGTGTTTTGATATAAATAATTATATAATAAAGTATAAAAAAAATGTGTGTAATTTTTGATGGTAAATTTTTTTAAACATTCACACTTGTTATGCAGATATTTATTATCTTTATTAAAGTAGCAAAATTAACTTTATGTATGTATTATTGCTTCTGTTGTCTTCTATCTTCATTGACCATAAACCAGTGGTCTTTTAGCTTTTTACTTTTCCTATATAGGGAAAGTATTATTTTCGTGAAAATTGCTTGAATTTTTTTAAATGTAAATATACATTTTGAAACGGTGAATAGGGAAGTATTATAATGGCCACATCATCATTTTTTTAAATAAGATTATTCATACAAAGTAAAACAATTGTGTTTAATTTGTAATTTAAATATTTAACATTTCTCCACTTGTTCTTGGCCATCTTTAAGCCTTCTTTTTTAATTACTCGTAATTGAGAATTATTTAATTAATCTGTTTCAACCATCAACTAAACACTTCATCTAATTGGCACCAGAATAGTGTCATCAAGTCACTTCCTGCAATAAAATCAACAAAATAAGAAAACTCTTAAACGAATAAAATTCCCGGACGTAGTACGTGCGAGGACTAAGAAGCGACAACTTTCCTACTGTGGCGGCATCTAGGGCGGAATCATAATGCCCTATGAAATTTCCAATTTGTAGGCCTTCTCCGGGGCGTAAATTCACTTAATTAAAAAAGTTGTTCGACTCTCCGGGATTGGCGCGGTGTGAGGTGACGGACCAATTTAGGGCCTCGTCGAAATGAATTTCCGGAATATCTCTCACGTCACCTAAATCAGCCGCGGGACTTCCTTAAGCGGATGCAAAGCCCTAAAACCGCCCCCCGCGTTTATTTTAAACTGTTCAAACACCACCGGCGCTTAAACCTATAAGTAGAGAAGTAAGGGGTTGATGAAGTCAATGTTAAAGTTACATTAAGAATAAAGTGGTTGAATAATGAGATTGTGAGGTAATTATTGATTCTGGATTTACCGTCCTTTTGTCTTGGAAATAAAGTGTTAATCTTGCCTAATTGATGGTTGGATGTGATGCAATTTTCCTGTAATTCCAGTATGATGGAAAATATTTATTCTTTTATCCATGAAGATAGTTTTCTAACAGTTTGTCCAAAATTTGGAAATAGAAGATTTGGACATTGTATCTGGTTTAAGTAATCTGTTACCTACTAGCAGTTTTGTTGATCTAATTTACTGAAATATTATGTTTCTTGTGTATTTTGTTATTTTCGTTACTTCTCTGTAGGTGATTCTCTTCTAGAGAAATTGATTTTCCTTGAAGATTAAAAATCACGTTTTCTTTTATTTTACAATTTTCCCGAAAACCCGTTAATTAAAGCTGAAGTAAATGTTCACCGCTTAATTTCATTTCTTGGCCAACATCAATTTTCCATATGACTGTAGACAACAGAAGAGGTGCATGTGCATCAAAACGTGTTATTCAGAACGTCAAACTTTACGTTACAGATGACACCTGGTAGGCCTTTCCAGAAATATAAAAGGTGACTCTCCTATTATTATATAAAAAAGTTTAATTCTTCTGCTTCTACACGCTAATTTTGGTGGTGTTGATATCGTTTTGGTAGTGATGATTCCTTCTAGGGTTCATAAAAATTAGTCAAAATGTGGTGCTGTTGATTTCTTTGAAGGTTTATAGTCAAAATGTCTACTTCATTTTTAGTTTTACCACTATATTTTATAATTTTTACAGCGACTATAGTTCCAACTATAAACTTATTATAAAATCTCGTAATAAAACAAAGACACCGTATCTCAATTCTATGTTAATCAAGATGTACCAAGAAGTAAAAGCCTCTACCATAAAGAAAATTAACCTCATATACTACAGCAAAAATGCTGATGATTCGTAAAAAGTAATATTACAAAAGTCTTCAAATGACCAAAATACAGGCCATAAAAGTTAAGAAATGTTAACAGATTTTTCCAAATATTTCCAATATCATTTTATTTATTCTTGTATTGAATTGCAACAATAATTGTGAGTATTGTATTTTTGTTTGTTTGTTCTCTTCTTTTTTTTTAATAGCCTTAAATAATTTTAATATAGATTAATTTGTATGTTATAGTTTAATTTAAGTATTTGTATTATTATTAAATTGTATACTTTATTAAATATTCTGCGCCCTGTAATTGGACCTTAGGTCTGTTGGGTTTGTAATAAATAAATAAATAAATAAAAAATCTTTCGTGGTAGAGTGCTGCAATTTGGTACAGCCTAAACTAACATCAAGTAAATTCCTTAGGCAATTTGTGATTTCAATCAGACTGCGCGTTTCTAAAATTTATTTGCTCAGAACATTTTTGTTTGCTCATAAATCTACATTTATTCTTCCACATTTTAACAGAAAATTTATTTTAGAAACTTTTATCACTCTTTGTAAATTTTGATAACAGTGGCCGTTTTTGAGTTAAAAGCAAAAGTGTTAGTCTCTGATTTCAATCGTAACAAACAAAAAAACAATAATTCCTCGGAAAAAATCTAAAATCTAAAAAAATTAAACTTTTTGTTTAAACGATTTCGATTGTCATCGCACACACAGAGAGAAAAATCTCTTTTTGACCTTAAACAAAAGATCGAATTTTAACAATTCTTGCACTAATGGTTCACTAATGTCGCATACTTATTGTAAACGTTGAAAACGAAAATTCGATTTTCTTTTGTTTTTCGTTTTTTGGTCATAACTCTAGAACGAAGGATCGAATATTAAAAATTCTTGAACTGATGGTTCACTAATGTCGCATACTTATTGTAAATGTTGAAAACGAAAATTCGATTTTCATTTGTTTTTCGTTTTTTGGCCATAACTCTAGAACGAAGGATCGAATTTTAAAAATTCTTGCACTGATGCTTCACTAATGTCGCATACTTATTATAAACGTTGAAAACGAAAATTCTTTTTTCATTTGCTTTTCTTTTTTTTTGAACATAACTTTTAAACAAAACGTCGGATTTTAAAAATTCTTACACCCAGAGTTTACAAATGTTGTATACTTATTGTATCAAAATTTGAAAATTCTAGCACTGGTAGTTCAAAAATACCGCATAATTATTGTAAACGTTGAGAAAATTCGATTTTCATCTGTTTTTCATTTTTTATCACAACTCTTAAAAGAAAGATCGAATTTTAAAAATTCTTGCACTGATAGTTCACAAATGTTGCATACTTATTATAAACGTTGAAAACGAAAAATAGACCTTCATTTGTTTTTCTTTTTTTGATCATTACTCTTAAATGAAAGAACAAAATTTGAAAATTCTTGCACTGATAGTTCACAAATACCGCATAATTATTGTAAACATTGAGAAAATTCGATTTTCATCTGTTTTTCATTTTTTTATCATTACTCTTAAAAGAAAGATCGAATTTTGACAATTCTTGCACTGATGGTTCATAAATGTTGCATACTTATTGTAAAAGTTAAAAACAAAAATTCGATTTTCATTTATTTTTCGTTTTTCGGCCATAACTCTAGAACGAAATTTTAAAAATTCTTGCACTGATGGTTCAAAAATGTTGCATACTTATTGTAAAGGTTGAAAACAAAAAATAGACCTTCATTTGTTTTTCTTTTTTTGATCATTACTCTTAAACGAAAGATCGAATTTTAAAAATGTATGTACTGATGGTTCACAAATGTCGCATACTTATTGTAAACCTTGAAAACGAAAATTCGATTTTCTTTTGTTTTTCTTTTTTTTTTGAACATAACTTTTAAACAAAAGGTCGGATTTAAAAAAATTCTTGCACTGTTGGTTCACAAATGTCGAATACTTATTGTAAACGTTGAAAGCGAAAATTCGATTTTTATTTGTTTTTCGTATTTTGGCAATAACTTTAAAACAAAAGTTCGAATTTTAAAAATTCTTCCGCTGATGCTACACTAATGTCGCATACTTATTGTAAACGTTGAAAACAAAAATTCGATTTTCATTTGTTTTTCGTTTTTTGGCCATAACTCTAGAACGAACGATCGAATTTTAAAAATTCTTGCACTGATGATTCACTAATGTCGCAAACTTATTGTAAACGTTGAAAACGAAAATTCGATTTTCATTTGTTTTTCATCTTTTTGAACATAACTTGTAAACAAAACGTCGGATTTTAAAAATTCTTGCACCCAGGGTTTACAAATGTTGTATACTTATTGTAGAAGTTAAAAATGAAAATTCGAAAATAATACACATTTTCATTGACAAACTATACACATGATTACATTTAAATAATAAATCATGAATGATGTGTTAGTGAGTTAGTTCGTCAAAAGGCTATCGAATGAAAATTCGATTTTCATTTGTTTTCCTTTATTATTTATAACTCTTGAACGAAAGATCGGATTTTAAAGATTCTTATACAGTCGGGGTTTTACAATTGTCGTATTCTTAAAAACGTTGAAACCGAAAATTCGATTTTCATTTGTTTTTCGTTTTTTTTTTTTGGCTATAAATCTAGAACGAAAGATGGAATTTTTAAAAATTCTTGCATTAATGGTTCGCTATTGTCGCATTCTTATTGTAAACGTTGAAAATGAAAATTCGACCTTCATTTGTTTTTCTTTTTTTGATGATTACTCTTAAACAAAAGATGGAATTTTAAAAAATTTTGCACTGATGGTTCACAAATGTTGCATATTTATTGTAAACGTTGAAAACGAAAATAAATTCGATTTTGGGCCTCGCTTACATCTTCATACGTAAAGACACATTGCTTGGGGAGGTGATGAAATTATTAAGAGGTCCAGAAGGATAGCATGACCAGAATGACCTATCTTCTGCAACAAGAAAATAATTTAAAAAGTAAGAGAATTTTAAGATTGCTAACATACTATGGTATATTCCGGAAAGAGGTTTACTGAGAACTTGATCAAGCATGTCAAAAAAAAGTATTAAAACACAAAGTGACCATTGTGTCCGAAATATATATCTGTTAATTTAAATAAAATTGTGAAGAAAGGTTTTTAGAGCTTTTTAATTAACAAAAATCAAACTAATGTCAAAACAATTAATACGCACATTAAGAAGAACCCTCTGTGCAAATTCAAGGTCTACCAAGAATAAGTATAACATTCTGATTTGGTACCACATAAGTAAGGCCACAATCAAATTAAAAAACAGCTTTAGGAAAGCTACTCTCAATGTAACTTTCAAATAATTTTTGAGACACAATTTTCGGCTTTGTTCCTAATTTTAAAGAGCTTGAAGATGATTGAAGAACTAAAATCCGTTCTAGAGTGTGACCTCGTAAAGATAATTCATGGAGAACGCTCAAGATTCTATTCAAGCCAAGAAATAAGATTTCTGAGTTTATAATAAGTGCCTTGAAATTTTTTAGACGTCTCTTAGAATGAGATCAAGTGATCTTGGTCCAGAATGCTCATTATCTCTACATCCAAGCTTATGACTAAATGTGTTATTATAAAGTTATTTGATCAACCGTAGTAAAAAAAAGACCTTTATTTACATTTAGATACATATATATACAAATAATAACAATTTACAACTAAATATTAAATTCCATATTAACTCTTTTATTACATCCTTTTCCTCTTCTCCCTCTCCCACCCTAATGTCATCACAATCTTTACGCCAGCCCCGTCCTCTCGAATCCACTCCTCTATCCGTCTACTCCCATTCATCCATTCCTCCCGAATCTCCTTACACTCCTCCGCTAAATGACTCCATGTATCTCTCCCACTCCCACACAGCACACACCTACCATACTCTTCGCCCATCCATATCTTTCTTCCTCTCTCCTCCGAGCCACACCTAGCCCTAGCCATTGCTACTTTCTGCCCTCTGTTTAGTGTACCATTTGCTAGGTACCCAGGTATTTTCCCATGTACCTGCCACCTTTTATAAAGAGGGTTGTATCCACTCCTCTCAATAAACCCTTGTCGCTCCTGCTTTTCCACTTTTTCCCATTTTACCTTCATCCACGCTGCCACATTCACCCCTTTTTCCAACCACTCATTTACCAAACTTTAGTAAAAGAAGACTTTCTAGCGCAAAATCAATTTGGTAAAGATTTTGCAGTTAATTTAGGACGTAATAATAATAATAATAGTTTATTAGTGCCAATAGCAGTTGTTTAACAAAGGTCAAAGAGAAATAGTACATATGTGGAATTAATGTAAATAAATTAATTATCCCAGATGGAAAATAATATTTAGATTACATTAGCAATCTGATTACTAAATAAATTAATTAACATGAGTTTAGGTTGATAGACGTTTACACGATAAAAGTTGTCATTATATAAATAAACACTTTATATTTAGAATACAAATTAAAATTTACGGTAGTCAAGTTAAATTTTAGATAAATAAGGAAGAAATAAAGCTTAAGATAAAAGCTTGAAGCTAAATTAACATTACGTTGAAGGGATTAAAAAATTAAGTGAGTTATTATTATAAAGGTGAACATTAATATGCCATGAAAAATATAAAAAATAAACTCTGTAGTACAAAATACAACATGAAACTAAAACTATGAATTGTAATTATTAATAAATAATAACATTAAATAAAGGTTTAAAATACAAAAATTAATTTCAATATAAAGAGGCACCTACATCAACAATTAATAGAGTGAAAATAAATATGTATACGTATATAAAGAACACAAATACTAAAAAATACACTTACAACCGTACTAATAGTCAGAGATTAATTCTCGGATTGTAGAATCCTAGATTCATTGTCAGATTTAGTAACTTTTTTAGTAACATTTGAATATCACTGATTTTACGTTGGTGTTACGGAACAGCTGACGTGATTGTCAGTAAAGAAGAACGTGAAATGTTTGTTTGTAAAGTTAGTTTGTGTGATAAAGGACAAGGAATAAGCATTGTTTTTATTTAATCAAGATTAAAGTAAGTACAGTCGATAATTATTTTCAATGAAAATTGTAGAATTATTTTCATTTAATGTTTTTGCAAACAAACTTTGCACATGCTCATCAACTGACAATCACAGGTTATATTGACAATACCATCAGCTGTTCCGCGATACCAACATAAAACCAGTAATATTTAAATGTAACTAAAAAAATACGACAATTAATCTAGGATTCTACAATCCGAGAATTAATCTCGGTCTATTAGTACGGCTGTAGACATTTAGTCACAATTCAACACATTAAAATTCAAATTCAAATATTCATCCCAGCTTTTGAATGGATTTTGTATCAGGAAATCTTTAATTAGCTTTCTAATTTTTGAATAATCAAGCATTATAATTTCTTGTAATGCAGTATGAAACTTTATGGCGTAATATCTGACTCCAGCCTGAGACTTAAACAGCCTTAGTGATCCTTGATATATATTTTGATTATGCCTAGTTATAATTATTGGTGCTATATGAGGAATAATGCGTTTAAATGTAAAGCAAACAGAGTTAAAATCCTTATAACTATGAATACCTGCCGATAATCCTCGGTGTAACCAACACCACACAATTCTCAGTGCTTGTCGTTGTAGACCAAAAATTATGTGTTTAATAGCAGAATGGCCCCAGATAATCAGTCAATACAGTAATTGTGATAAATTAAAGAATAATAGGCAATTAGGAATAATAATAATAGGACATCTCTTGAAACTTCCTTTAAAAGGGAACGAAAAGCAATAATTGGCGCACGCAACTTTTTGAATATTGCCAAATCACCATGACAAATCATTGGTAATATGCATACCAAGAAATTTGGTCGTTTGTAATTCACTGCCGGTTTTTCGCAAAGAAAACTGTCATTCAACTTTAGCCAATTAGGAACAAACCATTTTAATACATTCTCATGTTGTTTCCTATGTAAACTTGTTACTGCATCAAGAACTTTGGACTTAGTAGTCAATGTGGTATCATCGGCGTATAATAAAATATTCGCATGTTGTTCTGTGCTTGTTTTTCTTTTGGCGTATTGGACGCAAGCGGCCAAAAGTGATCCCCATGAAGCGGGATTCCGGTGGAACTGGTTGCATTTCTTCTTCTGGTAGGCGATTTATATATATTTTAAAAATAACAAGGGCCCCAAGATTGATCCTTGTGGTACCCCATGTATAATCGGTAGCTGAGATGATGTGGCACAAGATGTTATAACACACTGTGTTTTACCAGTTAAGTATGATGAAATCAGTTTACAACTAGTCGGATTAAGATTATAGCAGTATAATTTTCTAAAGAGGATTAAGTGGGAGACACAATCGAAGGCTTTAGATAGATCTAAGAATGAAGATTTTAAATGTTTTTTTCTTGAAAACAATCAATTGTCGTTTCTACAAATTTAGAAATGGCTTCAGTTGTTGAACGTCCTTTTCGAAAACCGTATTGTTCTCGGCAAAACATGTTGAAGTTTTCGAAATAGTCTATGAGTTGCATTTGTAATATTTTTTTAAACATTATTGCTATTACAGGTATAAGGAAAATATCGGCATCTGAAGATTCACCATTCTATTCGCAAGAACTAACGCATTCTTTTAATGAATCAGGTAAAAATTGATTCTTAATACATTTATTTATTAATTTAGTGAGTTGTAATTAATTATTGCTGTAAGCACAGATTTTAAAACTTCGTAACGAATTCCATAAATGTCTATACTTTTAGTAGGCTTCAAACTGTTTATAACCTTGACCACTACACTAGTTGAAAATTTAAAATACGTTCTACATGCTTTGGAATGGCGACACATTAAAATTATGGGATCAATGCTTCAGCTAAAGAACTTACAATATTAGTACGATAGCAGCATTGCAGAAAAACTGATTAAATTCCATTAGTAGTATACTGAAATTTAAATTTATATTTTTGTTATTTAGTCCTCTGCTAGAGTTTATAACCTCCCACAAGACCTTTGGTTTGCAATCGGAAATTTTAATATGAGTACTATTCTGCTCTAACTTGCAATTTTAAATTGCAGTCCTATAGTGAAGCCGATACGTATTCCTTATTACCATTAGTTCAGGATCATTCGTTTTGTTTTAAGCTGCCGAAATTAAGGCAAGTTTCTCATACTCTCTTATTGTCCAGATAGGAATAATAACATTTTACTTGTTTTCGTTTGTTTGCTTAAAACTACTTGGATCGATGTCAAGAAGGTAATTGACTCTTTGGATCGTATCTATACAAAATGACATCATGAGATTTTGATCCACAATATTGAACAAACTGAAGGTTAATGATCAGGTATGTAATGAATCATTAATATTTTTTTCGGGTATTGATGTGTAAGACGTCTTCATTTAGGCGGCTAAGTCTAACGATATTAGACATGTACAAAATTGAACTTCCTACACTCCTTCTCTACTACGGAAGACTCTATCCAATTTAGTAGATATACTAGATATAGTCTTTAAATTTCATAGTAGGGAAGGAGTGTGAGAAATTCATTTTTTTGCATGTATCACCGTATTTTTTGGCAGGTATGATTGGAAGTCAAGTAACATGCTTTGTATTTTTACAGAGGACTAACGTATCTATAGTCCAGAAAGATTGCTAGTTAAAAAAAATTAAAAAAGAATTTTAGACCGGTTATCTACATCCAACCTTTATGAACTAGCTCATGGTTAAATGTGTAGCTCAGAAGCAGCCATAGTAATCTAAAATAGTTGCCCTCGTATCTATTCTACAAATTCAGGGTGTCTTTAAAGAAAGTTTATATTTCTTTAGCATCATTCATGAATGCAGCGAATCCGAGTAGCGCGAGGGGCATGTCAATCGGTAGTCTGGCTCTTAGGAATATAGTTCCTATGAAGCATTTCTTGCGAGCGTACCGCGTGTTATTCGTGAGAGAGTTTTGCAAAAATTGTGATTCGGCGATCGCGAAGCGTAGAAAATTTTACTATATTCAAGGTTTTCGCTACTTAAATAAGGAGCCAAACATCCCTTTCATTCGAAAATAGGCCAAGAAGTTTAAAGAGTCCAGTACAAAATTCGAAAAACCAAAAACGGATCGCCCAAAACCATCAAGAACAACAGAGAATGTGAATAGTGTTAACCAATCTGTTCGTAATGAACCCAACTTTACAATTCGGAAGCGCACAGGAGGTTTAAATGTTCCTAGTTCATCATTACACCGTATTAAGCTCAAAGCCCCAAAACTGCACCCTTAAAAATTTCTATTGGTACAAGAATTAAAGTCCCAGGATGCCTATCAAAGTAATTTTTTCTTGGAATTTTAATTTTCATAAATTGGCCTCCATGCAGGTCCAATTCAACTACTTCGGACATTTTCCTGTGATATTATCTCAAATCTACTTATCTGGTGAATTTGAAAGAAAATTTTCCTGTGGGATTATCTCAAATCTAATTCAACCCCTATGGACATTTTCCTGTGGGATTATTTCAATTCTACTTCTCTGGTCAATTTGGAAGAAAAATTTCCTGTGGGGTTATCTCAAATAAAGTTTATGCCAAAAGACCAACTTCTCAAGTGCATTTGAAAGGAAATATACTTCACGAAATGGCGGCTATGAACATTAAACCTTAAATAAAATCCTTAATATATTTTTTTAATTCAATTTCTATTTAAATGTAGTGACTGTATAAATCGTATACATCAGATATGTTAATTAACCAGTTTATTCAATTTAAACTTATACATACTTAATATTAGTAGTAGAAGTACTGGTAAAATGTTAAACTGTGTCAAATAAGTCACACGAAACGTCTGCAACAGATTTTAGTGCTTCAGAATTATAATGTATATATTTACATTGGAATTTCATAAAATTTGTGTGGAGAGTAGAAGAGGGGTTGTTGTTGAGTGGCGGCGCGCATATTAGTGCAGCAAACGATTTAATAAGTGTCATCAACGTTGGGCAATATATATCATGTTCCCCTCGCGGGCGTCCTGTCATAAATCGCAGTCGGCGGCAGTGGCAGTGGCAGCGGCGGTGGCAGCGACGTCGCTCCGGCTGCAGCGCCGCGACGGCAATCCAACATCAGACGTCACGGGCAGACCGGCGGCCATTTTCTACTTGGTTACACACCTAACCAACCCTGCACACTTGTATTTAGGGTGGATTTTACAATTTATTGTATACATATTCTGTTTGCTTATTCGGGGAGCGTTTAGACCCGATGCCGCTGATGCGATTACCGGGAGTCATCCCGTCCCTTAAGGCTATTATTATTTTATAAGGTCGGGCGTGTGTTGGCGTTTTATATTCAAATTTATTCCAGCCGCACGTCAGCTAGATTTTTATGTTCATTGCACCGGAAAAGGTTACATCTTACCTAAAATGTTTGTCCCCTATCGGATGAACAATAATTTTCTATGATATCTATTTTATTTGAGCACTAAAAAATCGCATTTACGAGACTGAATTGTTTATAAAGTATTAAATATATACGTCACTAATGCAATAAATATTATCTTACTAAATGATCGTAAACAGAAACAAATACTTCCCGTACTAATACTAATAATCTCCAAAAAATAAATTATGTGTTGGATTTAGTTTTAGTTTTGACAAGCTAAATTGTTTTTATTCAATAGTTTTCATTTATTTTTGCATTCAATGATCGCTCATTGCTTTTGTTTTTTAAATTATCCACCCAATTATTTCAACAATTTTTTCTATTTGTCACTTTTCTCAGTCTTAACTATCGATTTTCAATTGTTTTATGCCATAAAAAATTCAATTGAATTCTAATGTCATACCAAATGATTCTCCTTTTTCAAGTTTTTAACAATTCAATGATTTTCATTATTGATATTAAATTTAACTCTCTTTATGTTTTATTATAGTTCAAATGTTATACTTAATTTTTGTTCCTTGAGAAAAAAAATTATATAATTTATAAGCATCTGTAGACACGTGTTTCGATCTTTCGATCTCTTCATGCCTGAGTAAGTTATTTACATTTCATTATATTTTTTTGGTAAGTGTTTTTATGTGTATTTAAAATCAATTTTATAATAAAGCTGCACTGAAGAGATCGAGAGATCGAAATACATGTCTACAAAAATTTACACCTTCTATCGTTATTTATTTGTCAATGTCCAACTACTTTCAAGTTTGAATTTTTGTTTTCAGATTTTTACAAATGCAATTTATGCCAGTGATCAATTGACATTGGCGTTTGTCATTTATCATCTCTGTCATTTATCATGTATTGAATATTATATATTAGGGGGACAGGAAAATAATGTAATTTCTGTGCATGTCGATATTCGATTGTCATTTGTCAGGTCATTGTATATCTCAAAGGCATGCCAAAGTCAGTTAAGGTTATTATAACTTATTCACTTCTAAATAATTCTATATTACACTTTTTTGCAATTTGGAGTGAAATGGCTACCCAAATACAAGGAGAGCATATCCGGCATAGTATGCTTTTTAAGTTTCGCAAGGGTAGTAATGCAACAGTTGCGACCAAAACCATTTCTAATGTTTATCCACGTGCACTAGACGTTCATAAATGCTAAAGATGGTTTTCTAAGTTCAAATCTATCAAGTTTGTTCTCTATGACTCCCTTCGTTCAGGAAAACCAATAACATTAGACAATGGCATGCTAAAGGCAGCAGTGGCAACAAATCCATGTCAAACAATCGAAGAACTGTCAAACACTCTTAACCAACCTTGCTCGACCAACATTTATAACAGATTAGAAAATGCCATCTTGAAATATTTTACTCAAAAACCAAAAAACATTGATAAGGTGGGAGCGTGGGTTATAAGAGCAGTGTCGTCGGCAAAGAGTAGAGGATATTGTGAGGGGTTTAAGTACGTGGGATCTGGATTATATATGTCATGACAATATATATTATACAGGAAGGGAGATAAGGGAGATCCCTGAGGAACGCCTTGTAAGATTGGGATGGAATTAGAAAGTGATTGTCGGATTCTTACTTGGCTTGATCTATTGGAGAGGAAGTTGTGTATTAGGATAATTAGATGACAAGGAATTTCTAATAGGTAACATTTGTATAGAAGTACAATATGCCAAACGGTATCAAACGCTTTTTGTATGTCCAAAAATAGAATGGCTGATTTATTTTATCAGAATCTTCTAAAAATATTTCTTACATATTTAAAAATTCCCAGATTTTTCCTTCCAAATTGCCAAAAGTTTGTTCGATAATTTTACAATTTTCCAAAGTCTATTGTTCCTTGCCATCTCTTGTCATTTATTGTAAAATATCAATCGTTATCATTTGTCATTTATCATGTATCTTGTCATCAGTATCATTTTAGTCATTTGTAGTTTTACGATGAATTAATTTCTTACATAATCATAATAAAACAACAGTGTTGGAAAGGGTTTCACATTTATTATTGAACACTGCAACTCTGTTGTTTTATTTCAAAGTGTTATGGAGTTTCATCGAGTATCCACCTCGTCAATTCAATATTTGTGTATTAATTAGATTTTTGATTAAATATTATTTCACTTGTTTTGACTTTATGTCATTCTCACGCAGAAAAATATTTGTTACCTTTCGCTAGTCATTTGACAACTTTTATTATATGTCAATAGTCATTAGGAATTTATAGTTTTTCATCAGTAATTTATCATTTGTTATTTATCATTTACCATTTGCAATTTGTCATCTGTTGCTATACAACTATTGTTATTTTGTATCTGCTAACAGTCATCAGTTGTCATTCGTCACTTTTAACTATCAACTGTCCTCATTCATTATTCTCTTATTATCCATCCTTTATCATCTGTCAATCATTTATAACATGTCATTTGCCGTCTATCAACTATTATCTGTCATCAATCAAAATTTGTTATATACCTTTGTCGTTTCGCTCTTATTATCAATTGTTTATTATCTGTTAATTGTCATGTGTCGTCAGTTATTCATAATCTATCGTAATATTTGTTATCAGTCATTGTCTGTTGTCAAAATCATCACTTATTTAACACTTCTTGTCAAGCATTTGTATTTGTCATATATCGTTTATTATCTAATATCTATCAAATGTAATCTGTCATCAATCAAAATTATTAAATTAGTTATGTCTTCGTCGTTTGGCACATAGCATAGGTCATTTAACTTTTGACATTTGTTGACATTTATTATCTAACATCTATTAATAGTTAACTATCATCAATCATTGGTTAAATAGTATTATCCTTTAACACTTATAATCAATCATTTATCATCTGTCATCAGCGATTTATCAGCAGAAATTTGTTATCTGCTATTTTTTTTTTTCTTTGTCACTGGTTGAGTCATTTTTATC
The DNA here is from genome assembly GCA_963969525.1 of Ontholestes murinus. Lineage (NCBI taxonomy): Eukaryota > Metazoa > Arthropoda > Insecta > Coleoptera > Staphylinidae > Ontholestes > Ontholestes murinus. The sequence continues at coordinate 10,934,915 of OZ018387.1, read as the reverse complement.
TGTCATTCATTATCTGACCTTTATCATCTGCAATCTGTCATTAATCATTATTGGTCAATGTCGTTTGGTACTTATCATCCGTCATTTATCTATTGTGGAAATTATCATTTAACGTCCCTCATCAATATTGTTTTTTTTTACATTGACACTTGTCTTTGGGCATTTATCTTTTGTCATGATAGGTTATACTACTTTGACATTTAGCACTTGTCATTAGTTATTTATCATCTGTGATTTAAATTTATTGTTATATGGCATTTATCATTTGACATCTATTAACTATCGTATGCCAACAATCATTTGTTATATGTCTATAATCTTTAGCAGTTATCATCAAACATTTGTCGTCCATAATTTGTCATCTATCAACCGTCATTTATTATTTTATATTTGCTTATTGTAATTCTTACCAATCATCTGTTATCGGTTATTGGTCTTATGTTTCAATCATTTAACACTTATCCTAAGTCATTTATCTTCTGGCATTTGCCTTCTGCGTTAGTTATATCGAATCCATCATCTCTTTTCTTACATCTATCAACAATTATTGTTTATGTGCATTTATGGTTTAGCACTCGTCATCAGTCATTTATCATCTGTCATCTGTCATATGCCTGGTGGACGAACTTACCAGAACATAGACAAGCGAAAGAGTTCCTTAAGAAACAATCGAAAATATTCACGATCGAACTTCTGAACCAAGACAGAAAAATGATCAAAACAATAGTAGATCTGATGACAGGACACTGCAAGCTCAACAAACATATGAGTAAAATAGGACTGGTGGAAGAAGCACCATGCAGATTCTGCTTAGAGGAAGAAGAGGACTGAGGACTCGTTCCACATCCTAGCAAGGATAAGATATCAAAAGCTGGGCACTACAAACCCAAGCACGGAGACCTATACCCAAGCCACTCTGGCAGAGCTAATAGGACTAATCAAGAAGCTAGAGCTGGTCATCTGATATAAACAAGGATCCACAATAGATATGAAAAGGTCGCGGTGGAACAAGCGCTAGTGCCACCCATATAACATCTATCTAAGCCGTTAGTTATTTATGACATCCATCAACTGTCATATATCATCAGATATTAGTTATATTTAAAATTTTAATGCTGATTGATGAGTTACTTAAAGTTGATGCAATATAAAATAACTTGTAATCACTTTCTCCACAGTTGGTTATATTTATTTGTCGTTTAATACTTATCATCAGTTATAAGTCATTGTCACCTACAATCAGGTAGTTGTCATTTGACATTTGTTATGTATCATTCTGTCAATATTCATATGATTTGGTGAAGGCCTTTTCTAGCTCTTGTAGCGCCTGCAAAAACAGCATCAGAAAGATGCTCAGCTTAGACACAGAGGCTTAGAGACAAATTTGTCCATCATTTTCTAGATGTTGGCGTACCTAGTACCAACATTCAAGTATTTATTATATATTTTAGTCGGTTGCACTTGTCGTCAGTCATTTGTCATTTGTAATTGATTATCGGTCATTTATTAACTGACATTTGTCATCAATTTGAGATGTATGAACTATTTTATGTCATTATTCATTAGATACATGTCTTCATCGTCTAGCACTTGTCATTAATTCTTTATCACCTGTAAGTTGACATCTGCTATCATATATTTAATATAAGACATTTGATTGTTATTTCTTTGAAAATTTGCAACAATTTTAATTGTTTTCTGGAGTGATGTTCAATTATTTTCGTACTTTAAACAATTTCAACTGTTTTTTAGTAATAAATGTATTTTTGATTTACTACAAAAATAATTGCTTTGATCCGGCTGAAAACAATAGGCGAAGCTTAGAAATTAAATCTTGAAAAATAAAATTTTACATTTCATAGTTTGAAACATTCTAAAAAATCACCAGTTAAAATATTTGCCCTTAAACTTCTAATTCCTGTCAGTAGTTAGGTACTTTCGATTTACTACATAAATAATTGCTATAATCCGACTGAAAACAATTTGGCAACGCTTGGAATTTAAATCTTGAAAAATAAAAATTTACTCTTCATAGTTTGAAACATTCTAAAAAAATTACCAGTTAAAATATTTGCAATAAAATTTTTAATTTAAGTCAGTAAATATGTAATCTTGATTTACTACAAAAACAATTGCTATAATCCGACTGAAAACAAAATGCCGACGCTTAGAAATTAAATCTTGAAACATTAAAATTTACATTTCATGGTTTGAAAAATTCTAAAAAAAAATTCCAGTCAAAATATTTATCCTTAAACTTCCAATTCATGTCAGTAGAGATGTATTTTTGATTTACTACAAAAATAGTTGCTATAATTCGACTGAAAACAATGTGGTGACGCTTAGTATTTAAGTCTTGAAAAATTAAAATTTTCATTTTAAAGTTTGAAAAGTTCTAAATAAAAACAGCAGTTAAAATAACTGCGCTGAAACTTCTAATTTAAGTCAGTAGACATGTATTTTTAATTAACTACAAAAACAATTGCTATAAACCCACTGAAAACGATATGGCGACGCTTAGAATTTAAATCGTGAAAAATAATAATTTACATTTACTAGTTTGAAAAATTAAAAAAAAAAATACAAGTCAAAATATTTGCAATAAAATTACTAATTTGAGTTAATAGACATGTATTTTTGATTTACTATAAAATTAATTGCTATAATCTGGCTGAAAACAATATGGCGACGTTTTAATTTCTAAAATTTTCCTTCAGCCTGATTCAAAACTCCTAAACAATCTAGTATTTTTTTTTAATTAATTTCTTCTTCATTTAGATTTCTCTACTAATATTTTTTTATAAATTAAAAGATTTTTTAATTTTTTGAAGGTTCTAGTAATTTCTTTTCGAAAATATTGCAGTTTTCAATTTTTTTTTAAAATTATTATTAATAATTTTTTTTTCGCAATTTCTCGCATCCTGTTATCGAAATTTTAGGCATTTTTTCTTAAAAAGTTGAACGAATTTTCACGAAGACTTCTATAATTTTTTATAAACCCACTGTAAACAATATGGCGACGCTTAGAATTTAAATCTTGAAAAATAAATATTTACATTTATTGGTTTGAAAAATTTAAAAAAATTCCATTCAAAATGTTTGCAATAAAATTCCTAATTTAAGTTAATAGACATATATTTTTGATTTGCTATAAAAATAATTGCTATAATCGGTCTGTAAACAATATGGCGACGTTTTAATTTCTAAAATTTTCCTGCAGCCTGATTAAAAACTCCTGAAAAATCTAGTATTTTTTAAATTAATTTCTTCTTCTTCATTTAGATTACAATGCCAATCTTTTTTATAAATTAAAAGATTTTTTTAAAGTTTTTAGAAAGTTCTAGTAATTTATATTTTATAGTCTCCAACTTTTGTTAAAATTATTATTAATTAAAAAAAAATTCGCAATTTCTTGCATCCTCTTATCAAATTTTATTCAATTTTTCTTTCAAAGTTGAACGAATTTTCGCGAAGAGTTCTATAATTTTCTTTTACAGATTTAAAAAGAAATTCGGCAATTTTTTCACAATTGTTTGAAAATTTTATATATTTTTCGAACTCTACAAAAGTTCCAGTGTTTTTTTGCCCTTCTACATTTTTTGTACTTTTCTATTATAACGCATTATTTTATATTGCTAAAAAAATTCTTTAGATTATTCTAGAATTTTTACAGAGAGTTCTACATTTTTTCAAAAGTTTTTCGTGCAGACTTTTCAGCATATATTGTGAACTCCGCCCGTGCTTATTTCAAACAAAATTTTACGTATGTTTTTGTAATTTGCTTTGTTAATGTATTTTATGTATTTATGAAGAAAGAAGACCAAAAATATAAATAAATATCAGATTTCAAAATTGTTTGCATTTTTTTAAATGCAATTTTCTTAAGGGTTTATAGAATTCTCCATCAATTTCGTTGTTAAGTTTTTAGAGTTTTTGGAATTTTCTTTCAGAATTCCAAATTTCTAGATTTTTCTTTAATAGCTTTAAAATTTTGCTTTTAGTTTTTTATCTTTTTTTCTAAAAATTTCTGCCATTTTTTACTCTACCTTAATTATTACAAAATTGTATTTTTTTTAAATTAATTTTTCTTAAAAGTTCATAGAATTCTCCATCAATTTCATTCTTAAATTTTCTGGAATTTTCTTTGATAATACCAAATGTCTAGATTTTTCAGGAACATTATCATTATTATTACTTATTATAAGTTAGATAATGGCCTTGTAAAGGTTTGAAAGGTTGATAGTTACTAAATAAATTCCGTGAGTGATATAAACAAAGCACAGTTTTATTTATCGTCTGATTAAATTCCTGATTCAAGATGTATTACAAAGTTATGGCTTCAAGCATCCAAGATATTCTAGATTTTTCATTGGAAGCTCTAAAATTTTGCTCATTGAATAATCTAAATTGTCTTTGTTCATCCGGATATTTTTGTAATTAAAAATATTTTAATATTTTTCAATTGATTTCTTTGGCAATAAACTGGTTTCATTGATTTTCTGATTGTTTTTTATTACTTTATTGCAATTTAAATTATTTTCAGCGTTGCTAGTTTCGTTTTGGATTTCAACTGTTCTTTTAAAGAATTTGTAATTAATAATAATAATAATAATATATTTACAGTATAGATTGTGACAAATATTTTACAAAACATATGACAAATTGTTTCTGTATATTCGATTATGGCAATTGTTTCTATTTTTGCAATTATATAACAATTTCAAACTGATCTTCTCTAGTGTTTTATCAACTTTGTCAATATTTAAATAATTTTATCGATTGTCAATAAAAAAATCTAATAATTTCAATTGTTTTCTTGAATAACATTTAATTTTAGCCGTTTTTTTTAAATTATTTTTAATAATTTCATATTGTGTGTTCATTTATATTTATTTATTTTTTTTACTGGTCAAGTTTTTTGTTGATTGTTATTTTTTTAAATTTTAGTATTTTTAATTGTTTTCTATTAAGATATTCAATTGTTTTAGCGCTTTGTCAATTTCAACTGTTTTTCCATAAATTTAGATATTGTAATAACAGTTATTTTAAACCATAATAAAACCAATATTATCTTACAAACTTGATCGTTATTTTTTCTAGCGTACTCTTGACCTACCTCAATAAACAGTGCAATGACCTATCGTACTCCTAACCGGGCCTAATAAATTATTCGTTGAGGTAGGTCAAGAGTACGCTAGTTCGAGCGGGAAAATTGGCGCTAAAGATAGATTTTCTACATTCAGATATTACAAAAGAATGAAGATAAAGAACTGATCTAAATGATTTTTATCTACGATCGTGCAGAAAGTAGACGCTTTTTGCATCATTTTTCATTGTAAAAGTGGCTTTTTAAAGCACTAGTGCTTTTTTACGTTTTTATCTACGACTAATATATAATGTATGTATTATACTTGTGATTTTTGCAGTATAATGCCATATATTATTCTCTTAGGGAATAATGACGAGGGATTAATAGTCATTATTCCCTCGTGCACTCCAATCAAAAAATTTCTCAAATTAAATACCATGGAAACAAAATACACAAACTGAAAACAGTCAGTGTCAAGCGCGTAGTGTTTGTGCATTTCTAATGAGATGGATGAAAATGAAGAGTCTTTTACTTGTACACCTCCAGAAATTGTACAACTAGCTGCAGCAACAACATCTACCTTGATACCGGAAACATCGAAATCCATTTATAATAAAACGTACGCAACCTTCAACGAATGGCGTCTTCGAAAGAAAGCAAACTCATTTTCCGAACATGTTCTGCTGGCCTATTTCGCTGAATTAAGTGCAAATTACAAACCTTCTTCATTATGGTCATTTTTTTCAATCATTAAAACTATGTTGAGAATAAATCATGACGTTGATCTGGAAAAATATTGCAAACTACGAGCATTTTTAAAAAGAAAATCAGAAGGATTTCAACCAAAGAAGTCTTCCACTCTGACCCCGAAACAAATAAGAACATTTATTGACAAAGCTCCTGATAAAGTTTTTCTTTTACATAAGGTAAATATACCGAATTTAATCTGACTATTCAAAACTCATATTCTTATTTGCTTCAGGTTGTAATAATTATTGGAATTATGGGTGCATGCCGCTCAAACGAGCTTTATGAAATGAATATTGAAGACGTGAAAGATCATCAAACACAGTTATTAATAACAATACCCAAGACTAAAACCAAAATTGTACGAACATTCGCCATAAACAGTACGTTTTACAATATTGTAAAGAAGTACATCAATCTCCGTCCGTCACATGTAAAAATTAATTCATTCTTTCTAAATTATCAAAAATCAAAATGTACAATACAACGTATAGGAAAAAACAAATTTGCAGATATTGGTAAACAAATTGCCAAATATTTAAAATTGCCAAATCCTGAAACTTATACCGGCCATTGTTATCGCAGATCATCTGCCACTCTGTACATTGATGGAGGAGGCGATATAACTGGATTAAAGCGTCATGGGGGCTGGAGATCTACACAGGTAGCTGAAAGTTACATTGATCAGTCTATAAGAAACAAGACAACTACAGCAGATACTATTGCTAAACAGATAAATAGTAATGAAGCATCTTCTTCCTCTTCAGCAACCGAAATTCCAAATATTTGTATTGAAAACTCTTCCAAATCTATTGATAGTTCTCGACCAATTCAATTTATTAATTGTACCATTGCTAGTGTTAATGTTATTGAAAAATAAAGTTGTTCGTTAAAACAAATTAATAAATTAGTCATAGATAAAGTAGAGTATACTACTCGCAATAATGGCTATTATTACCTCGGAATGTTACTCCCTCGCCGCTTACGCGGCTCGGTTCGTAAATGTTCCTCGGGAATAATAGCTATCATTATTACTCGTGGTATAATCTACTATTATTGCACGGTAATGTCAAACTGTTTTTATTGCACAGAAATGTCAAATTTGACAGATGAATATATTATAGCACAAATTTTCGACGAAAAACTTATTTTTTTTTATTAATTGATACAAATAACTAATAAACTATAAATAAAATATATAATACAAACCAAATGGCAGATTTAAGAACTCTGAAGATTTCATTTAATGTAAGTCGAAGCGATTACAATAAAGCGAACATTTTTTCCATAAATAATAATGGCGGCCGACATTTGTGCAACTTGTTTACTGGTTGCTAAGTAATACTTTCATTCGTGCACTGCCGGTAAAATATGTTTTCATTAATTGAATTATTGAAATGACATTAAAATATTACTCATAAGAATATATTCTTTGAAATCCTTTACGATCGAAGATAAAATTTTGTAAGGCACACGTGTAAAAAGTTCTTTATTGCACTCCTGGCTTTAAAAAAACTCGCTCGTTCCTCGCTCGTGTTTTTAAACGCCAGTTCGTGCAATTAAGCATCACTTTTTACACTTGTACCTTAAATAACTATTGTTTCATCTCAAATAAATCAGTCGTTTTTGAGATAAAGCGCCCACGGACAGACAGACAAACACACAGACACATTTTTTTTCCAGAAATTAGCGTTTTGGGGTCCGCAAAAAAAATACGAAAACAATACTCCCCCTATACAGGGTGTCCCATTTTAATCCGCCAGTAGCGATAATTCTGAAACTTTGCATTGAATCAAAAAGTGTTCCAAATGAAAAGTTAAAGGTTCTGAGGGGGACATCTGATGCCGTAGACTTTGCCCCCCCAGCCCCCCAAGGGGGGCGGGAACAGGGGGCAACTTTAAAATTTTAAATGGAAACCCCTATTTTTTATTGCAGATTCTAATAGACGGTTAAAAAGTATGTAAGTTTTATCCGAAACATTTTTTTATTGGTCGAGAGATGGCGCTGCAAATGTAAAAGTTTTTGTCAATTAAATTGCGAAAATCGTCACGTAATTAACTGTTATTATTACTTAAGACTTACTCACAACCTTACAAGGTTGTTTTTTTTTCAGCCTGCCCAAATACTAACCCCCTCCCCTACAAAGACGTAAAGTACTCAAAAATAGCGATTGAGTACTTCTTTTTCAAATTAAATAATGGTAAAATAATTTAAAAAAGAATGTCATTTTTTTTTCAAACAGTGTTTGACCTGGCCCCCCTAATAGCTCCATTCAATGCAAAGTTTCAGAATTATCGCTACTGGCGGATTAAAATGGGACACCCTGTATATACTATATAGGGAAAGTAATAAAATCACTTTCTCCGCAGTTGGTTATATTTATTTGTCGTTTAATACTTCATCATCAGTCATTGTCACCTACAATCAGGTAGTTATCATTTGATATTACTTTCCCTATATAGACAATATATAAAACAATACGGTTTTATCGTTAAAAACTGAAACTGAAAAGCTTTTGGTAAACATTCAAAAACCGGAAGTGAGTGTTTACTCGAGGCAAAACATGACAAAACTTGATTCGGCCCTTCTGTACGTTACTACAACTTGGACACCTAATATTCCTTCAAACAGTATAATCTCGGAAAAAATATACTATTTATATTGAATATATATTTAATAAATAAAAATTAGCGATGGTTCTTGTTAAAACAATCTATACAATAGTGCGGCTGGTTTGGACATATAGGACAATAAGTTGTAACTTGTGTAGTTTTACTTCTGGCATATTTTCTGCCATGATTCTTTGAATTCTCTCTGTAGCATCCTTAAAAATGATTGTAAGAGTGAGACACGTGACTGACACATTGCCTGACGGAGCGAAACGCGTAATTTTTGCCATTGGAGCTTTGTCAGTCACCTGTGACTGACACATAAAAAAAACCTCACTGTAGCATCCCTTGCAATGTTTGTAAGAGTGAGGCACGTGAATGACACATTGCCCGACGGGGCGAAACGCATAATTTTTTGCCATTGGAGCTTTGTGAGTCTGACACATAAAATTTTCATAAAATAAAACTCAAAAACAAAGAAAACTCTTTTTGACATTTTACAAAAAAAAAACTTGTTGGCAGTCAATGTGTTAACTGACATTTGTAGTAAATTTGACATGTATCAACTGTTATATGTTATTATTCATTAGCTACATGTCTTCGGCCTTTAGCACTTGCCTTTAGACAGTTATCACCTGTGAGTTGACATTTAATACATAAACGACGTTTGGATGTTATTTTCTTTAAAAATTTGCAACAATTTTCAGTTTTATCGAGTGATGTTCAATTATTTTCGTGCTTTAAACAACCTAAACAGATTCATTTTTAATAATTAGTTTCAATTCTCTTTATTTATGCGAAAATTTTGGTAATTAAAACTATTTAATATTAGTAAATGAGACACAATAACTTTGTTGTAAGCTATTCATTATCAAACTAAAATAAAAGTGTTATTTAAAATATAGTGGTAAAACAAAGTTATTGTGTCTCATTTACAAATCATTCAAGATTAAGAGTAAACGCCTCTACCATCAAATATTTATTTAATATTTCTTTGGCAACAAACTGATTTTATTGATTATCTATTGTTTTTTTTTTACTTTATAACAATTAAAATTATTTTTTACATTTTCTGTAATGACACTCTAAAATAAACATTATTATTACTATTATTAATTGTTTTTGGTTTTCAACTGTTTTTTCAAAGAATTTTTAATTATTTCTGTTTATTCGATTGGCAACTGTTTTTATTTATGCAATTATCTAACAATTTCAAGTGATCTTTTCTAAATTGTTTTGGCATCTTTGTCAGTTTAACTATTTTCAATTTTTTACTAATTTTAAATTGTTTTTCTTCAATATTTAACTGATTATACCAATTGTTAATAGAAAAATCTAGCAATTTCAATTCTTTTCTTAAATGACGTTTAAGTTTAGCACTTCTATGAACCAATTTTTTTTTTTAATTTTATATTAATGTGCTCGTTTATATTCATTTCGTGTCTGTCGAGTTAATTTATTGATTATAATTTTTTTATTCTAGCAAATTTAGTTTTCTGTAAAGGCATTCAATTGTTTTGGCGCATTGTCAATTTCAACTGTTTAACGTTACGATTATTACAATATCTAAAGTTCCATTACTTTAGATGTTGTAATAATCGTAACTTTAAACTATAACAACCAAATATTACCTTATAAACTTGATTGTTATTTCTAGCGTTCTCTTGACCTACCTCAATAAACAGTGTAATGACCTATCGTACTCCTAACCGATCCTAATAAATTATACATTGAGGTAGGTCAAGAGTACGCTAGTTCGAGTGAGAAAATAGGCGCTAAAAATAGATTGTTCACATTCAGGTATTACAAATGAATGAAGGTAAAGAACCGATCTAAATGATTTTTAACCGTCTTATCTGAAGTAGAGGATTCACTTAAAAAATTTAAAAAAACTGATACAAATGATTTTGACCTTAACTGAAGTAGAGGTTTCACTGTCCAAAAAAAATGTATAGAGATCGGAACAAAAGCTTTTACTGCTTTTGGCGAAGTTGAAGTTTTGCATTATCTTGTAACACCACACGTTTTCTATTAAGCAATTCTGATAACAGTTCAGTTTAGAATTCATCATTTATGTTAACAAGGTACAAATGAATAATACAATGTTGTCAGCTACTTTCAAGGTTTATTTTAAAAAGAGCTAAATTAAATTGTTCAATCAAAGTATTCGCCATTGCTTTCTATAACTTTAACCTATTTTTCGGCTAGTAGCTGAATTCCATCTCGGAAAAATGTTACGTCTTTGGACACGATAAAATCGTCAAGACATTTTCGGATCTCATCCACTGATTGGAAACCCATATCGGACAAGAGATAATGCATCGACCAGAATATGTTGTAATCAGATGGAGCAATATCTGGTGAATATTCTGGATGCTGCAAAATGTCCCAGCCAAGAGTCATTATGACGACTTTTGTATTGGAAGTATTTAATGGCCTGGCGTTTTCATGCAACAATTTCACTAGACGTTCTCCTTTACCAGAAATATATGGCCGTTTTCATTCCAACTCAAGCTGATTAATTGACATTGGTAACAGTTTTAGTAACTGTTTCACCCACTTGCAACAATTCATAATAAAGCACGCCTTTTATATTCCACAATATGTAGAGGAGACGAGCCACAAATTGAACACAAGCTAAAACTCGAATTCTAAGATTTGAAGAAGAAAACGACTTCCTGAATAAAATTACAACTCTTAAACCGGCGACTCCCCACACTTTAGACGGTGACTCTATAACAATCCATGATTCCCACCTAGAAGAAAAATTACAACAGCTCAAGGTTGAATGTGAGAATTATAAAAACGTAGAATTAAAAACCTTAAAAAAGAAATTTCACGATCTCAAAGTAGTGATGAAAAAAATCAAACAAAACGATGCCATACAACCGAAAGATTATACTAAATTAAAAAATATTTTATAAGAGTATGAAATTAAAATAACCACTTACGAGTAAGAACTTTCCTTCTGAAGGGATTGGGTTGTGCGACCACTTGTGATGATTCGCCGGGATTTTGCGTTTCAATTTCTCATCGCCCGTAACCATTTTCTATAAGAAAAACTTTCGACACTGTTTATTGAGCTAAAAAAACCCGCTAGCACTTGTTGATTTTTGCTAGTTTCAGTAAGTTTAGAAAACAATTGCTGGGGAACTCCCAGTAGTTCTGCAAGCTCTGCATTCTAGATTTGTGTGCGAATTTTCAGCGAGCATCTTCTCTATAATTGTAATTGTGAAGCTACAGTGACTTCAATGGGCAGGACGACTGCTACGAATGCCAGAAGACAGGAAGAGTGCACAAGTGCAAGATGGAATGCAAAGGGCCAATTGGAAGGCCAAGAAAGTGTTGGGAGGATGTTATCGAAGAAGACGCCAAAAATCTCCTAAAGAATGGAGAAATAAATTAGGGAAAACCATAGCCCAAATTGGGGTTGAAGAGCCAGTGAATTGAATTAAAACTTCTCCAACTCATCGGTAGCTCCCTTTCAAGGTCATCCAGGGTGTTATTTGCCGTTCAAACAAACCACTTTTAAATGTGCACACATCGTACGACACAACACCTTGATTCCCATAAAATTCATCAAGTAGATATCATTATTTCAGCTGTCTACCTGATAACAGTACACTTTAGAATTGATAATTGTGTTTGAGAAGGTAAAAAGTTATAAGAAAACCAGATGTCTTAATATTTTTCATAATTATCAACTTTTGAAGTGCTTTGAGACAGTTTGTCTTTTTGGCTGCATGATTTCTTGCCTTCAATGTTATGTAGACTCATTATTTTTGGTCCAAACATAAATTTTTCAATTCAGTGTATGGATTACTACGTAGTAACGGTCGCAACCATTATATTCATTCGACTCATTGCTTATTCGTATTGATCATAATCTTCAAAAGTGGATTCTCGTATAGGAAGGAACAACATAAACGGCTAAGCGACGGAAAAAATTTCTTGCATGAACGATTGAATTCAATTTAAACCATAAGTTCTCCTTGTAAACGTTTGAGATTCTCGGAGGAGGCAGTAAAAATTGGGGGCATTGAGGGCGCAGAGGGGGGGAAATAGCTTTTTTAAATTCGCGCCAGATGGTAAGTAAGCTTTAGAAAAACCTTTGGTGCTGTATCTCACTAATTTTTTATCCGATTTTAATAAATAAAACATTAAATTAAACCATTTTTAAAAGACTTTAATAGGATCTGAACTGTTATTTTTTCTCGCACCCAGTTTTTGACAAAATACGATCAACATTTTTTTTTAAATTGCACTGTACATATATTTTTATTGATTCGCAAGGAGATTTTTTTTCTGAATATAAAATTGTAGAAAAATGTATCCATACATCAAACTTAAGTCGAGAAATTTAGAATTAAAAAAATAAATAAAAAGTCAAGTATCCATTGTAAACAATATACAGACCCTATTTTAAATGTCAAAAGTGACAGTGACAGCCATTGATACAATACTGCAACGATTTTTAATTATTTAATAATTAAAATGTTGCAATATTTCAAACACTGTACTAGAATTTTGTGCTTCTACAGAAATCGTTTTTCAGTTTTTGAAATCTTGCAACATTTTTATTATGAAATTATTAAAAATCATTGCAGTATTGTACCAATGACTGACACTGTCACTTTTGACATTTGGAATAGGCTGTGTATATTGTTTACTATGGGTATTTTATTTTTATTTATTTTTTTTAATCCTCAATTTCTCGACTTTGGTTTGATGAATGGATAAAATCGTTTACAAATTTAGATTCAGAAAAAAATCTCCTTGCGGATCAGTACAAAATATATATACAGTGCAATTTGAAAAAAAAAAGTTGATCGTCTTTTGTCAAAAACTGGATGCAAGAAAAAATATCAGTACAGTTCATATTAAAGTCTTTTAAAAATGCTTTATTTATTCAAATCGGATCAAAAATAAGCGAGATACAGCACCAAAGGTTTTTCGTCAGTCACCCTGTATGCAAATGTAATATTGAAATATCTAGGATAATTTTTTTCCTAAATATGTTTTAAAGAAAAATGTAATGTGTAATAATGTAATTATTCCCAGGCAACTTAGGTGTTATAAAATATGACTTAGACGTAAAGTTGGTTGTGAAAATAAAAATAAATCGAAATAAAATCTACTTAACCCGTGGTGAAACATTTTTAAGTTAATTACTATTTTATTAGTGAAACAAAACCCAAGTGTTTTAATTAATCTTCTAATTAACATCAAAATAAATCGTCTAGAAAAAAGCTATTATTTATAAACGATTATTATTTTTCTTCCGGTAATATTTATAACTGTTTTGCATAATGGCTTTAGAATGTTTGTGAATTGCTAGTCGAAAAATGTCATTGTTAACTTGGTGGTGGCAAATTTAATGCCGGCAATGGCGTTTGTGTGTGCGTGTGCGAATTGTTGAGATTGTTGGGGCATTGTGCGTTTGCGAAAGTATGTTCCCCGTCCCGTAGTTGCGTAATAAAAATGGGGATTAAAATAAATTATGTCGAATGATAATTTTCCAGAATGTCGATATCCCTGGCGTCGGTCGTGCTGACGGTGGGCGTCGTCAGCGGAAGGCACGTCGGTCACCAGGGCGACGCCGACGACGGACCAATTGAATTACCGGGGGCGCGACGCATTTGCGCGTCCCTGTGCATGTCGGGCCTGGGCGGAAAGCCCTGCGGGGAAAGCTGCCTCGCCATACAGCCCACGGACTTCGAGGCTCAGTCGAAAGAAAACCGTTCGCAAGAGGTGCACATCGAGACGACGCCGTTCCCGAGACGAGATGCCTGTCCCCTGCTGTGCCAGTACGAGTTGGGCGACCCGCTGTGCGACTGCCCCCCGCAGTTCTCCACCTTCGATTCCATCTTCTTCAGGATAGACTTCGACAGGATATGCGGATTCTTCTGTCTGCAGCACAACTACCGCATCTACGGATGCCCTGCCTGCGAGACCTACAGGAAGGAGGAGGAGGAGGCGGCGTCCAGTCCTTACGCCATCATCAGGTGGCCACGGAAGGACATCGACTGGGACGCCTGGTGCAGGGAGAAATGCGCCGTAGGCGACGGAGGTGTGGCATGCAATTGTGATATATTACCACTAAGTTTACCCATCAAGACCGATGCGGACAACACCGAGGAGTAGGTTGTATAAAAGCTAACGCATAAAAATTGTTAATTGAGCTCAATTTACAAAACACAAACAAATCCCCTTAATAAGACAATCCCAACCAAAATGAAACAAATCCCAACGGAGCACAGGGTTAACCCCACGACCACAACAAATTCTAAAAAAAAATTAATTTGCAAATTGAGCTCAAACCTAGATCTGTTTGAATACATCTATATTTATAAAGTAATTGCAAAATATGATTTATTTATTTATATACTAAGTGTCTAAGTAATTAAGTAAAATAAGGTGCAATTTGTACGTACCTGCTTCCATTCTAAACGAATAGTTATTTTTGTTAAATGCGACGAAATCACAAAGTCTTCCAGACAGCTTGTACATAAATAAACATTTAGGATCAGAACTTGACGCTTTCGCAGAACTACTTCGGTTCCCGTACATAGATATAGAATAATCATATCAAGTTTTTGAATATATATATAAAAAGAAATTTGTACGTGTAAATATTTAAATATTTTTCCTACTTATGGTCAATACTATGTATTCGTTTGTGAGGCCGGATATCTCAATCGTCGATGACGCTCGATGATAAAGATGACGGTGAGGCGGCGGTGGGCGGTAAATTAGTGGCGTCTAATTCAATTTAGGCCGGCGACGTATGTACAAAAATAAAAAGACATGTTAGCATAGTGAAACTATCGTTTGTTATCTGTTCATTTAACACTTTACAAATGAAACATAAAGAGAAACTGTTGTGTAAAGACAATAACTATTTTAGGTATATTTTAATGTTAACTGTAATTAAAATTATATATCTCGTGTAAATCATTGTAATATAAATATGGAGAAATATATATGATTATAAAATAAAGCTACTTCAACAGCAGTGTATTTATTAATATTATTATTCATTTAAAACCTCACTTCTTAGTTTTATTTATTTTTGATTTTAACGAAAGTTATAAATTTTATTTATTGTTTCAGATACTTTAATATATGAATATATCTTTGAATTACTATTGATTATAATTTTATTATTTAATACTATTAGTTATTTTAAATTAGAACTCAATTCTAAAGTTTATAATTACGTTATATTAAAATTATTTTATTTTTATTATTTAGTTTTTATATCCCTAAAGTCTCTATTGATAAGTTTTCAATAATTTTAATAACCTTTGAACTTTCAGTAGATTAAAAAATAATTCTAGTCTTACGGTTATTTGATAATAAGAAATTTCTTTTTGAGTAAGCATTTCTTCAAAATTGATTTAAATAATAAGAAATTTGTTTTTGAGTTATAATAAACAATAAGCATTTCTTCATAATTGATTTATTAGGCTACATTTATATTTTTACTTTACTTAAAACTAAGGGGCTTGGCCTATATTAAACGTAAATAAGTTTTAAAGTAAAGATAAAAATTATGAACAATAATAAAGAAACCAAAACACCTTATAAATCAACAGCAATCCGAACAAAAATATTAAAGTTATTGTTTCAGTGACAACAACAGCTAGTGCAGTTAAATACAGAGAAATAGAATATTATTTTTTAGTAAAAATGATTTTCCAATCACTAATCTCTAGTACATAGAAAAACAAATGACTCTTAAAGAAATACTGATGCAGTATATGGTGTCTGAATATTTTTAATATTGTACTTCAACAATATTTCACCACACGGTGGCTTCATCAGGTAGAGTAGGAGTTACTATAGAGTGTCGACAAGTAACAGCTTCATCAATCCAATACTGAAAATCAAATGAGTTTTTTTTTCTGAACAAACGTCAAACTTTTAAAGTAAGTGCTATATTAAACCCAAGAGTGTTCCAAGAAAAAAAAATCGACGATGTCAAAATCGCAGTCAACTAAACTAAAAAAAGCCGAAAAGGTATAATTAACAAAAATAAAAAGATTTCAATTTTTAAGCCACTAAAACCACAAAATTGTTTCTACCCACAATCCATTGAAGATAATACAATATAATATAATCCGGTCATTATACAGGGTGTCGTACCGAAACCGCACATCAAAAGTTCATGGTTTTCATGACTTATGTAATCAAGTGTGCTCTATTTAATTAAAATATTTTCAAGATTATACGACTTCCGGTTATACCGGAAGTCAACACTAACTTCCTTATTTCAAATGGAATGCTATATTTTTTAATACGCATTTAGATTCTACATAAAATTCTTATTAAGTAACATAACGTCCAAATTTAAGCGGGTTCGAGATAATTGATATTTTTTAAAATTTTGTACTTTTTCAGAGTTCACTTTAAAAATACATATCTCCGACTAAAATAAAATTGAAGAATTTTAATTTTGGCTACACTTAGTCAATACCTGACGGTATTCAATGATGAGTTATTTTTGAAAAAATATTATACAGGGTGTTCAAAATTTCAAACCACATTTCGTCAAATTTAAACCAATATATCTCGTTTTTTTTTTAAATAGAACATCCTGTATATTTTTACATATTCGGACGCAGAATTAAATTGTGCTTTTATCTAGACTAGCGTTCCCTATACCTATCTTCTTTACTTTTAAAGTTATTAACATGTTTCTAAAGATATGTCAATATTCTGGTTTCGGTGGGACACCCTGTATAGAATTTACTGCTTCTACGTCTATGTAAAGAATCCAAATAATTACGTTAAAAATATAAATGAATTATTGAGACTATATAATCTTAAATTGATTTAGAAAAGTAAGAAAGTAAAAATAAAAAATTTAAAATAAGCAAAACTATATTGGTTACACAATTCAAAAATCCATAATTGAATTAAGGCACATAACTTTTAATTAATAATTTATCTACATATAAAGTAACGAAATGGTTTGTTCAAAAAATTTGATAAATCCAATTAAATTTTAGCATCATTATTAAGTATTATTTGATCTAGAATCACTGCTCTCTAGTAAACCTAATGACGAAAGTATTAGAATACTCCATTGCCTTTTAAAATAATAAGTACCAGACGCAGGTATCAAATAATAACAATTGTCAATCATATGTCATCTGTCATCTGCCATCTGTCATCTGTCATCTCTTATCTGTCATCTGTCATCACTCATATGTCATTTGTCATCTGCCATCTGTCACCTGTCACCTGTCATCTGACATCTATCTGTCATTTTATGTGTTGTCTATCTGTCATCTATCTGTCATCTGTCATCTGCCTTTTGTCATCTGTCATGTTATCTGTCATAAGTCATTTGTCATGTGCCATCTTTCATCTTTCATCTTATTAAACACCTAAATCGATTTAACAAGACATCAAACAAATCACTTTCATCACGGGTTGAGTGAAAAATTAAGCATTTATGTATTAGATTACATTACCGATCCTTCGCTGAAACCATTTTCTTCTTGGGGCTGCAAACGCAACAACGAAATAGTAAATTTAATTAAAATAATGGGCTTTATAAATTTTCGGCTGTGAGGATTTTTAGAAAACAATAATTTCAGATTTATAATATTTTATATCTATGGTGAAATGAGCTTGAAATGCCCACAAGACATATTAGTAAGGTTTTAAGGTTTATTTTTTCTAAAAATTGTTTGAACCATAAAACATATACATCCAATGTAAACGTTTTACAAATATTTAATATTTTCCCGCATTCTGTACAGCAAAAGCTATACAAGTAAAGTTAAGAGTGTTATTTTTATTTTTTAAACACTTTACGTAAATTCGAAACATCAATAGCTATACAATAATTAGAAATAAATTTCAAGGGTTAGTTAACGCATACTATGTATAATTAAAATAATTCGTCTTCTTCTGGCTATCGACCGTAGGTCTTTCAGCCATATTGTATTGATTTGACCTCCTTTTTCAGTTATATACATTTAATCCTATTTGAACAATATTTTTTTTTTGAAATTTGATCAACAGAGCAAAGGTTTTAGTCAAAAAACAAAACACTAATGAATGTTAAATTTAAGTTCTTTGCATATTCTATATCTACTCGAAAATATAATCTAATAGTGGAAGAATTTTTGAAACTGAATCATCACATCAAAAGTTATAGCAGAAAAATTAAAAAAAAAAACAAATGAATGTCGAGTTTTGGTTCTTTGAATTTTCTATATCGACTCGATAAATTTAATCTAATAGTGAAATAATTTTTGAAATTGAATCATCACATCAAAAGTTATAGCAGAAAAACTAGAAAACAAATGAATGTCGAGTTTTGGTTCTTTGAATTTTCTAAATCGACTCAATAAACATAATCCAATAGTGGAAGAATTTTGGAAATTGAATCATTGGAATAAATGTTGTAGCTAAAAAAACAAAACAAAAAACAAATGAAAGTCGAATGTTAGTTCTTTGCATTTTCTATATCTACTCGATAAATTTAATCTAATAGTGAGATAATTTTTGAAATTCTATAATTGGAAAAAAATTATAGCAGAAAAACTAAAAAACAAATGAATGCCGCGTTTTAGTTCTTTGCATTTTCTATATCCACTATATAAATCTAATCTAATAATGAGAGATTTTTTTAAATTGAATCATTATATCAAAAGTTATAACAGAAAAATTAAAAAAACAAACGAATGTCGAGTTTTGGTTGTTTGAATTTTCTATATCGACTCGATAAATCTAATCTAATAGTGAAAGAATTTTTGAAATTGAATCATTGGGACAGCAGAAAAATTAAAAAACAAATGAATGTTGAGTTTTGTTTTTTGCATTTCTATATCCACTAGATTTTAGTTCTTTGCATTATCTATATCCACTCGATATATCTAATCTAATAGTGAGAGAATTTTTGAAATTCAATAATTGAAAAAAATGTTATAGCGGAAAAACTAAAAAACAAATGAACGTCGAGTTTTGGTTCTTGGTATTTTCTATATCCAGTTGCTAAATATAATCTAATAGTGGGAGAATTTTTTTAATTGAATCATTGGAACAAAAGTTACAGCAGAAAAACTAAAAAACAAATGAATTTTGAGTTTTAGTTATTTTCATTTCTATATCCACTAGATAAATCTAATCTAATAGTGAGAAAATTTTTTAAATTGAATCAACATATCAAAAGTTATAGCAGAAAAACTAAAAAAAAAAACAAATGAATTTCGAATTCTAGTTCTTTGCATTTTCTATATCCACTAGATAAATCTAATTTAATAGTGAAGAAAAATTTAAAATTGAATCATTGGAACAAAAGTTATAGCAGAAAAACTAGAAAACAAATGAATGTCGAGTTTTAGTTCTTTGTATTTTTATATCCACTCGATAAACCTAACTTAATAGTGAAAGAATATTTGAAATTGAATCATCACATCAAAAGTTATAGCAGAAAAACTAAGAAACAATTGATTGTCGAATTTTAGTTATTTGCATTTTTTATACCCACTCGATAAATATAATCCAATAGTGATAGAACTTTTGAAATTGAATCATCACATCAAAAGTTATAGCAGAAAAACAAATGAATGTCGAATTTTAATTCTTTGCATTTTCTATATCCACTAGATAAATCTAATAAAATAGTGAAGAAAAATTTAAAATTGAATCATTGGAACAAAAGTTATAGCAAAAAAACCAAAAAACAAATGAATGTCGAGTTTTAGTTCTTTGTATTTTTATATCCACTCGATAAACCTAATCTAATAGTGGAAGAAATTTTGAAATTCAATCATTGGAACAAAAGTTATAGCAGAAAAACTAAAAACAAATGAATGTCAAATTTTAGTTCTTTTCATTTCCTATATCTACTCGATTAATCTAATCTAATAATGAGAGAATTTTTGAAATTGAATCATCACATCATAAGTTATAGCAAAAAAACTAAAAAACAAATGCCGAGTTTTAATTCTTTGTATTTCCTATATCCACTCGATAAAACTAATCTAATAGTGGGAGAAATTTTGAAATTAATTCATTGGAACATAAGTTATAGCCAAAAAACAAAACAAAAAACAAATTAATGTCGAATTTTAGTTCTTCGCATTGTCTATATCCACTCGATAAATCTAATCTAATAGTGAAAAAAACAAATGAATGTCGATTTTTGGTTCTTTGAATTATCTATATCCACTCGATAAATATAATCTAATAGTGAAAGAATATTTGAAATTAAATCATTAGAACAAAAGTTACAGCCAAAAAAACAAATGAATGTCGACTTTTAGTTCTTTGCATTTTCTATATCCACTCGACAAATCTAATCTAAAAGTGAGTGAATATTTGACATTGAATTATCACATCAAAAGTTATAGCATAAAACTAGAAAACAAATGAATGTCAAATTTTAGTTCATTGCATTTTCTATATCCACTCGATTAATCTAATCTAATAGTGAGAAAATTTTTGAAATTGAATCATTGGAACAAAAGTTACAGCCAAAAAACAAAAAACAAATGAAGGTCAATCTTTAGTTCTTTTCATTT
This sequence comes from Ontholestes murinus, assembly GCA_963969525.1. Taxonomy (NCBI): domain Eukaryota; kingdom Metazoa; phylum Arthropoda; class Insecta; order Coleoptera; family Staphylinidae; genus Ontholestes; species Ontholestes murinus. Next base: position 10,913,925 of record OZ018387.1, on the reverse strand, counting down.
TCTATATCTATTCGATAAATCTAATCGAATAGTGAGAAAAATTTTGAAATTGAATCAACACATCAAAAGTCACAGCAGAAAAACTAAAAAACAAATGAATGCCGAGTTTTAATTCTTTGTATTTCCTATATCCACTCGATATAAAAACAAAAAACAAAAAAACAAATGAATATAGAATTTTAGTTCTTTGCATTATCTATATCCACTCGATAAATCTAATCTAAGAGTGAGAGAATATTTGAAATTGAATTATCGCATCAAAAGTTATAGCATAAAACTAGAAAACAAATGAATGTCGAATTTTCAGTTCATTGCATTTTCTATATCCACTCGCTTAATCTAATCGAATAGTGAGAAACATTTTGAAATTGAATCAACACATGAAACAAATGAATGCCGAGTTTTAATTCTTTGTATTTCCTATATACACTCGATAAAACTAATCTAATAGTGGGAGAAATTTTGAAATTAATTCATTGGAACATAAGTTATAGCCAAAAAAAACAAAAAACAAATGAATGTCGAATTTTAGTTCTTTGCATTTTCTATATCCACTCGATAAATTTAATCTAATCGTGAGGGAATTTCTGAAATCGAATCATCATATCAAAAGTTATAACAGAAAAACTAAAAAACAAATGAATGTCGAGTTTTAGTTTTTTGCATTTTCTATATCCATTCGATAAATACATTCTAATAGTGGGAGAAATTTGAAATTGATTCATTGGAACAAAAGTTATAGCAAAAAAAACAAAAATCAAATGAATGTCAAATTTTAGTTCATTGAAATTTCAACATTCACTCGATAAATCTAATCAAATAGTGAAAGAATTTTTGAAATTGAATAATCGGAATAAAAGTTACAGCAGAAAAACTAAAAAACAAATGATTGGCGGTTTTATATTTTTTGCATTTTCTATATGTAATCAATAAATCTAATCCAACAGTAAACGATTTTTTTAAATTACATCATTAGATCAAAAGTTGCAGCAGACAAACTAAAAATAAAAAACAAATGAATGTTGAGTATTTGTTCTTTTCATTTTCCATGTAAAGTCAATAAATGAAATACAATAGTGAAATAATTTTTGAAATTTAATCATCGGATCAAAAGTTATAGCAAGAAAACTAAAAAAAATCAAATGGATGTCGAGTTTTAGTTCTTTGCATTTCCTATATCCACTTGATAAATCTAATCCACACATTTTTTATTTAAAATTTTATTTAAACTGTTTGTCAATTTTTTCTTACAGTTATTTATTAACCATTTTTTTAAATATTTTGTTTCAAGGTAATTTTAATTATTCTTATAAGTTTTTAATTGTTGCAATAGATTTTCAAATTTGGTAAAAATTTAAGCTTAAATTTAAACAAATAATTGATTTAAAAAGTTTCCAACTAACTTTTTGTAGCATTTTTATTGTTTTTTTTTTAGTTTTCTATTATTTTTAATTTCAACTTTTTTTAGACAATTGTGAACTGTTTTTCTTATAGACTTCAAATGCTCTTTAGAAATTTCAAGCGATTTTTGTGAAATTCTCTGTTTAAAGAAAATTTCAATTTTTTTAAGCTTTCCATTATTTTATTGAAGTTTCATTATTGGCATACTTTGAATAAATAATTTATTTAGAAAAATAAAAATAAATTTACTCGCATTGTCAATCTTTATTATTTTTTTTGTATTTTTTTCTAAATTTTATTTATTTAATCAAATTTGACCGTTTTTACCGCCTTTTCTTAAAAAATATTGTTTTATTGTAGAAATTTCACTTTTTAAGCTTTCAATTGTCTTTAATAGATTCTTACTAGAATCGTAAAATTTTAGCTTATTTAAAAAAAAATTAAGTATTTAGAATATTTTTAGCAATTTTTGCTTGTTTTTTAAATTTATAATCATGTTTTTTTAAAAATTTTTAATTATTATTAATTCCAATTTTGTATTTTTCAGTCAAATTTGAACTTTTTTTAAAGTCTCCAAACACTTTTCTTAAGAAATTTCAAGCGTTTTTTGTAAAAAAGTTTGTTCTTAATCAAATTTCATTTGATAGTAAAATAATAACTAATTTTAAATAAATATTTGTTAACAAACGTAACTTTCCCTTCTTGGCGGTTTTTTTCTTTGTCATTTGGTTTATTTTTTTTTAAATTTCAAGCATTTTTAAAAAGTTTTTTAATTGTTTCTAAAAGATTTCTGTCCTTAGTAAAATCTTAGATTTAGCTTACTTCAAACATATAATTTATTTAAAAAGTTTTCAACAAACATTTCTTTGCATTTTTTATTGTTTTTTTTTATGTTTTCGTTTGTTGTTTTAATTTTCAATTATTTTTAGCTCCAACTATTTTTAAGTTAAATTTAAACTGCCTTTCTTACGCTTTTTTCCAATTTTATTTACTGTTTATTCATTTTGAATTCATTTCTTTTTTTTAAGTTTTAAGTATTTTTAATTCAAATTATTTTTTAGTCAAATTTGAACTGTTTTTTTAGTATTCAAATGCATTTCTTAAGAAATTTCAAATGTTTTTTTTATAAAATTATAATAATATTTTATGCGTTTTTAAATAGATTTTTGTATTAATTATTTGTTCCCATTTGCCTTCTTTAAAAGTTATATTATTTTCAGTATTTTTAAGTCAATTTAGAACATTTTGTGAAATGTTTTGTTTGTAGAAATAATAATTTTTAAGTATTCAATTGATTTTAATATATTATATTTATTTTGAAATTTTAACTAACTTTAAACAAATATTTACTCCTTTTTTGGCGAATTTTTAAATTAATTCTTTGATTTAATTTTCTTTCTAATTTTCAATAATTTTTAGTTTGCAAAGTTGAACTGTTTTTCTTGGACACTTCAAAAGCGTTTTTTACGAAATTTTAAGCTCCTTTGTAATATGTTTTATTTGAAGAAAATTATTATTTTTTAAGTTTTCAGTTAATTTCAATACATTTTCAATTTTTGGTAAAAACTTTTTTTTGTCGAATTTTTAACTATTTTACCATCATTTTATTTCATTTTTATTTTTATTTTCAATTACATTTAATTTCAACTATAATTTAGAGAGAATTTAATGAAATAAATGTGTAACAGCTACTCACCAAAACTCTCAGCAATTTCTAAATCGGTTTTTACAGGTTTTAGCGTTTCAAATAAACTCTAATGCTAAATTTCGCAATATTAACTCCTTCACGTATTTTCACCGCTAGTTATATCAATGAATATAAAGATCAAAGTGTGTATTCTACACCAATGACGTTTTCTAAAACAGTGCATCGAACTTCTACAACAGAACAACAATTTATATGCTTTCTGGGAACGTACCTCGGTATCCTAAAGCTGGAATGTTTCTGTTCTTCATGTATTTTCATTAATTCACTATCAGACATTATATTCTCCGTTAGTTTACACTTAAATCAGTGAAAAATACAACAATAAAAATGAAGCAGGTTAACTCTGTATAAATGACAAAAAATAATTGATAACAAAAGCCAAATGCATGGCTACGAAGAAAATCACCGCTTACTAGATTTGTAACAAATTACTAAATTATTATTCATAAGACTACTACGTGGTAATTCATGATAAACACTTACTATGTTTTTACCAAAAATTAAATTATTATTATTACCGAAACTGAATACACTTTTATATTAATTAATATACATACCTTAATTAAAACACCGACACTGATTGGTAAAAGGGGTCATCGATTATACATATAATAAAATAAATCAGATATCATCACTACACACACAGGCACACACACTAAAAGAGAAACAATTGAAGCGACGAGTTTAAGATTTACACCACGATGAACTAATTAATAATTGTTGAAGCGACGACGATTAATTTGTTAATTGTTGTGTCCATTTTCATTACATTTGTATTCGGGTAATCACTGAGAGATGAACATGCTTGAATTGCTCCTTATGAAAATTTTGCACGATTTAATTGAATAACATAAGCGCTACTAAAATTACAAATCACATCAATTATAGTTCTACATTATATTTCATTTAATGTATTTACGAAATTAATCGATGTGATTTAAAGGAATATATTTTATATTAGAATTTAGAGCGTATACAATAATAAACAAAACTATTTAATTTGTTTCCATTCTTACAATAGATTTATATATAATGTATATATATGAATTATTTCTTAGACATCTTTTGCAATAGCTACTATTTTTAGAGAATTAAACTTAATAGATTTTATTTTTATCCAAGATGTTTAAACTATTGTATTCATTCTTATTCAATTGATATTTAACCTTAACTATATGCAACATAATATACGACAAAAATCTCTATATGCAACTTAATTTACGAGTCGAATTTATGAGTCATTGGCGTAAACTGTCAAACTGCCAGTCATTTTCACACCGTATAGTTCAGTTGCGGAAACTTGTATTTTCTTTTAAGAGTACGATCCAGGTTTGAAGAAGGTTATCATGGCAGTGCGGGCTATTGAAGACGATACCCATTTCCACAGCGAGCTGGCCTCCGCCAACACGAGGCTCGTCGTCGCCGATTTTACGGCCAGTTGGTGAGTGCCTAACCTCAAAATCGCCCAATCATACACTGAAAATTTAATATTTTCACCACGTAAACTTCTACCTAATAATTAATATTATAACCAGATAATTGTGTGTTAATAAACAGCGTTTCTTTTATTCAGAAGTGTTTGAATATGGAAGGAATCATTTTAAGCTTTATTCTTTATTGTCTTTGCTTCTCCTGCTTATAAAATTTAAAAATATTACATGATAAAAATACATTTCATTTAAACACCTCATCGATTGTATAGTGCTACATTAAAATTTTATACCCGGTAAAATATTATAAGACAAAGACATTAATGTAATGTTCAACAGGAGTTATTGGGAGTCTGATGTGGTTCAGGCAAAAGCGTTTTTGGAACAGTCATTTGAATATCAACCACCCACACATTCTAGCACTGAAAGACCCATGAAGATCCCAGATTGATTCGTACCTTAAAAGAAATATTTATATAATTTTGTTAGCAGAACTTTCATTATTTTATAAAATTTTGTAACGAGAGATTTCACGTATTGCGTTTGTTATAGAACTTTGTGAAGGGAGATGTCTTATATTGAGATTTATTATTTTGTTAATTAAAATTGTACGGAATAACTATTTATAATCTGGTTGTTTTTATACCGATCTTTTTATTGCTCGGCGAGCAGAAACAAAATACACATTTGAGTACCAATCGATAGTTCGTTTTGAAAACTCGATTGAGCATAACTACAATATAAAACAGGAGTTATTAGAGTGGAGAACATTATTTATTATAAAGTTGTTTTAACTGTTAGTTGGTATTTGTAGTTTCTACATTGTAGTATTGAAAACTATGGTGTAGAAATGCCCAATATTAAATTACAGAATAATATGCCAACAAAATGTATATATTTTCGGTATTTATAAGATTGTGTATTTTTTAAAAATATTCATGACCAGAAAGGAAAATAATTGAAATCAGTTTATAAACATATAAACAATTGAAAATGTTTATATCAAATACTTAATTTATTTTTCAACTAAATTTTTTTAATAATTCTTTTATTGTTTGAGTGTGATAAGATTGGAATGTTTGATGTATTGATAATGGTCACTTAACCCTTTGCACTCCGTTGTCGCAAATATTGCGACTATTACAATATGACTTTTAAATCCACTAAAGGGTAAAATATTGTGTTTTCCTTGTCGTTTAAAAAAATTACATTTATTACACAAGCTTACACTGATTTCAAAACAAATAATTCAACGTTTTTAATAACATGTATATTACTTCAAGGTGTGGTCCGTGTCAGAGAATGGCGCCGATCTTCCAACAGCTGTCTGCAAAATATACCAATGCCGTCTTTATAAAAATCGACGTAGATAAGTGCCAGGACACGGCGGCCGCCCAGGGAGTTTCTGCGATGCCCACTTTTATTTTCTACCGCAACAAGGTATCAGTAAAAAAAAATAATTATACAGGGTGACTGACGAAAAACCTTTGGTGCTGTATCTCACTTATTTTTTATCCGATTTTAATAAATAAAACATTAAATTAAACCATTTTTAAAAGACTTTAATAGGATCTGAACTGTTATTTTTTCTCGCACCCAGTTTTTGACAAAATACGATCAAAATTTGTTTTTTTAATTGCACTGTATATATATTTTTATTGATTCGCAAGGAGATTTTTTTTCTGAATATAAAAATGTAGACAAATTTATCCATACATCAAACTTAAGTCGAGAAATTGAGGATTAAAAAAATAAATAAAAAGTCAAGTATCCATTGTAAACAATATACAGACCCTATTTTAAATGTCAAAAGTGACAGTGACAGCCATTGATACAATACTGGAACGATTTTTAATTATTTCATAATTAAAATGTTGCAATATTTCAAACAATGTACTAGAATTTTGTGCTTCTACAGAAATCGTTTTTCAGTTTTTGAAATCTTGCAACATTTTTATTATGAAATTATTAAAAATCATTGCAGTATTGTACCAATGACTGACACTGTCACTTTTGACATTTGTAATAGGCTCTGTATATTGTTTACTATGGGTATTTGATTTTTAATTTTTTTTTTAATCCTCAATTTCTCGACTTTGGTTTGATGAATGGATAAAATCGTTTAAAATTTAGATTCTGAAAAAAAATCTACTTGCGGATCAGTACAAAATATATATACAGTGCAATTTGAAAAAAAAAGTTGATCGTCTTTTGTCAAAAACTGGATGCAAGAAAAAATATCAGTACAGTTCATATTAAAGTCTTTTAAAAATCATTTAATTTGATGTTTTATTTATTCAAATCGAATCAAAAATAAGCGAGATACAGCACCAAAGGTTTTTCGTCAGTCACCCTGTATAACTTATTTAATAAGAACTGAATTAGATAATTCTATTTCCTTGCATAAGAATATTGTTAAAAAAAAATGGTAAAATTTAAATATCTTCACTGAATTCATGATCAAATTCTGGTACAAGAAAATAAATAGTAAACACAATAGGACTTGAAATTTGATAGTAATTAGAGAGTAAATAAAAGTACTTTTAATATTTATTTATTGTATATAGTGGTATAAAAACGTTGAAAGTACTTTTATTTACTCTTTAAAATGAACTACCACATAGTAACAGTCACTACCACCATTTTCACTAAATACAATTTCATGAAATATAACAAATTTAGAAAGAAAAAACAATAGAAATTACCTAATAATTAATGAATTATTTCTGTGGTTTCTATTATTATCTTTTTATAAAATCAAAAAAACACAAGTGAATCCAAACATAACTTTTGGAGGTTATGTTCATTGTTTACTTACATTGAAGATATCCATCCATCCCTACTGGTAAAAAGTAACTTAATTTCTCGTCAAATCTTTTATAGTTCTATTATAATTAATAATAACAATGATAGTATAAATTATAGTTGAGGCCATTAATCGCGTAGAGAAAGAAAAAGAAGACATCGAAACACATTTCACTTGTCTCTATATTTTGTGTACTACACAATTAAAATGTTTTCCCTCTTTCTCACTCTTGCAGTAATAATTGAAATGATGGAATATAAATTGAATTTTAAACAATGCCTTGAAAAACAAATTTTGTTTTTTTATGTATAATATTCGTTTCTGACATTTTATCCCCTGTTTTCAGACAAAAATAGATAGACTACAGGGTGCCGATCCTACTGCATTGGAAAATAAAGTTAAGCAGTACTACGGTGATGGAGAAGGAACTGAAGGAGAGGGTGTCGGTGGCCATGTAAGTATTGTTAAATATCTTAATCAGTTTTTTAAATTGATCAATGAGAAGGGGGTTATAGAAACGCATTCAAATATCTTGATTAGAATTAAAAACACTTGGTTTGTTTCACAGAAAATTTATTATATCTTCTCTCTTATTTGGAGAAGAAATGATTAATTTTCTGTGAAACAAAACAAGAGTTTTTAATTCTAATTAAGATAGTTCAAAAATGTTTCACCACGGGTAAGGTAAGCAATGATAACTTTGTTTGTATAACTTGAAAACTTTTTAAGCTAAATTTGTCGAAACTAGTCACAATAAAAAGTTTTCAAGTTATACAAACAAAGTTATCGTGTTTTATTCAATTTACAAAAATGTATAACGAAGTACAAGCCTCCAACATATATAACGTAAGCAATGAATTAAATATAAACACATTCAAATATTTAATCTCGATGAACTATTGGATTGGAATTAAATTTTGCATTTCCTAACTTTGCTGATATGGCAATTTGACAAATAAGTCATGCAATTAAATGTAAACGATTCAGAGAAATCCCATTAACCAATTAACTTTGTGACACAGAAATTCGCAATTTCAAAACAGAGCGACGCAGTTAACTGGTTAATGTAATATTTTTTTAAATGAGTATAGTTGTAGGGTGTTAGTTTTTGTCCAGCTAACTGTGTGCTCCGTTCTGAAAGTGTGAATTTCTGTATGTCACGAAAATTGATCAATAACTAGTATACTTGTCAAATTTTGTTAACTCGTTGAATGTTGAGGTACTTAATTTTTGAAAATCCATTATTACTTAATATAATAATAATAGTAAACTATTTATGATTTTCAACTTTTTCTTTTACTCACTACAATTGTTTCAAGCTTCTACAGGTAATATAATATTATATTATTTCACTGAAGAAGTGTAGCAAAACAATTGTAGTGAGTAATAATATTATATTATTTCACCTGAAGAAGCTACAGTGTAGCAAAACAATTGTAGTGAATAAAATAAAAAGTTGAAAATCATAAATAGTTTACTATTATTATTAAACTATGTTAACTAGTTAAATGTTACTGTGATTAATCTTTAAATTATTTTGATGTTTGTTCAACCCCATCCCCGAAAAAAATCAAATAACAATATGAGATAAGCGAGGAGAAATTGAAGGAATGCTTCAAACAGCGCATGGACCAGGCTAAATTGTTTTAAAATTAATAGACATCGCCTTACAAGAATCGAACTATGAAACAAGTCTATTTTTGTGGTTTTTACTAATGGTTCACAAACACTAAAAGGCTATGTTAATCATTTTAAAACCAGCTTGGGTGTTAGGAATGTTTTGGAATAACTGTATCTGTGAATGTGGGTTTCTCTTTAGCTTTTTGTAAGAAGGAGAGAAGGAGTTAATTGAATTGTTAGTTTATATTTATACTGCAAAAGGTACTGATGGATGAATTGACTTGAAATTAAAAAAAATATTCAATCTGTAATGATATCATCTGCACATCTACACCACCAGTTAATATATGTTTTTTTTTTACCCAAAGAATTATTTAATATATTAGCATGTTGGAATATCAGGAAAATTGTTTTAATAACTGAAATTTATGAAAAATGTAGTTATAATTATGAATTGTATTTACTGATGGTGGTGATTAGAATGTTTAACCCCTCCACGCACAGTTATTTCTGAAAGTAATGTGCTCGTGCCCAAGATATCTCGGGCGTATGCGGCAAGTGATTAAAGATGAGTGGCGGAAAATAATTGATTAGTATCTTATTTTACTTTGACTATTGATTTACAGTGTGATTACAGTTAAATAAAGTTTATTTTATATTACAGATTGAACAATTTATTAATTTATAGTGGCAAAAAAACAGTAAAAAGTATTTTTGTTTTTTTATTAATTGCATTTTCCATGTGTTGTGATTGTTAATACTTTGAATGCAATAATATATATGCCAAATCTTTATTTAGCATATTCTCTCGTTTAAAATACATAATTTAATTCTATAATCTGTTAAGCAGCTCGTCAGCACCTTTACCCATCTCATCCAATCTCTCACCTTTCTACATCCATCTACCCAATCTTCTTCTATTCCCTTGTATTATGGCAGATGACTGCACATATCGCTCGCCTATTCATTTTTATTTGCCCTTTCTCCTCCATTCCGCATCTCGCCTTTGCCAAGGTCACCATCTTCTCATTTAAAAAATGATTTTCCTTCAGATACCTTGGCACTCAATAAATCCACTCTTCTCCGAAAATCCTTGGCTCTTTTGCCTCTCCACCTCCTTCCCGCCACATTTACTCCTTGTTTCAACTACTCCTTCACAATCCTCACTGAGAAAGCCAACCTCTCATACCTTCTTCACCTTTATGCTCTCCATCTAGCTACTCATGTATCCACACTTCCCTTCCATTCCATTTCACTAATCTGCGTCCAATCTACACGCTCTCAATATTAATTTCCTGAAGCAATATGTATTCAAGTGTTGATCTCTCCACTTCCAACATCTGCTTCAGGAACCACCACTCTCCAACCTTTTATACCTCTGCCCTCCTCGTCTCTGTCTTCGCCCACCTGGATTCTTCATCAAACCACCCTCTCCTTTACCTTTCTCCTCCTGCCATAACTCACTTTCATCGATCTCACCCCCTCTACATAATCTCCTTCAGTTTCTCTCTCATCCACCTCAACCCCTTTTACCTTCTTTCCATCCTCTCCAACTACTATTGTTATCACCTCCTCCCTCCTGCAATATCCTCCTCCTCTCTGTCCTTTCTACCTCAACTCATATTTTTGTTCTATCAGCCCCTTATTGTCACTGCACCATCTTCATAATTATTGATCTATTATAAGCTTCTAGTACGCTACCCTCGCAGTGTGTCGCTTGTCCTATTCCTTTTGTGGTCTCTCCCTTATGTTCTTTTGCACCTTGCTCTCTTTTTTGTCAGGTCGTCATTGATATAGATTCTTTCTCCCGTTTTCCAAATTTGCTTCTTATTTTTCTTCCCTAATCTTATCTTTTCTTCTTCCTCATCTACCCGGTCACGTCTACTTTCACCACTTCTTTCAGGAATTTTCCTATTTCCTCCTCAGAGCAATGTATAATTTATTGAGATAGGTCATGAGTATGCTAGGGCCAAATAATAATATGTTAGCCTAGGTCAGGAGTATGTTAGCACAATGTCTTACTAATTGGATTTAGAGAAGACAGAATACTGAAAACATTATTGTCAAAACAATACTAAATTCAATATTAGTTTAATTTCTCTAAGCATTACTGCTAATGATTTATTCTCGGAGCGGGCTTTCACTCAGATAGACGCACGTAACTTTTGACATAGCTGCTCTCAGGAGCTCTGAAACACACATGTCTGCAGATAGTCATTATATAACAAATTTCGTGATGCGGTTATAAAACGATAACAGCACAACAAATGTTGCATTGTGCCGAATTTGATTTCCGCCATGTAATGACATGCCTCCATAAAATTCAAACGGGAAATAACAAGCAAATAAAAATAAGGACATCTGAAAGACGTTCTATTCAATTGTTGTAATTGCGGAGAGCTATGAAGGCCTTGTTGAGATCAATAAACAGACGAAAATGTTTGCAACTGATAATTTGACTTAAGTGAAAATGAGCCATCTCAACCAAGTGGAAGTTTTTCGTGCTATAACATTAATTGAAAATGGCAAAAGCCTTCGACAAGTTTCAAGAAACTTCAACGTAAGCCTGTCGTATAGAAATAACACAATTAACGCTTTCTATATTACAAAATGTTTCACCACGAGCTACATGAGAAACTAATTCAAGAAATAGTAAGCCTGTCTGTTATTCAGCGTTTGTAGAACAGGTACTTGGAGACAGGTTAATATACCAGGCGCGGTGGCTAGGTCGCAAAAGAAAAATAACTCAAAATTTCGCAATAGAATTTCTACGGCGAAAGAACTCATAATTTCCCTCAGGACGACGCATGGGATCACTGTATCAGATCAGACAATTAGAAATAAGTTGGGGAAATCAAATTTAAGGGCAAGACGACCCCTCTTTGACAAAACGCCACAGAATAGCAAGGATGAATTTTGCTCGTGAATATGTCCAACGGCAACTTCGACAATGGAAGTCTGTAGTCTTCCCGAATGAATCAAGGTTCCGTATTACTCGTTGCGATGGTTGAGCACGTGTTTACAGACGCCCAGGAGACGCTACGCAGCTGCTACTGTCCAGGAAGTCGAGATTTGGAGGTGGTTCAGTTATGGCTTAGGTCGGGATTAGTATCGACAGTAGAACCGAATTTGTCCAGGAAATCTTAACACCAATATCTATGTTGACATTGTTAGGGGAACATGTCCCTGTGGTATATGGAATAGGTCCAAATTTTTTGTTAATGCAGGATAACGCAAGACCACATACAGCACGAATCACTTTAGATTTCTTACAAGAACTGGAAATTCAAACAATGGTGTGGCCTGCATTCAGTCCTAATTTAAATCTCATAGAGTATGTTTGGGATATGCTCAACAGACGTGTTCATGGTCGCCCGCATCCTCCTCAGACCATCCAGCAGCTAACGGCGGCTCTTATTCAAGAATGGTACGCTATACCACAATAAGACCTTCGAAGACTTTTGCGAAGCATGTCAAGACGGTGTATAGTAGTTATTCGTACTATGGGAGCACATACTCGTTATTTAGTTACCACTTTATGCACTTTGCATTTTTGTTTTGGTAGTTGTTGTTAATTATTACGAGTACTTTAAATGTACGTGATGCTGACACTTCCATATGTGCCAATTAAAACAGTTAAATAGAGCGCTTTTCAGATGTTCTTAATTTGATTTGTATGTAATTTCCCGTTTTAATTTTATAGACGCTCAAATTAGTGACCCACTAACTGTTTTGAGCAGTGTATAATATAATATAATTCTATGTTAAATGAGTAGTTTTAAGTGTTATCTGATACCTCTCACATAACTGTTAATGCAGCTGAGCTGTAACTGCCGCTTCAATTCACGTAACGACATCTTTCGCATACACTAGCCAAAGATGGTTATGTGGTTTCCCATATCTATCCTAAAAGTTTATAACATCTATACTTAATATATTTCATATTTTCTACCTTAAATGGAAAACGTTTTAATGAATGAATTAGAGTTGGTGCTTAATTTATAAATGAGATTCTAATCATTGCCCTTTTTTAGTACACTTTTGCTGTGAGTTCAGTATCAAAACAAGACACCGATGACGGATCACAATAAATATCACGGACGCCGCTACTGTGTTTTGTAAAAATGTTCTCTAATAAAGTATGAGAAAAAAGCACACGTTTGTTAATGCGTTGATTACAACTGCACAGAACTATCGAGGCTTTTCTAAATTTATTATTTAATGAAGAGAAATATATATACCAAATATTTATTTACAGTTTTTTTTTGTGCATAATAGTATACATATATTTTAATTATTATAATACAATCTCAGTAAATGGGCTATCGACCCGATGGTCTTTCCGCCTGAAGAGAAATATTAAACATAAAAATACTTATAATGCACCTGATGGTATTATTATCTGTATTAGAGTGAGATGTCAAGCTATAGGTTGCTTTATAGGTGATTTTAATACCAATATCAAAATAATTTATGATACATTCTGTATTAGTTAAAAGTAAATTTTAATATTTGATTGTACAAAAAGTAATTCCCTTTTTTCTCAATAGAGGATTTATTTGTAACTATACATGCTGATTGAGAGCTGATTTAAAATGGCTTGCTTGTGAATAAGTTCGATTGATATTACACAGTAGTTTTCGGCATATTTTACTTTTTTTACTATAGAAAAGGTAAGAATGCTGTTCAAGCAAGGAAAAATTGGTTTGCAAAATTTCCACCCTTGCATAAGTAAAAGAAAATCAATTGGTAGTGCAAGAAATATTCTTAATTTGAAATATTGATTATAAATAATTTGTTGTTTTCTTTATTAAAACTACACTCACAGATTATATTGCCAATTAGTTTTAGTTGAATTGTTTTGGTTAATTCTTGTTTCTGTTCTCTTGTTTTAGAAAAGGAAGGCAGTCTGTCCGTGTACAATTTTATGAAGATATTCAAATTGTTTTACTCAGTTATTGTATTATTTGTATATATTTTATTGGCAAATAAAACTTTGTGTACGTTTGCAATTTGTATCTTCATATTTTTTGTCATAAATAACTGCACAATTTAGATTTTATTGAGTTATATTTTAAGAATTAATTAAACAATCGTATAGGTTCTATCACTTTTAATTGATAAACAAATAAAACAGTAGCACTTGACACGTAAGACAAAAGAAAAACTATTGAACTTTCCCTACTTTGTATCTATAGTCTGTTCGTTGGATCTTTCGTCGTACGTCACAAATTATCGCTTCGAGAAACGACGCAAAAACATTCAGTCTGATAAAGTAAACCAAATGCGTTAGAAAAGGAACGCACTGTAAAACTTTCGTCGTTTTTTGAAGCGATAGTTTGTGACGTACGACGAAAGATCCAACGAACAGACTTTTATTTAATATCGACTGTTCTTACAGGGTACAGGGAATGTATTATTATGATGGCCACATCACAATTTTTTATTATACACTTATACTTTGAGTGATTTATGTGTGATAATCAGTCAACTGGTGATAATATAAGTATTAATAATAATAGATATGTAAGAAATATGATGACATTTAATAAATAAATGTAATCAATTTGACGCTGATAGGAGCGCCCTCTGTGTATAATATTACGAACCTACTCGAACGTTTGACTGAACTCGTACCGTTACTCATTCAATTTATTATTCAAGTTCTGCCTACAATTTCATATATTAGATTTTAATTATCGGGACAAGCTCTGTAGGAATCGATTTTGAAGTACATATACACGTCAAACCCCTTATCGTACAATTTTCGTGACATAGAAATTCACACTTTCAAGACGAAGCAACACAGTTAACTGGACAAAAATACAACCATACACACTTTAAAAAAATATTATATTAACCAGTGTCGCTCCGTTTTGAAAGTGCGAATTTTTGTATGTCACTAAAATCGATCGTTGACGAGTATACTCTTCAAACTCAGTTAACTGGTTAATGCAAGGCTAATAGAGGGCGCGTTTAGAGCAATGCCCCTCTTTAGTTTAGAAAGTTAAGAGATCTATTCTCATTTCTGGTAAATATATTGATTTTAAATTATACTTATTTATAGATGGACCTTTCTCCCTTCATCCTGAAAGCTCAGTGCGAGTGCTTGAACGAGAGTGACGACCATCCTCTAGCTCACGCCCTGCAATCAGGAGGTGGATTTTTACAATCGGATTGTGATGAACAGGTAATTCAAATATTTACAATAAACATTACTTTTACTGGAATATTTATATAATTCATTGATAAAGAATTAAATTTTCTGATATTTCATTAGTAAGTGAAATAAATTGAGGTATCTATACAGGGTGAATTAGTAAATAAAGGACTCGAACAAGAGGAGAAAACATGTGTTAGAAAAAATAAGAAAAAATCATAAAGAAGTAATAACCGCATGTACTCATCCAGCTTCCGTTTACGTAGTGACATCTATTGATGAACGGTAGATGTCGCTACGTGATCTGAAACAGAATATGCGCTCACACTGTTTGATGATGATCATTTTATGTTTATTTTTCTATATTAAGAATAATAAACATATTTTCTGCTCCACTTTCCATGACCTGTCTTTTCTCTTTTAGATTTTACATCATCTAGTTTACCTCTCCTTGAAGTTTCTAACCGATGCACTAGTACACCCTGTATATAAAATAGATATTTGATTATGCTTATGCTTGTTTCAATAACTCGGATAATGATTTATACAACATTTTGACAATACAAATTCAATATTGTACAACAAATAGCTAACAAAGCTTGTATCGCCATGTCCCGTTTCTAAAGAGCAACTGTATCAGATGTTTTTGTTTATGATAGCCGAATTGTAGCGTATTTGGCGCAGAGTGAGATATAGATTATGTGAGCTCGGATTGGCTATTAAAGTTAAATATTTTAGGTGGGGGATAATTTCCCCACTAGATGGCGATAAAATAAATAAAATAATAAACTGATTTCGACGCACCACAGACTATTTTTTAAAATTAAAACATTATTATTTTGTTTTTAGCTTATCATTTCAATAGCATTTAATCAGGCCGTTAAGATTCACAGCCTGAAATTCAAGGCTCCAGCCGACAAAGGTCCAAAGAACATAAAGATATTTATAAACCAGCCTAGAACTTTAGACTTCGACATGGCTGACAGCAATACTAGTGTTCAAGATTTAGAGTAAGTATTTACAGCTTTAGTAAAGGTTCCACAACATGAAAAAACATTAACATAATTGGAAACAATAATATTAATTGATAATTGAATAATATTTCTCTTTAGGATTAATCCAGACGATTTAGAAGGCAACCCTGTCAATCTGCGGTTTGTGAAGTTCCAGAACGTCCAGAACATCCAAGTGTTTGTTAAGGACAATCAGTCTGGTGGTGAGGTTACTCAAATAGATCAGTTCGCCGTGATCGGATCCCCAATCAACACCACCAATATGGGCGACTTCAAGCGGGTGATTGGCAAGAAGGGCGAGAGCCATTGAGTAGATTTTACGAAGCCACCGAAAAGATGATGATGGTAATCAATGATGTACCACCTGTTCCCCCCAATAATTTCATATTTTAATATAACTAGATCGAAGGACATATTAATAATTTATTGAAAAATAAAAAACGAAACAATATTGACAATGTATTAAAATTATGTTTTTTTATGTTACTCCTTTCTATTGAAATGAAACATTGAATATAATTCAGTCATAAAGGAATGATGAGTATAGAATATTCATTATAGATCAATTATAATATAAAATAACATTTTTTTTTCTCCACAGTTTAAAAACTGGGAAGTTATTTTATATTGTATCATCTTCACGTAACTCATCAATCAATATTATATATTAATTGGTCGTTGATAATATGTACACATCGCAGAGAGAACACAAAATATGAAATTTAGGTATTGATGCTACGATTTGTATGGAAATATTTATTGATAAGCAAACCAATTTAGAATAAACTAATTTTAATAAGGAAAAAGGAATTGGATCTGATTGGGCAATCCTTCAGTTCATAATTGATTCATTAATTACAAATTGTAAGTGTATACTGAATAAAATTTAACAATACTTAAATATTAATTCGGATTACACAATTTGTAATTAATGAAGCCCTTGGAATAAAAGATTATAGTGTGAATAATTATATTTTTTTAATATAATACCTTTATTTTATAAAAGTGTAAAAATTTGCATAAGTTTGACTGATATGTGTCTGCACAAGCACGGGCTCTCTCAATAAATAATTTCAGTGTTTACAACACCACACCTACCTAATATCTTTCATACATATCACATACCGAAACCTGAAGTGTGCCCATGAGTCACTTCGACAGGAGAAATACATCACAACGTACATTAACACCTATTATTAACGGTACAACACAAAAATATATGATCCTACATTCTCAGTCTTGCTAGAAATACTGAGACAACATATACAAATTTAATGTAGAAGTGAATTATTTGCACAAAATAAACTTTAGACTTAATTACACAAGTTATATACAGGGTGACTGACGAAAAACCTTTGGTGCTGTATCTCGCTTATTTTTGATCCGATTTGAATAAATAAAACATCAAATTAAATGATTTTTAAAAGACATGAACTGTACTGATATTTTTTCTTGCATCCAGTTTTTGACAAAAGACGATCAACTTTTTTTTTCAAATTGCACTGTATATATATTTTGTACTGATCCACAAGGAGATTTTTTTCTGAATCTAAATTTGTAAACGATTTTCATCAAACCAAAGTCGAGAAATTGAGGATTAAAAAAAAAAAAATTAAAAATCAAATACCCATAGTAAACAATATACAGAGCCTATTCCAAATGTCAAAAGTGACAGTGTCAGTCATTGGTACAATACTGCAATGATTTTTAATAATTTCATAATAAAAATGTTGCAAGATTTCAAAAACTGAAAAACGATTTCTGTAGAAGCACAAAATTCTAGTACAGTGTTTGAAATATTGCAACATTTTAATTATGAAATAATTAAAAATCGTTGCAGTATTGTTTCAATGGCTGTCACTGTCACTTTTGACATTTAAAATAGGGTCTGTATATTGTTTACAACGGATACTTGACTTTTTATTTATTTTTTTAATCCTCAATTTCTCGACTTAAGTTTGATGTATGGATAAAATTGTCTACAATTTTATATTCAGAAAAAAAATCTCCTTGCGAATCAATAAAAATATATATACAGTGCAATTAAAAAAAAAAAATGTTGATCGTATTTTGTCAAAAACTGGGTGCGAGAAAAAATAACAGTTCAGATCCTATTAAAGTCTTTTAAAAATGGTTTAATTTGATGTTTTATTTATTAAAATCGGATAAAAAATAAGCGAGATACAGCACCAAAGGTTTTTCGTCAGTCACCCGGTATATGGTGAAATTATTAAAAGTCTATTACATCATTAATGGTTTTTGTCTACAAGTGGAAGACTATGGTTATGTGCTGTAATAATTTCACGTTATAAAATACTTCCCTTTTTTGATTTTATTTGCACTTGATTGATGTTTAATAATTTTTAAAATAATTGAAATTATCAACTTTTATACCAAAAAAAAAGCATTAAATGCAATTTTAAAACAGTTATTTTTGCGTTGAAAGCAATGTTATATTAAATATATAATAAAATTAATTTAAGAAAATCAAGTGCAAGTTTTTGAAATTAAAAAATAGGGCAAGCATTAATATAAGAAATTATTTTCTTTACGTGTAACACTAAATTTAAACATTAAACAAATAAATATTATACATGGAGAAATCCCCATTGGATTAACAAATAGGTCAGTTATATTACATTATTGTAAAATTTATCTACACTTATTTAATACAACTGAATGCTCTCATTTTTGTTTAATTGGAAAAGTTTAATACATCGGCAGTCTTACAGCCTGAAAAACTTTGGATTCAATTTAAATATGGATTGCATCAGCCTTCATATAAAACTTTATAAGAGTATAAAGTATATTTATTTAATCATTTACCCTTCTACCTTTCGGTGTAAGATCATAAAGTATATACCAGGAAAAATATTATAATTGAGTACAATTTAATATATAGACCAATGATAATAATTTTTCACTGAATATTTTCAATTGAGTGTACGTATGGATTACAACGTAGTAACGGTCATAACCATTCTCTTCATTATAATTTATTCCTGGTATCTTATTATAATCTCAAAACACTCTTCTGATATATACTCTTAGACATCGAAAAATATCTAATTTAATAAGAGCAAAACAATTAATTATTATGTTGAAAATACATATCGTGTTAAAACTTTTCCATTTGAGTGCTTATTTATCAATTGTGTAATAATAATAATATACATTGGCAGTAATACCTCTTAAGTAGTAAAAAAAAATACTAAAATAACATTTATATATCACCATCTGTCTGGAATATCTATCGTTGGATCACAGTAGCTTAAACTAGGATCGAGCGGCTCTCGGCGAAAATGTGGTCACAGTGCAGGATGAGATTTTCGATGAGCAGAATGTCGGTGGTGATATCTGGAAGCATTGAGTTCGAAGGTTCCGGAGGACCTATCAGCGTGGGCGCGAACACCGTGGCGAGATTGTGCGGATTCATTTTGTTGATGGCCGAGTGCTGGCTCACTCTGAAAACAATTGATATTCTTTAAGGTATTGTACAAATATTCTACCCCACTCTACTAAGGTATTGTCTATATACAGGGTTATTCACGCTATACGGCACGGAACATTGTGGCCAAAATACGTGACTTTCAAAAAGTTTCACTTTGGGGATATATGGGGGTCTATTAGGGCTACTTTTTAAAATTACTTTCATAATATACAGGGTGTCCCAAAAAACCTAAAAGTATCAAAGTTGTGTTTTTTTAAATGAAACACCCTGTATTTTATTGCATTTTTGGATCCTTCGATCAAAATAAGTGTGTGTTTTAATAAGGTTTTTATTACTTGAACCTTAAGGTTTTTGAAATAATTTGAATTTTGTAAAAATTTAACCTAATTTTCATGTTTCAAATACTTAAAAAGTAATTAAGTTATGCATACCAAATTTACACTGCAATGTAACAATAGATCATATTTTATTTTCCAAGTATAATAAATTTGACATCTTATACCGGGTGTAAAAAAATTGGAATTAAACAAATGAGAACTTTAAATGGCTATAACTTCATTTATTTAAATGGAACGCTATATTTATTAATTTATCAGCAAATGAACGTTTTAATTACCTATCGAATGGTATTTATATCTTAAATGTTAAGTCTTCTCGTTTTTACAGAAAACGCCAAAATATTGTTTATTGCACCGTTTTAGTACTTTTTAAGTAAAAATTTTAATGTATCTAGTTTTCCATCGTATTTAAAAACGTAAGATAATTAATTTAGTATGTTACTTTAGTTTAAAAAGCCTGTCTTTTGTTATAGTTGTGTTATTTTGCGTTTTTGTGTTAGATCGTTAGTAATCGTTATTGTTTGAACATCGTTGTTGTATTTAATAGTAAAAAATGAAAATTTACACAGATTTTCTTATACTGGGGTTTTTATAACTGGCACTTCCAATTTCTTTAAATTGGTTTAATAGTCTCTCAATAATGGCTGGCTTAGGGTGATTTCTTTCGGGAAACCTTTAAGTATAAACTCGACAAGCCAATAAACACTTTTGATGACATTCTCCAAGCATAAAGATAATGCCAATAACCCCTTCTTTTGAGTAAATCTTCATTTTTTACCAAAAAATACCACAGCGATGTTCAAACAATAACGATTACTAACGATCTAACACAAAAATGCAAAATAAGACAACTATAACAAAAGACAGGCTTTTTAAACCAAAGTGGCATACTAAATTAATTATCTGACGTTTTTAAATACCATAGAAAACTAGATACATTAAAATTTTTACTTAAAAAGTACTAAAACGGTGCAATAAACAATATTTTGACGTTTTCTGTAAAAACGAGAAGACTTAATATTTAAGATATAAATACCATTCGATAGGTAATTAAAACGTGCATTTGCTGATAAATTAATAAATATAGCGTTCCATTTAAATAAATGAACTTATAGCCATTTAATGTTCTCATTTGTTTAATTCCAATTTTTTTACACCTGGTATAAGATGTCAAATTTATTATACTTGGAAAATAAAATATGATCTATTGTTACATTTCAGTGTAAATTTGGTATGCATAACTTAATTACTTTTTAAGTACAATTTGAAACATGAAAATTAGGTTAAATTTTTACAAAATTCAAATTATTTCAAAAACCTTAAGGTTTAAGTAATAAAAACCTTATTAAAACACACACTTATTTTGATCGAAGGATCAAAAAATACAATAAAATACAGGATGTTTCATTAAGAAAAACACAACTTTGATACTTTTAGGGTTTTTGGGACACCCTGTATATTATGAAAGTAATTTTAAAAAGTAGCCCTAATAGACCCCCATATATCTCCAAAGTTAAACTTTTTGAAAGTCACGTATTTTGGCCACAATATTCCGTGCCGTATAGCGTGAATAACCCTGTATAGTGAAGATAATCTATTATACTTGCTGAATTAAATAAAAAACACTATTTTGAAGACCTTTTTTATTTCAATCATTGCTTTAAAAGCGTTTAATATTTAATAAATTGTGTTTACCTTTTGAGGTGATTTATCATACATTTTAATGTATCATAATGGGCTTTCGGCAAGGACGTCAACGCGTGGCGGATGGATGATATTCGAAGGTCCTCATTTTTGTGTTCTGAAATGAAACAACATACAATAACATTAAGACTTTCTCTGCTGCACACATGATGGAAAGATATAATACATATTTTTGAAATAAAACAGTTGTTATTTTCCATGTTGATTCATTCAGTTTCCTGACAAATGTTTCTGTACGTTTCAACCATTCTCAAAGGAGATTACAAAGAATAGTAATTGTTAGTGAAGCAGTAACAGTATACACGTTGTCCCCTGAAATTTTGAATACGGGCATTTAAATGCGTTACTTGTTACTTAGTTACCACGCTCGTGACGTATTTTAATGGACTGACCAACGGGAAATAATCAGTAATTTCTAATTTGTAATAAAATTAGGGAATTAAAATGAAACATATTTACACAATTCTGATGTAATGAATAACAAATAACTACAATGTTCATATTATTCAATGTTCAAAAACATCTCTTTATTGAGCCAAACAATATTCCAGACGATAATAAAATTCCTGTTTACATTTTGAAGCTATGTAAGTCAAATTGACATGCATAATGCAGCAACAACCATGGCAACCAATAATAATAATCGAGATACAATACAAACACATTACATTACTCATATTCAAAATTTCAGGGGACAACGTGTATATACAAATGACAGGGTTACATTAAGATCATATTTTCGATAATTAGCTCATTCTGGTTATTCGCACAATTAGTATTCTATGTAATCTCCTTTGAGAATCGTTAAAACTTATCTAACGATCTTGATGTTTAGACATTGAGGAAATATATTTAAAGCTGGAGAAAAATCATATAAGTTCGTAAAAAGTTTATCTATCAATTCCATAAAAATTTTAGGTACAATTTTTTCTGACCTGGAAATAAATCCACTTCTTATAACCCAAATTCACACGAGCTACATAATTATATAAAATACTATGGTGGTTAAAAATACTTAATAAAAATGTCGATCTTATTGGGCGATAATTATAAATAAATTGCATACCACTTATTGACGTATTTAACAATCCATCACCTACAACAAGGCTAATTGCACTGACAGCTGCGACTCGAGTAGCCCCAGTTGGCGCGAGGCATTTCAAATATTGACACACTTTATTAACTAGTTTAAATAACGTCTCTGTGCAATTTTATGTTATAATAATAATAGGCTTTATTACAGAACAGACAAAAAAACCAATTTCTTTAATACGACTTAAGTTACTTACGCATGGCGTCGAGAAGCAAGGGATGCACGATGAAGGTAACCAGTGGAATTGGTAGTAGTCTTAGATATAATTTTAAAGCGCCGGTGATAACGTTGATATTCGGGCATTTTTCTTGACTCAGGTCGGCCTTTTCACCATCTGAAAATATATTGATAAAACTTACACTATTGTTCTATACGAGATAACACTAATAAAATAAATAGGGGACACTCTAGATACTTTTATTATTTACCTTTATCAAGTGCCATTTTGATGGCATCGATTTCGTCGGAGAAACCGCTCAACCGATAGATTCCCTCTACCGTCAGGCCTCTCGCCTCGACTTCGGCGACGCACTTCGTCACGACAAAGGGTAATGTCGCGTTGTGCGCGGCCAGTAACGTTGTCAGCTCAATGCCAAACACTCCTCGCAGGTACTTGAGGTCGGGGACACAATCGTTCGGGAATTTTTCTGAACATTTCCCTAAAGAAAAACAATCAATCAAACTGTTATCTTCCAAGTAGATTTACTGAAGTAAATTACATTTTCACTTAACATGAAATTATAAGGTTAACAAAACAAGTGTTTAAGGTTTGTTTTCACTACAGATAAGAGATATATATCTCCTTGAGAATTTCCAACGGTCGAAACTAGTCGGAGAAATATGAAAAGTGTTACATTACTTATTGAAATGATTAATGATGTTCTTAGATGTTAGCTCAGAAAATTTACGTGAAGCTTCTGTACAGCATTCGTCCATTAATAATGTCTTACTGATTGAACATGACGATTTTCTTACCGTGAGCGATCATGCCGCAGTCCTCACATTTCACCCCCTGCGCAGTAAAACCCCACAGGAAATTCCCGCAGAGCTCGCACCAGTTGAGGCCCTTGAAGGTATTCACTTTGAACGAGTGCGACTTCTCGAATTTCTCCTTCACGCTCGGATTCAGTATTTGCTGTGTGAACTGGGATTCGGGCGAGTTGACGTTATTGTTTCTAGAGAAAGAAAAAAATATAGTTCCTATTATTTTTATACATATAAAAAGGTAACGTATTTTGGACGATATGTATCCCATATTTTGGGAATTTTTCTTGTGATCAAAATGATTTTATTTCAGAACAAAATGATTGAAAGTATTGTCCATTGTTGGCTTCTACTTTTTTCCACCTCTTAGGCAACTTTCGAATTCCATCACGCAAAAATGTCTCGCGATCCAAGTTATGAGTCAATTTTCCATTTCTGCGATAAAGTGAAACGGTGCCCTGCCCAAACGTACTGCATTAGTCAAAACAATAAATTAGTAGGAGAAAAAATACTTTTATAATTTTAGGAACATGAGGCAGAGCGATATTGATGTTAATTGAAGCACCAGGTGACTGTTGTTGTGGCTTTATGTCCTTTTTTCCTGTAATTATTTTTTGTTAATTGCAATTAGTACTTACTTTGCATGTTCTTTGCTCAACACTCGAAGCTTCCTCTTGTTTAGGGTCATGTAAGGGCTCTCCTGGTAGTTGACAGTGGGCAGCCGTTGCAATGTCAGCGGTGCCTTCAACTCCAGATACATCGTCACCAGTCCATCGGCGACTAGCGACCGGACGCAGTCATATCGTTTCTCTCTCACGTATAAACCCGAGCAAGGGTCGTAATACAGTTTGTAGTGGTGGATCTTATCGTTAAATCTGGAACAACAAAAAAAATTACCATAATGTTCCCCGCCAATAACAGCTACGGACCGGTTTCGATCTATTTGGTTCTTGTCGGCGCAGCACAGTTTATAACAAGGAAATGAAATGTTCACGCAATATTGGAATAGATTACCCCCACTATTAGAAAATTAGTTAAAGAGTTATAGTTTAGTTTAAATTATTTAAATTAATCAATATACTTAGAACAGAAAAATAGTTGCAAAATCTTCCACTTGTTTTTCTCTTATCCATCACAACTTTGAGCGATTTTAAATTTTTAAAGAAAGACATCATGAGGTGTATTTCTTAAACAATAATTCTCTTGGTTCATAGTTGGAGAAGTTGGGGGGTAAGCGTGCTATGAAATAACCTGCTCTAGATTTTGAAGTTTTTGGGGATCATTTACGGGATTTGGTCGTTTTAAACTTCTTAGTGATAATAATGAATTTATTCATTAAAGCTTTTGGCCATTAAAAGTGTGTAACGTCGGGATAAAACAATATTTAAGTTACTGGGATACAATCTGGGTATTTCATACTTCTATAAGGGGGATCAGAATGCAGTGTCGTTTTCGTAACATTAATATCAAGAAGATTAGTTTTTAATAATTTCAATGAAGTAAACACTCTGGTTATCGACAACTTTTCCTACTTAATGTACAAATTAAAATTGATAAAAATCAATTGGTTTTCGTGCAAAATATCTAGAGATCAAATTTTATATATCAACCAAATTTTCCACTTACAAAATATTGAATTGGTTTATTGATTTTACTTTACATGTTCACTTAAAAAATAACAATTAATATAAATTTACTACTTAAAAATTTAGAGCAGGGAGCATGCGGGCGGAGTTCACGTAGTGTTCTTCCTCTCAGCCCATATTACTGAATTATAGTATCCTCAGCAACAGTATATTTTAGCCACTATAGGCAATATTTTGGCTCATTTTGTATGAGACTATTATGTGTTATGTTTCATGTCATTTTTGACATAAGTTGTAACGATTGGAATAAGTAGAAACTCGATGGTGCAATATCTGACGAGTATGGCGGAGAAGGCAATACTTTCCACCTCAAACTCATATTGTTTTTCCAGGGTTTTTCTTGCATTAACGTGTTACAAAATAACTTCTTTTCTGTTGACAATTACTAGTCACTTTTTAATTAAAGATTGATTCACTCGGTCCAATTGTTCAGAGTAAACATCTGGATTTACAGGTGGTCCAGGTTTCAGCACTTCATGAAGTAAACCTAGGTTTGCTATACTTCTTCAGAGGGAACCACTGCCTTTTGCACTTTAGAATATCACAGAGGACTCATTTTTCATCTTTGGTGATCAAGCGATCAAAAAATGCTTCTGAATTATCCCGCTGAAGCAATATCACAGATCTATTCAAAGACGAAAGGGGAGTGGAAATGGCCCAGTATCAACACTACGAAGAATGACCAGAAATATGTACTGAAATCCGAAGTAGTTGCATGTGATAGATTGGCTTTGTTTTCTTTTCTTTACCCCTAGATAACCTTTGAGGCCTTCTAGGTGAGCTAGTGTGTTGGCCCATTGGCTCTTCTCAGCATCCGTCCCCGGTGGGTGCGTTTGTACTTATGCTGAAGAATGAGCCTCGCCAATTTACTGAAGTATTAAATCATTGCTTGGTGGAAGGTATATTCTCGAGAACGTACAAGTGAGCCCCTGCTCGTACTCATTTACAAATCCAGAAAATCTATAGGCCGATATACTTTTTGTATGGAGAAGATAAAATACTCGAGAGGGTACTGATTGGGCTTGTCGGCGCACCTATATTAGACGCTGAAGGTCAACAACGGATTCCATACTAGAAGAACGTGGGATTATGAACCAAGCCAATAGTGGAACGTTGAGAACGAGAAAACATTGCCTTATTATCAGATTAGACTAGACATTAAGAACGCCATTAACTCCCTACCATGGCCGGTAGCGATTAGAACCCTGTATGAGAGGGAAAGCTCCATACACAACATGAGAATGTTCAATAGCTACCTAAGCGACAGAAAAATTGTGTGCGAGGGTATGGAATGTAGCGTATAACGGAGTATGAAGTGGGTTCCTAATGAACTCAAAGAAATTTATTCAACAAAAAGCACGAGATGAGCTCTAGTTTACAAGAACTAGCCTGGTAATCAAGCCGCAACCACTTTGAAAGTAAATATCCATCAAGAAAAGGTTATGCTCTCAATTTGGTGGGAATGGCTCGACGGGCAGTGACGATGGTAGCAGAATGGCTGGCTCACGATGGTGTGGAGGACAGTTGTCGTTTGGCTGAGCCACAGAAGAGCGGGCCGGAAACAGGGCGAAACTATGGACCTACTGGTCAGGGACATTGGGGTAAATAGATCTATCAAATATCTGGGGGCAATACAAGAGGCGAACCCCGGCTGCAGCTCCCAAATCACCGAGGCCGTGACAGGTGTTTACTGGCGAACATGGGCGAAGTCACAGAGGGGTCCAGATGGTTCCTGATGGAGGTGGCAGCGTCCAAGCTCTTGTACGATACTATCCTGGCCGGCACAATATACGCTTAGGATGAGCAGTGAGACGGCGGCCCTCAGAGCAATTAGGAGCTACAGAATTGTCTTCACAGTACCGATGGAGGTCCTCGCGTCAATGCCATCCCCAGGCGTACTTCTGAAGAGTACAACAAAGTTGCACAGCCGGTATAGAGATGAGCAGGAGAAAATTGTGGTGAATGGCAGGACAGATTGGAAGCGCCCTTTCTGGTTCATGGACGCGGCGACTGATCCCGCAGGTTGACCCGTGGACGGAGAGCTAAACTACCAGCTAAAACAGCTCCTGATAGGACACGGCTGTTGTAGAGCCTACCTTCACCTAATCGGAAAGTTAACAAGTGATTCATGTGTGTGGTGCACGGATGCCGAGAATGACGTGAACACTGCTTTTTCATCCTAAATACGTAAATAACTCGAGCGCGAAGTCGGAAAAATCCTAACGGTGATGTCTGGAGGTTATACACAACGGGGAGGCGGTGGTTAGAACCGCCAAGAAGATCCTCTGCCAGAAAGAGTCTCTCCTACCTGACAATGATGCTAGTGGTACACATGGTAGGGGGTACCGAGCGAAGAATACTACTGTAATACCACTGATACCCTAGAGGAAAGAGTGGACGTTTAGTAGGTAAGACCTAGTTATAAAAAGTAGGAGGAGTCCTACACACCTCTATTTGAAAAGACGGTGCATCAAGCATTCCTTCTTTTTTTCTCTAAAAAAAGACGGATTATGTAGGACCGAAACACCTCCTCTAATTACTGTCCCAATCTGCTGCAAAAATTCTCAAATAGTCGACCAATGTTTATTTGTTATAAAGGGTTATGTTTTTTTGACACCTTTTCGACTGTCTGACACAGAGCTCTGACTCTATTGCAGATTTGCATGGAAGGCTAGGCTATCCGTCCCTTAGGCCAAGGGCCCGTACAGTTGCTTGTCACTTCTGTACATCATGTGTTGCGGCTGGTGCCACTGTCACATCGCGAAGACGTCAGCTTCAACGGTTTACCATCTCCATCTTGTCATCCGGAGACCATCAGTTACGGTGAGGGTGTGAGACACCTTGCTAAGCAGTCTAGTGAGAGGACTGCGAAGCATTCTGTCGATTAGTCAAGTGCGACTTCCACATCCTCGTGGTGCCCGCTGGGGTCCGACAGGTGTCGGAAGCTAAAGGAGGCGCACCATGATCTTTGGATCCAGCTTGGTTGGTGGTGCTAAGATGGCGTTCTTAACCCTTTATAACAACTTTATGTTGTTATCAAGGGCCGATAGAATTTGTTTCAAACAAATAAGTGGCTTTATAACTATTTTTTTTTATACTCGGGTAGATATAAACTTAAAACTTTACAATAACATGTTTATTTAGAACAGGACACGGTGGAATCATGGATCGTTTCGATTGTCAATTCCTGATGGCCACGTTTGTAAACGTGTACATCACCAGCTTCATCCAGAGCGACAGCCAGCAGAAACTACTCTCGCAGATCTCATACCTCAAACCCGCTCAACAACTGGAGCTCTATCACAAGCTTAAGGAATCGCTGCTAAATCGAAATCTTCTAGAAATCGGCAATTATGTAAGTCTGCTAGAGGTCGATAGCGATTGCCGGTATGGAAAAGAAAGAAAAAGTAAACGAGGATTGGTTGCATCCAATTCCCCCCCGATAAAGGATGTCCCAAAGGATACGGGTATGATATAAATGGAAAGTGTATTCTATTATTGCCCAAAAAATAACCGCCGAAAGGTTGTTGATATATAACAGGAAATTGTTCCAGAATAAGTGCTTCTTGAAGCTGATCAACTCCCCACAACAATCGAAGTGCGATTAAATGCGTAATTTTTAAGTTAATTGTATTATTAAATCGAATGATTCACATGATATTAAGTAATGTATTAAGTATAATGTAAAAAAAAATACCAACAAATATTTGAAGTCAGTTTAGATAATAGCAATAAAACATTATCATTCGAAAAGTAAATAAAATTCAAAAAATTAAATAATGTGCTCATTGTTTTTACTTCTGATGGTATGATAGAAAACTATTTCTTTGTGGAGTTAAACACAAATTGCACTTTAAGCAGAGCATTTGTATAGTAGACATTTTTTGCACCTAGTTTTTGTCCCTAAACTCACCAAAGTGTCAATGGGGGCCGGAAAAGGATGTTGTCTGTATATTTTCAACAGAGGAGGGCTCTCCTTGTCACTTCCTGAAGGGCGTCCTCTCTTCCTCACAGGAGTCTTTTTGGCCATAGTGTGGCTCCAAGCCACTTGTTCAATAAACTGACGTAATGTCGGCTGCATTTTTTTGTCATGTTGACATTAATCAAATATTTACACAAATTTTACAAATTTCAAGCAGAATGCTTAATAAATTAATTATAAAGTAAAATAAATATCTACAGTATAGACCAATATGGCTGAAACTTGGTGTGCGTTCATTCAAGAGATGCTACTAACTAAACATGACCTCGATACGCGCCTGTGGTGCCATCTCTCGGACTTTGTAGAAAGAGTCGAAGAAATTCTCGAATAAATGGGAACATTCATCATCACCAGGGTTTGACTGGAAGAACATTCTGAAGAATGAAGTCCGCCTGTGATTCCTGTGCTCAAAATTTAGTGTATTGTTTTATGTATGTGTATTTTAATGTATTTTGTTAACACTATAATAATTCGCTAACGCTGATGCCTCCTGTAGAAGAGCCTCCCATTGACTTTGCTGATATTGATAAACCAGTATACTATCCGGGAGTATCATTTATTTATTAGACCGAAGGTCTAACCGATAGAGTTCAATTAGGATATCGGCGAGGTCTACATCCTCCATAAACTGGTTGTACTCGAAGACAATGGCTGGTCTTTTGACCGGAACTTTTTGATTTGCTTTCCTGTCATACCTCAGACAGGAGCCAGCTAGTTCTAAGCCTTGATACGTAGAAATCAAGTTGATTGGCTTGTTGTCAAACCACCGTACGATGCAGAAGGATCCGTCACTCAACTTCTTCTGGTCCATAGACCCTCTTCCTTTCGATTTTAAATGTTGCACATCCCAATTCGATCGTTTCGAATTGTACCCACGCACCAAATCTGTCTTTTATGTAAAGCTAGAGCTAGACTTTCCAAAGCGTCATTCAATTCTTCCTCTATGCCCAAATCGTCCTCAATGTCCGACACACTTGGATCAAATAGAATATCATTCATATCATCTTAATTCCATCAAAAAACATATTGTTTCGATATAATTATAGTTAAACTAAAGACAATTGAATATGTAGCTCGTATTCTGAAACTAATGTTTACGAATTGGAACAACACCGCCCGTCCAATCACCACATAACTTCGTTTGTCAAGATCGAAACTTGTATTTCACAAATCGATGCTACTTACAAATTTTTACTTCTTCAATATTGTTATAAAAAACAAATAAATTTTTGTGAAATCTAAAATAAAAATAAAATAGAATAAAACACTTCTAAAAACAGACACTTGACGGACTACTCACATCAGTTATCTAAAGGGTCCGCCAATAGGGACGCGCGAAGTTTGCCGGAAGGGTGCGGCCATGTTGTTCGAGGTAGAGCTGTCAAAGTTGCTGTCATTTGTTCAGTATATAACCCCAAATCACCATGGCAAGTTTGAGTGTCGAGCAGCACGTGCAAATTATTAAATTGTTTTACGAAAATGGGTCATCAGTTCGAGCAACGTTCCGCGCACTTCGCCCATTTTACGGTCGCGATGATCGGCCTGTAGAGTCGACTATCCGTCGATTGGTGGGCAAATTCGAGTCGACTGGTTCAGTAAACAACCAGCCAACACTGACACGTCGACGAAACGGCCGATCAAACGAAAATATCGCTGCTGTCCGTGAGAGTGTGTGCGAGAACCCGAGGCAGTCCATTTTTTGTCGTGCACAGGAACTTGGCCTTTCGGAGACATCAACTCGCAGAATTTTGCATCTGGATTTGGGTCTGCACCCGTACAAAATCCAATTGACCCAGGAGCTCAAGATAAACGACCACAGACAGCGTCGGGCGTTCGCTGACTGGGCTCTGGAGCAGACCCCCATTTTGGCCGAAAAATCATCTTCAGCGACGAGGCTCATTTCTGGATGAACGGGTATGTGAACAAGCAAAATTGCCGCATTTGGAGTGAGAACAACCCACACGAGGTCCACCAAGTGGCAATGCATCCCCAGAAAGTCACTGTTTGGTGTGGATTTTGGGCCGGCGGCATCATCGGTCCGTACTTTTTCGAGAACGAAGCCGGGGCGACAATAACCGTCAATGGGGAGCGCTACAGGTCGATGATAACCAACTTCTTTTGGCCTAAACTGGATGACATGGACACGGACGACATGTGGTTCCAGCAGGACGGCGCCACGTGCCACACAGCCCATGCCACAATGGACATTCTGCACGAGCGATTTCCGGACATGGTCATCTCGCGCGGAGGCGATATCAACTGGCCACCGAGATCGTGCGATTTAACGCCTTTAGACTTTTTTCTCTGGGGCTATCTCAAGTCGCTGGTCTACGCCAACAAGCCTCTAAACACCGATGACCTCAAAGTCAACATACGCAACGCCATCGCTCAAATTGAGGCCGATATGTGCTCCAGAGTCATCGAAAATTGGACCTCCCGGATCCGGGCTACCAAACGGAGCCGCGGTGGTCATTTGAACGATGTTATCTTCCACACTTAATGGGGTCGAATACCCTTTCGAATGAAAAATAAATTTCGTTTCTACCTCACACACAACTTGTTTTATTCAATTTTAAAGTTCACGCGCCCTTATTGGCGGACCCTATACCACGCATCGAGGAGTGTAAAGAAGCGTCTTTTCAACTATTATGACGTTAATATTATCAGCAAGAGCAGTGTTACCATTCCAGAAGAGTATAACTTTTAAATTAAATAAACGGGAAGCGGCAACATTGCTTATACTAACGCTCAGTTTAAACTAAATATTAAGTTGCTTTAAAGCAATCATGGTATTGAAAGGGTGACAGCGGTTGTCTTCACGATGGAGGGTAAATTTGATGGAGAGTGCTTGAGGCTGAAATGCGGGTAAGAGGAGTTACACAAATGTCTGACTGCCTCAACTGCCACCCCTAGAATGTCATTGTCTAAAGTCTCCGCGATCGATACCAGTCGGAAAGAAAAAAATTACCGGTTTTGAAATTTAAAAAAAATACATTTTGTGTTTACGAAAGAAAAAAATTTCTACATTTCTGCAGTATAAATTAACCGAAAACAAAAACAATATTAGCCAAATCCAGGCACCCTTTCTCAGCCACATGATCACACTCAAAGGAATCAAGATCGATCCACAAGGAGTGGAGAAAACCCACAAGGAGTTGAGAAAACCCACTAAGAAAAGGGAAATATTCGCTTCCGTACAAACTTTTGCATGGTGTTAACGATTGATTTCCAACATCGCCCAAATAATATAGAAATAACACAATTTACGCTTGGTTTGTTGCACTGTTTATTTATTTAATCGGACTACTTTCGACAATTACGTCATTATCAAAGAATTCTTTGTAAATTTTTATAAACAGTGAAACAAACCATGCGTAAATTGTGTTATTTCTATATTACAAAATGTTTCACCACGAGCTACATGAGAAACTAATTCAAGAAATATCACCCAAATAGCTTAACCATTCTAAATCTCTACTAAAGAAAAATACAGAATTCGCATGAAATGAAAATCAGAATTACAATTTCTCGACACTCTAATGTTCACTGCCCTCAAAAAACAAAAGAGGGTCCACTGTTTATCCTTAGGAGCCAGTGATTACACCATCGAATCTGTTTTAAGCCTTCATTGAACACCAATTAAAGCCAACAAGTAGATTACTAACATCCGCGAAATGCAATTATTTAAAAACCTAAAAAAGAATCAACTTGGAAAAATTAAATTATTAATAATGAGTACATAGTACACGAATACACGAAATATCAACTAGCATTTTACTACAAATTTGTTAGAATCAACTAATTTAAAGGATACCTTGGATTCCACATTAGTGGAAAGCAAAATGTCGTCACTGACTACAACCGCCACCAGAGTCCTCTCAGGTTTAACTTCTCAATTTCAAATCTACTAGATTTAAACCGTGTGTGGTATCTACGTCTAATTTGTAATCATCCATTTTTTTTAAATGTAACCAATAGTTAATTATTTATTCAAAAAGATTTTTAATAAGACAATAAACTATAAAAACACTAAACCTCTTAATTCAGTTGTAAAACTAAAGCTTTTTACTTACACGAATTGTTCGTTGTTCTTTTAACACTCTGCAATTTTTTTTTTTTGCAATTTAATGAATATAATGAAATTAGAAATATTTTATATCACATGATTTAAACAAATCACCAAATGGTGTGGTTAGGTGATAACTAAACAAACTGCGTAAGTTTATCATTTATCAATATCCCCACTTTCATAGAATGGTGAGGTTTTCATTTAGCGTTAAATTCCGGCGAAAATATAACGGGCGATAACGCGCTGTGTGTGTGTTTCACGTAAATAAATAAACAATTATAGAAATGATGATGATGATGATGATGGTGGTAGTGGTGGTGCGCGCAATTACACACAATTAAAATAATTTCGGGTTCATAAATATCATTAATTAATAACTTCAAGGTTTTTTTTCAAGTACATACAAGCAAGTCATCGTAATAATAATAATAATGATTATAAATAAGAAATATTCTTCGTTAATACCACATGAAGAAAGAGACTTATTTATACAGGGTGACTGACGAAAAACCTTTGGTGCTGTATCTCCCTTATTTTTTATCCGATTTTAATAAATAAAACATCAAATTAAACCATTTTTAAAAGATTTTAATAGAATCTGAACTGTTATTTTTTCTTGCACCCAGTTTTTGACAAAATACGATCAACATTTTTTTTTTAAATTGCACTGTATATATATTTTTATTGATTCGCAAGGAGATTTTTTTTCTGAATATAAAATTGTAGACAAATTTATCCATACATCAAACTTAAGTCGAGAAATTGAGGATTAAAAAAATAAATAAAAAGTCAAGTAACCATTGTAAACAATATACAGATCCTATTTTAAATGTCAAAAGTGACAGTGACAGCCATTGATACAATACTGCAACGATTTTTAATTATTTCATAATTAAAATGTTGCAATATTTCAAACACTGTACTAGAATTTTGTGCTTCTACAGAAATCGTTTTTCAGTTTTTGAAATTTTGCAACATTTTTATTATGAAATTATTAAAAATCATTGCAGTATTGTACCAATGACTGACACTGTCACTTTTGACATTTGGAATAGGCTCTGTATATTGTTTACTATGGGTATTTGATTTTTAATTTTTTTTTTTTAATCCTCAATTTCTCGACTTTGGTTTGATGAATGGATAAAATCGTTTACAAATTTAGATTCAGAAAAAAATCTCCTTGCGGATCAGTACAAAATATATATACAGTGCAATTTGAAAAAAAAAAGTTGATCGTCTTTTGTCAAAAACTGGATGCAAGAAAAAATATCAGTACAGTTAATATTAAAGTCTTTTAAAAATCAATTAATTTGATGTTTTATTTATTCAATTAGGATCAAAAATAAGCGAGATACAGCACCAAAGGTTTTTCGTCAGTCATATTTATTTTTAATGTATCACGAAGTAAATGCCTCCAGTATCAACAAATTAATGATAAATATTTAAACGGTATGAGACCGAAAAATGTATTCTAATCAGGCTTTAATTGGATTAATACTTGAAACATTGCTTTTTCATTCTATATTCATTCATATGTAATTTTCCAAATTAAATTTTAATTAAAAATGTATTTACTAAAAAGTTTATAAATAACACTGCTCTATCCTTTCTTCACACTTTATTTTCTATGCTTAGAAATATATTTCGAGTGATATGCGCTCATTATCACTAAAGAGTTACATTTTGAATACTTACTTTAACATACATATACACATCTTGGTTTCTCTAATCTACTGTTGAATTTTGAAATCAGTCCTGTTATCTGCTTTGTACTGGGCAAAGCGGGTTAATTGTTACAATTTCATGGTACTTGAAAAAATAAACACTAACCACAATTAGACATCATTTTCGATCTTATTCGTCTCGCCAGAAGTGAAAATTGACTTAAAAATAAAGACCGATTTCCATCTCATTGGTCTTCTCAACAATAGAAGACAGAGTAATAAACAGTATAGTAATTAATCAATCAACACTTTTCTAATAGGGCGTGTGTTATTTTACGTTTTAATTCATTGTTTAAACGAACTAAAATTAAAATAATACTGACGAGAGACATATAATCTAGTTTTAATTTTTCTCGTCTCACCAATAAGGTCGATAACTCAAACCAAATCAAATCAAAATATTCTTCATTTCAAGGTGTCATAAAACATTACATACAAATTGAAATAAGTGTTATTAATCAAATAACTTTTTTTAATGGTGACGAAGAAGACACGATGCCTTTGTTTTACCACTTTATAATAAATACTACTAATCCATTACATTCAAGATGTACCACGAAGTAAAAGACACCACAATTAAATCGTTTTCATAGAATTTAGTTCGAAATGCTTAACTCCTTATTTTATTAGATTTAATAATCTTATAGCCTTTTAGAATTGTCATTTGCAAGTATGTAAACTATCGTGTATACTTACTTTAAACTTAGAGTGTGGAAGCGGCCATTGGAACACCTGCTACTCCTGACCAGATATGCACCGTTCGGTTGTGAGTAAAGTAGGTTGTTGGCTTGAACGTGGCTGATGTCGCCATGGTAGTCCCGGCCCAAATAGTTTGGAGTGTCCAAAGGACAGGTATCACATATTATCGGCACTGGAACTGGTGCATTCAGTTGCATTCGATATACTGTAACAAAATAATAATTTCAAATTGAAGTACTGACTGAAACAACACAGAACTTTAATGTATATTTGTACTTTTAGGTTGTTTTGACAGTTTTTGTTTGTATTAATCAAGGCCTACACATTTTTTTTATTGGATTATTTTTACAGATGATCAGTTTCCAAAATACGTTGAAAAATAGGAAAAAACAAAAATAAACGAAATGAAAGATGTGAATACAGTGGTGCCTCGATATACGAGTGCCCTAATATACGAGTGTTTTGAGATACGAGCCGCCGAGCGAGCGATAGTTTGCTCTGAGATGAGAGGAAGATTTGAGATACGAGGTATCACACACTACACCGCTGTTTCTCCTATCTCAGATTAGACCTCAGTCTGTGTGCTTGTTTCCCTCGTTTCGAAGCATTTTTGATAAGTTGGGTTCGCGTTGTTTGCTTTTTGTACATTTACAAAACATTATGACATTTATTTTTATAACCATTGGTCCGAAGAGGAAGATGATGTCTATTGAATTAAAGCGTGAAATCATAGAAAAACATGACCAAGGTGCGCGAATAATTGACTTAGTGAGGATGTACGGGCGTGGCACATCAATGATATGTACTGTGCTTAAACAGAAGGATTTGATAAAGGGTATAACGCTAGCTAAAGGCGTTACAATAATTTCTAAGCTCCGGACCTCTCTCCATGAAAAGATGGAGAAACTACTGATGGTGTGGGTGTCAGAGAAGCAGCTTTAAGGAGGAACCTTAACACAAAGCGATGTACGGTGATTTGCTGAAGCAGATCCTACACACTTCGACAAACGAGGAATAGACTCATTTAAAGCCAGTCGGGGCTGGTTTGACAACTTTAGGAAAAGGACCGGCATTCACTCCGTCGTCAGGCATAATGAGGCAGCAAGTTCGGATTACATCAAAACGTTTTTTGAACTGATAGAAGCCAAAGGATATATCCCCCAGCAAGTCTTCAACTGTGACGAGACAGAGCTTTTCCGGAAAAGGATGCCGAATAGGACTTAAATAAAGGCAGAGAAGAAGACGATGCCAGGTCACAAACCCATGAAGGATAGATTAACTCTAGCACTTTGCGCCAATGCGAGTGGCGACTGCAAAATCAAGCCTCTGCTAGTATACCATTCGGAAAATCCCAGAGCATTTAAGTCACATAAGATTTTAAAAGAAAAACTGCAAGTTATGTGGATGGCAAATCCGAAGGCGTGGGTCAAAAGGAAATTCTTTGTGGAGTGGATAAACCTAGTGTTTGGCCCTTTTGTTAAAAAATATCTACAAGAAAACAACCAACCCATGGAAGCCCTCGACAATGCCCCTACTCACCCACCAAATCTCGAAGATGATTTACACGAACAGTTCAAGTTTATAAAGGTCCTCTACCTACCACCCAACACCACTCCTATCCTGCAGCCCATGGATCAGCAGGTGATTTCTAATTTTAAGAAGTTGTACCCCAAGCACCTTTTCGGTGCTGCTTTAATGTGACGGAGAACACAAACCTTCAAGAACCTTCTGTAACTCAATTTAACATCGTGATATGCCTAAGAATTATTGATCAGGCCTGGCTGGGTGTTACAACGAGGACCTTAACCTCTGCATAGAACAAGCTGTGGCCTGAGACTGTAGAGGGATTGTTTTTCTGGGAAAATCAATGGATCTGGAGGTGGATGAAAGAGATGTGAACGAACTCGTCGAGGAACAGTCTCAGGAGCTGACAACTGAGGAGTTACACGATCTACATTCGCGACAGTATAAGGTAGTTCAACGAAAAATTAGTTTTGAAGAAGATCCAGAGATGGAGAAGGTTATCTCTACAAGAGATATAAAGGAGATCTTGGGAATGTGGGAAAAAGTTGTTGGTCGTGCATCGGAGTTGTTCAACGAAACTTGCCTAACTCATTTCCACAATATCCTGAAAGGGAGGAAGAAACAAACCTCCTTGGAGAGTTTTTTTAAACGATCTGCAGGTGATAATGAGCAAAGCGTGGCGAAAAAAGCGAAGACCAGTGACGAAAATTGAGCGCTTTCGTAAGCATTTCACTTTTTCTTTTATTATGTTTTTATAGAGTATGTATTTGTTATTTATAAATAAATGTTTCATCTTATAAATACATTTTTCTTATTCAAAAACACTTAACAAAAACAACTGAGGTTGTGTTTTGGGAGCTGGAACAGATTGGCATTTCAATTAATTTCAATTGGGAAAATTGCTTTGAGATGCGAGCAATTTGACATACGAGCAAGGTTTCGGAACAAATTAAACTCATATGTCGAGGTACCACTGTCCTAACTAATCTTGGAAAATTAAAAGTGAATGAGGACTCCTATATAGGAGTGCTATCTTGCAGGTCTGTTCCATCGATCAAATCCAGAATTCCAGAATCTATCTTTACTAATATGAGTTTGTACACAATTATAAATTCTAATAATATTTAAAACATATAATTAGTTGCTCATTCAATAAAAAACACGGATGCATTATGGAAACTGTTGCATGAAATGTGAAATTAAGTGCCTAGTCTACTTTCTCTGGACGATGTACGGGAAAGTGTTGTAATTGTGATTTAGGTACATAGGTTTTTAAGGTCGCCCAGAAAATCCAATTGTACCATTTTTACAATATGTGTGGGTGTATGTGCTGTGCGCTAAGATTTTCAACTGAAACCTTAAACTTAAGCTTTTATACTTTGTACGAAGAGCAGAGAATTATCAAAATTTTCATTTTTTGTTCCCCAGAATTTTTCGTTCAAAAACGAAAAAAATACAATTTCTTTTAAATAAAAGTTATAAACAATAAAAAACTGAACAACTTTTATATAAACAAATTTTTCGTAAATATTATGTTTTTTGAGAATTTTCTTAAATTTTAACACGTACCCGACAATCACCTCAGTTAACAGAAATCTCAACTTATTTATCCAAAAGCGAAAGTGTATTTCTAAGAATTCCAAGATTAAGATCTTGAAATATAGATATTCTTTGATGGCATAGCGCATCACTTTATGTTTATGATAGTATAATAATAAACAATCTTACTGTCTTAAATTGAATACCCTTGAAATTAAAGAATTTAAAAAATGTCCCACCCTCCAATCAGTAAAATATATTTGAGAGTTTTAGTTAGAAGTTGTAAAATGTACACAAACACAAAATAATTGAATTATTCCATTGATGTATTCATACAAATATTTCAAATAATTTTTGATAATGTTTACTGATTAGAGGGTGGGATAGATGCCACCAATCCACCCTGCATATGCATAGTAACTTTAATTACTGATCGTCTCCCGATTTACAATAACTTTACAAAATTTAAATATAAGAAAATTGACAAAGGAAATTTTTTGAGTGTATAAATTAATAAAAATTATATACATGATTGCTGGAAAGGCTTTACATCAAGCTTAAATAAGATTAGTTATAGAAGGTCATTAATATTTAAACTTAAATTTGGATTATGCTGTATTTTTTATTACCTACAAAGATTCATTATTTTGTAAGCAGCAAAATCAACAACAATTAGTATTTAAAGTTATCATGTATATGTAGGGTGGGTAGGTGATTTATTCATACAAATTTTTCAAATAATATTTAATGTTGTTTTACTGGTTGGAGGATGAGATAGAGGCCACCATCCCACCCTACATATACATATAAATTTTAATAACTGATCGTTTCCCGGTTTGTAGTAAAATTTATAACAAAACTTTTTGAATAAAGAAGTCACTAAAAAGGTAAATTTTCTGAATGAGTAAAAATTTTATGCATAATGGATAGGCAGACTTTTTTATAGAGACGCAAACTTTCACTCACTTTGAACAAATTTGAAATGCAAATCGAAATAATGTTTACACACTATTACAATATAAACATTCATATGCGAACCTTCAACACATTAATTTGTGAAATCTGTTTGGAAATTGTATTTACTTAATGTAATTGAGTTCATTTTAACAATTTTCAGAATAAAACTTGTGTAAATTTCAAAAACCGCTAGCTATTTTAAGCTCAAACTCTTTTCGGAAGGCCTAAAAAGTTTTTGGGCGGTTTTTTGCTTTTTGTCATTAGTCAAAATAATATAGTAATTGTGTGTAAATTTTATGTCGGATGATGAATCAATGCCCTTCAAGCCACCCATCAAATATACACTAAAAACAATTAAACAGGGACTTTTTTCAATAATAAGAAAATAATACATAATAAATAACCGTAGCCAACTATGGTTTCCATTAGAAAAATTGTTTGCGTCATATCTGGAAAGTAATGGCGATAAAAAATTTCTGATTATTTTTTATTAATCTGCATAAAATTATATAAAACTTTGTCCATGACAGTTTTTTTTTCTATCTGATATATTAAGTGAGATATATTGTTTTGAAAAAAAAATGATACTTTTTACTTTTTTCAAAATATCTAGTTACCCTTGACTTTTTTGAAAACTTTGAAAATAGAATTTTATTCGTCTCGCAAATCTACACTTTTTTTTTTAAAAGGAAGGATGTTTGAAGGGATTTTCGGGTTATGGAGTGGTGAATGTAGAGAGAATGGCCTCGGCACATTAAATCTACACTTCTTTCCCCATTTAACCGTTTTTCTATCTCCCATAGAGAACATCTAAAAAAAAACTCACCCTGTATATGTACATACAACAATTCTGATACATATTGTATTAAATGTATTTAAACTTAAACTAAAACCTTTGTCTTTTATCTCAATAAACAATACATTCATCAAACGTTCTCTAAAGCTATCTTAATTTGAATAATAAAGAATCAATTAACTTGGCGTACTCTTGACCTACCTTAATATATTACAAGTGAATCCATCGTATGTTTGATAGAGATTAATGTAAAATATCGTATGTTGTGACAGGTCAAGATTACGCTTGACTAATTTATTTTTAATTGAGGTAGGTCAAGAGTACGCTAGGTTATTATATAGCTTGTAAATATAGGTCAAAGGTACGCTAGGCCAATAAATAATACATTGGGCTAGGTCAAGGACACGCTAAGAAAATATGTATTTGATTGGGATAGGTCAAGAGTACGTTAGATTAATACTTTAAAAAAATTGTAAAGTCAATAAGTCTGTAAATTACATATTATGATAAAATTAAGAATACGCTGAGCAAATATTTAATTTATTGGGGTAGGTTAATTATAAAATTTTATTAAATTATTAAAAATATGTATAAATTTATAGAGTCCAAGCGTACGCTATTTTAATTGATTATTCAGATAGATATTCAGACGATGTATTGAGTTAATATTTAATTGAATAAGCTATGAAAAGTGATGACATAGTTAAACTCACAACACAGACTTAATTTAATGTAGTTACTTGAGTGACGTGAAGGTTTACATCACTTAATTGAAACACAGTTATATTCCATTCTTCACTTTTTATTTTTGTAAATGAAATGTACATTTAGCAATAAAAAATTTAAAAGTGAAGAAAGGAATATAACTGTGTTTCAATTAACAGACTTAATTAATTATTAATCATAAAAAAAGCGCCAATTTTTAATCAATTTTAGATAATAATAATGCTTCTTTTTTCAAATGCGTAAATATCCTCTTAAATTTTTACCTTCCTTGTACAAAAGTACAAGTGATCGTGAAAATTTTATCAAAGGAAATATTCGAGGTCCTCAGATAATGTATTAAATTTTTTTTTAGAAAACAAAAAAAGTGTGAGTATGCTGGCGCTGTATCTTAAGAACTGCTACATATTTTGAACGAAAACTTAAAACTTTAGCTTTTATTCATTATCGGAAGATCTGAAAAGCTTTTGGTAAAAATTCGTGGTTTGTTTTTATTTCTCTGGAATTAAAAAAAAAAACAAAATGTTACAAAATTTTCCATATAAAGGCTATAGATAATTAAAAACAAAACTGAACATTCAATTCAAAAAAAATTTCAAATATTTTGGCCTTTGAGAAAAATAAATTCAAACTAGAATTATTTTATATTTCATTCATTCCAAAGTATACTATTACCTTAAAGATATTTTGTTTTAAGTTACGTGAAGATTGTATGTACATTTAGCGTTTAAGGTAACCCAGCGAAGAAAAAGTGTTACTAATTGTTTTTGATTTAATTATTAAGTAAATAATTGTGGAGTATAAGCCAACTTTAAAGTGTTTTTCAAATATTTTCTATATTTTTTTGGCAAATTTTCAAACTTTATTTACTTTTAGTGAAATTTTAACTTTGGTTTTTTTAAACTTTTTTTACGTTTCCAACAGTTAGTCGGTCAGCATTTTATAAATTGTAATTGTTTTTTTGTGCTAAATTTTAACTATTTTAGTTTAAATTATAAAACAATGTTATTAATTAAAAATATTTCTTATGTAAAATATTAAATTATTTTCTTCTACAGTTTTCTGTTTTTGATCAAATTATTATTTTTTCAATTATTCATGTTTCTTTTAATTTTTTTAACAAATTCGTTTTGTAGTGATTGGAATGATTCAATTGTTTCCTTTAATACATTTACGATTGTTTCTTTTCTAATTTCCTCTACTTATTTCTAAATTTTTATTAAAAAGTTGAAATATCAATTTTAAAATGTTTTTTTTTTTAGCAAATATTTCATTTTTCATTTCAACTTTCAAATGCTTGCATTTTTTTAAAGAAAGCTGGCTTTTTTCTTGTAAAATTTCAATTGTTTTTTAAGTGGAAATGCTTAGTAAATATATGTAGTTTCAACTATTTCTTTAAAACATTTTCAAATATCTTTAATAAATTTATATTTTTTGTAACCTAAAAATCATAATTTTCAATAGTTTTTTTTGCACTTTTTTTGAATTTTTTATTTTTTTTATTTAAAATTTTAACTACATACTTCTTAACAATTTTTAATTTCATTTGCGATTGTCCACTATTTTTTAAAATAAATTTTCATTTGTTTTTAATTTCAATTTTCTTTTTGTAAATGTTAGTTTTTGTACAGTTTGCTGTTTTGGAGATTTTTTTGTTTTAAATTGTTTTCCTTTATTTGAAATTCTTAGCGACTTTTTTTTTAAATTTTGTCAATCAATTGTCTCTTTTAATATGTTTGCAATTGTTTTGTTTTTAATTTAACAAAATTTTATTTAAACATTTTCATTTTCTTTTTAAAATTCAACAGTTTTTTTTTATTTCAGTTTTTGAAGTAAACTATAAATTTTCTCTGCAGAATATTTGTTTGGATTTGGATTTTCCTATTTTTGATAAAATATTTTTTTTTAATTTTCAACCGTTTTGATTGTATTTTTTTTTAATTTTAAATTTGTAACTGTTTTTTATAATTGTTATTTTTTCAATATAATCGGTTCTTTCATAAATTGTTGCGATTGTTTTTTATTTTTATTTTCCACTTTCATTTATAAATAGTCAATTGTTTTATTTGTATTTCTTTAACTGTTTTAATTTGAATTTAAAAGTTTTTGATTAAAATTTCAACTGTTAACTTAAGCTACTTTGTTAAAGTGAATTATTATTTTTAACATTTTCGCAATAAAAAATTATTTACTTTTACAGAAAACAATTTTTATTTATCATGTATTTTTTTTAAATTAAAATTTTCAACTTTTTTTATCCACTATTTTTACTTATATATTATTTATTTATTGTATTCTTTTATTCTTTGTATTGTATTAACTGATTTAACTTCAATTTTCAAACGTTTTCTTTTTATGATCAAATATTTATTTTTTGCAAAATTTCAACTGTTTTTTTGTTTTTAAGAAAATTTCTGAAATAATAAAAAACAATTAAAAATAAAAATGGCCTTTAAAAATTGTTTTTTATAAATTTTTAACTGTTTCTTATTGGAAAAATATTTACTTTTTCATAAAATTTGTAATCATTTTTTATACAGTTTACTTTTTTAGTTTTCATCCTTTTTAGATTTCAATATTAAATTTTAGAAAGTTTTCAGCTGTTTAGAGTAAATTTTAAAATTTGTATTTTTTTTATTAAAAAAATATAGTTACTTAAGCAGAATTTTTTTTCTGCAATTAACTGTTTTCATAAAATTGTTTTTTGTTTAGTTTTCATCTGTGCATTGGCTTTTTATTTTTGTTTAGTGTTTTTCATATAAACTATTTTTTCTTTTCAAATGTTTTTTTTTTTTTAATTTTGCAATTGTTTTTAATGTTAAGTTTCAACTGTTTCTGTTTATGAATTTTCATTTGTTGTTGTGTTAACTTTAATTTTTTTAATGAAAATTTCTACTGTTTTCAGGGAAATTTTAAAGTTTTTAATTTTTTTGTAATATTTGAATTCTTTAATAAATTTTTAACCATTTTGTAACCAAATTTTTAATACTTCTTTTAGTACATATTTCAATTGCTTTTTTTTTTTTCATTTGTTGTAATAAATTGAAATAAAATTGAAAATCCACGAACTCTTATCTTTACACTATTAAAAATTAAATGTTTATTCATAAAAACCTTTTCTAATCTCTTTATTTAAATATTCACCCAAGAAACCAGTGACTAAACCTGACCACCACAATTACCTCATTATTTGTGCACTTCCTTATCACCCAATGATAAACATTGGAATTTATGAGCGTGTGCATACATGTTCCAATACACGGAATCAAGGCACAACGTGTCAAATGTTAAGTAAGCGCCGTCAGTTCAGTTTATTGGGAACATGTGCTGATGTTAGGGGTCAATTGACTTTCGAATCTAAATCCACCAGTTTATTTCACTCGGCCAGTTCGCAGTCCCCACTATTTATAGACACGGTAAGTATGTTCCAGGGTGGCATTCGAGAGTTATGCGACAGCGTGTGCGGGTGTGTAATAATTTCT
Organism: Ontholestes murinus; assembly: GCA_963969525.1. NCBI lineage: Eukaryota > Metazoa > Arthropoda > Insecta > Coleoptera > Staphylinidae > Ontholestes > Ontholestes murinus. The sequence goes on along the minus strand of OZ018387.1, from coordinate 10,869,076 downwards.
CTTTAATTATAAATGTATTAGGTTAATTGAAGCATTAAAATAAAAGGTCAGAAATAAATGGACTAGTCTTAATGGCTTATTTTTTATGTACAAGAAATGTAGTAATTTTAACGTATTACATTTTCATATTATCAAAAATGAATCGTGGCCATTAAGCACAAGACACAAAACATACAAATATTTTGCCTGTCTTTCTTGATTCCAATGATGGTATAATAGGAGTAACTGTAGAAACCATTAGTAATCAATTATGAACGGCTTAATAAATGATAATAGAACACTAACTGGGGGAATACGTTTCATGTTATGTGAATGTAAACAATAAACATAACCTCCAAATAGTTAACGGAGTCATCAAGCTTCAGAACAGAACAGATGACCTCATAATATTTTGCCTGTTTTTCTGGATTTTAATAATGATATAACAAGGGTAATTCTAGAAATAATTCTTAATCACTTATTTACATTTTGATACATGATTTCGGAAAATGTAAATAATAAAGATAACTGTTTAATTTGATGAGTTACGTGAAGATAAACTTAGATGAATGAATAAAGCACTAAAAACCTCTCTTCACTAATTTCATTTAATATACAGATATATATTTTGGACACCATTATAAATGTTTAAATGTTGATTGAAATATTTCAATCAACAGTTTAAAGTTAATGACGATAACCTCCAAATTACTGGTCAACAGGGTCATAAGCTCAAAATAGAATAGTTAACTCCTAAATGTTCATCATCATCACGTAACTCATCAATCAACATTAAATTCTGAATATTGTGCCTGTTTCTCCGGAATTCAATAATACAATAGATACAACATTAGAAACCATTTGATTAAAAAAATTATAAACAATGAACATAACCTCCAAATAGTTAACAGGGTTGTTAAGCTCGAAGCAGAAAAGATAACCCACCTCTAAATAATTCTGGATTTCAACAATGGTATAATAGAGGTAATTGTACAACTATTTATAATCACCTTTTAACATTTTGATACATAATTAATAAATAAATATAAACAATAAACATAACCTCCAAATTTCTGTGGTTGGTCAACAGAGCTATTAGGCTTAAAACAGGAATTTAATGAACGATTGTGGCCAAGAGCATCTCAGGAAGAATAAAATATTCAAATCGAAAAGAAAATTTAACCTCAACATTTAATAATTAGAGATTAAACACTGAATCGAACAACTTCAAAAGTTGACCTAACTTTTATTAAAAATATTCATAGAAAATATAAGATAATGAAATTACTGAGACTGGTAGAAAAGGCCTTTAAACACTCATTAAATCTGTTGGATAATAAAGACTTATTATTATTATTATTAAAAAGAAAGCAAAGCTCGAAACAAAACCTCTAAATATTGTGCCAGGTTTTTTTTTTCTGAATTTCAAGAGTGGTGTAGTGCATTCTTCTTCTTCTTTCATGTGCCTTGCCCGATCCTCCTGACAGTGGCGATCACCACAGAAAGTACATATTTAAAATAAATTTTTGTAATTTGTTTTTAATGTATAATTTTATAGGTTATAGTATAGTTATAGGTTTTTATCTTGATAAATTTCGTTTTGAAGGAATCAATTCATGAAATTAAATTTAAACAATTAATTCACTTCTTGTTACATGTAGAAAATTCATATAAATAACTTATAACTAAAAAAAGAACCCTACACTCTTAACGGGTAGAAGGGTTATATGATTATACACATATACTAAAAGGTTATTTATTTTAATTTGAATATTTGATTAATCACACCCGACTTTTTTATTCAGTTACTAATGGTAATGTCATTATTAATGCTGGTCTGTTGCAACTGTATAAACAGTGTACGTTACATCAAGTGCATTTTAAGATGAATCACAAGATTGAAAGACACGCCAGATGTCTATTTCATTAAATCCCCCCCCAAAAATTTAAAAAAATGACACTTCAGGTCAATAGCCTTTTTAACCTCATTTACATTAAATTAAGTAATTTTTATTGTGTCAATATTTAACACTATTAAAAAACTTTTATTCAAAAATAAAATCTCAATCATAAGACGTTTCACCAAGTGATTGATGAGAAAAAAAAAACATTTGTAATTTAAATATTATCTTTCTATCTCTCTCTTCCACATTCTCTTTCTCTCTCTTTCATTTGCACACATAAAAGCTTGTTATTACCCCTATTAAAATAATTAAATTCTAATCTCATTCCATAAAAAAGGCAAATTGAATACAATGTGTGCATATGCAGATTTATTAATCATCATTCCTCATTAAATTACGCAATAAAATGCAAAACACAAACTACACGACTGCAAATTGCCGACATACGTTTAATAAATGTACACGGTCACAATCTAATTCCGTGCAATAATAAATTTACGAGCGAACAATGTCGTTTCATTACACTTTATGGAATAATGGCATGCTGAGAGGAAACTAGGCCAATTCCAGACAATTAAGCACACATTCGTACACACACACACACACACACACATAGATATTGTGAAACAAGATTGTGCAATAAAAACAATATTGTTTCCCTTTCGTACTTTTACAATCGATTTCACTTTCTTATCCTTGCACACCTGCCAGGTTAATTAGTGTGTTAAAGACACCCTTCTAAATTGTTTGAGTTTAAGCGTGACACATGTGAAAATCGATTTTAATCAATTAGTATTTATAATTGCAAAACGTCAGTTTCACTTTAATAATAAGCGAGTTCGATGCACTTAATGCTTGTTACCATCAAGATATGCATGCGTGTGTGTGCGCAGTGTGTAATTAATTTGCATTATTAAAAAAATTTCACTTCTGGCCGTTATTCGCTTATTATGATTTTTGTCGTGGATTTCACTATCTAAAATTAAATGAAAGTAATGTAGAATCTTAATTGTTGTATTAAGGATGGAATGTATTTAAATTGAGTAAAAATTAATGATCGATTAAAAAAATAAAAGTAGTCGTATAATTAATCATAAAATATATTAAAATCCTTCAGTTCAACAACTATTTGTAGGAATAATTCAGCCTCCTCTCTATCGATCTGTATAAAAAAACAACTATTTATATCAGAGGCACAAGCAATAGGAGCAGAACTTATTTTACTTATAATTTTGTCCACAACTCTATCCTTTCCACATAAAAAACATGAATTACATCAGAGGTGTAAGTAATAGGATTAATATTTATTTTTTACTTCCCCAAGATGCACAAAGCTCTATAAATAGTGTAAATTATGATTTCCTTTCACTAACAACTATTTGTAGTAATAAATGAGCATCCTTCCTATCCTTCTTGTACAAAGGACAACTAATTATATTCGAGGCGCAAGCAATAGGATCATAATGTTTTTTTTTTTGCTTACATTTTCCTCCCTTAATTGACAATTGTGATTCACTTCTACTAACAACTGTCATAATAATTGTGCCTTTTCTATTCTTTTTCTAAAACAATATCAACAACTAATTATATCCAATGCGCAAGCAATAGGGTTTTTTTTTGGAGATTTTGGAATTACATAAAATAATTACTTTTGTAATAAATGCAAGAGTCACATTATAAATAGGCGCAGTAATTCCGGTGTTTATGTTTTGTTTTGTAACTGTCGGTTTTATAATCCAGTTTTAAATAAACTCCGAACGCAATCAAAGATAAATTTAGATGCAATGTGTACAGTTACAGTGAAATTAAACTGAACTTGCTACTAATCTGTTTTTAGAGGGGAATGTAAACAACGAGTGTTCTTGGGTGTTCTTTCTAAACACCAGTGCGACTGCTATTTTATTGTAGTTACATTCTTAATACATTTTTACTTTCCCAATGTAAAATATAGGGAAGTGGATTTTCAATTGTGATCTTTTATTTTTGGTGAAATTTAAACATTCAATTGTTTTTTATTATCTTTTTTTTACTTAGCAGGTGTCATCTTTGCTACTGATTTTCAATTATTTTCTTGATTGATTTGCAAATTTATTGCTTCTTCAGGTGAATGAAAGTTTACAATTGTAGTAAAAATAAACACACATTTTTGAAAATCTGAGTTGTTTACGACTTTAATATAATACAAATATCAAATATATTTTGAATATTTTAAAAAGTTCTTTAAAAAATGCGATTGTTTTAGTTTTCGGAAAAAATTATTAACTTTTTTTAAGTAAATACTTATTTTTAGGAAATTTTCAAACAGTTTCAAATTTTTAAATTCAGGTAATTTAAATTTGTTTGACATTCAGTTGTTTTAGCGCTTTGTCAGGGTCAACTGTTTTACCATTAGTGTTTAGATAATAATAATAATCGTTAACATTAAATTATAATAAACACAATATTAACTTAACCTTACAAATTTGATTATTATTTATTCTATCGTACTCTTGACCTACCTCAACAAACAGTGCAATGACCTCTCGTACTCCTGACCCGCCCAAGCAAATTATACGTTGAGGTAGGTCAAGAGTACGCTGGAGTTTAAGCGGGAAAATAGGCGCTAGGTAAACGCATAGTTTATTGTCGTAGGTCAAGAGTACGTTCGGTTAAATAAACCAAAAAAGACAGCTTAAATTATTTGAATTTCCGAAAACAATTGAAAATGATTTAAAAATTTCCGAAAACATTTTGAAATTCATTTCAAACAGTTCGCTGAAAAACAATTCAAGTTGGAATTTTAGATTTATACTTTATTTAAATGAATTTAATTGTAGGAATCCATTGGTGCAAGAATTTCCATAATCTGATAATTATTTTGGAAGTTATCGTGGAAAAACTAAAAAAACAATTGAAGTTCGAATTTCAGATTTTTACTTGATTTAAATAAATTTGATTGTAGGAATCCAATGGTGCAAGAATTTCCATAATCTCATAATTATTTTGGAAGTTATCGTGAAAAAACTAAAAAACAATTGAAGTTCGAATTTTAGATTTTTACTTGATTTAAATAAATTTAATTGTAGGAATCCAGTGGTGCAAGAATTTCCATAATCTGATAATTATTTTGGAAGTTGTCGCGGAAAAACTAAAAAACAATTGAAGTTCGAATTTCAGATTTTTTACTTCATTTAAATAAATTTGATTATAGGAATCCATTGGTGCAAGAATTTCCATAATCTGATAATTATTTTGGAAGTTATCGTGAAAAAACTAGAAAACAATTGAAGTTCGAATTTCGGATTTTTACTTGATTTAAATAAATTTGATTTGTAGAAATCCAGTGGTTCAAGAATTTCCATAATCTGATAATTATTTTGGAAATTATCGTGAAAAAAACTAAAAAACAATTGAAATTCGAATTTCAGATGTTTACTTGATTTAAATAAATTTGATTGTAGAAATCCAGTGGTACAAGAATTTCTACAATCTGATAATTATTTTGGAAGTTATCGTGGAAAAACAAAAAACAATTGAATTTTAGATTGTTACTTGATGTAGATGTATTATATTGAAGGAATCCATTGGTGTAATTTTTTTTTTAATTTAAACATTATTGCGAAAGTTGTAGTTGAAAAACTGAAAAACAATTAAACCTCGAATTTTAAATTTTTACTTAATTTTATAAGATATATTTTATTATAGAATCTATTGGTGCAAAAATTTATTTTATATAAGAATTTCAACTAATTTTCAATTGTTTTTTTTAACTCTTCGTAAAATTCCTTAGTAATTTTTTTTTAAATTTCTTCTACTGTTTTAAGCATTAGAGTAATGTGTATTTTTATAAAGTTTACAAATATTGTTTGAAATATAATTCTATTGTTTTTTTATTTCAACTGTCATTTTCTTAGTAAATGTCATTTGCCAGCTGATTTTCAATTGTTTTTGTTTTAAAGAATTTGTTCTTGGTAAAAACGTTTTTATTAAGGAACGAATGATTTTAACATTATTTTATTAGCAATTTTGCCTTCTTTAAAATTAACTGTACTTTTTGAATCAGTATTTTTTTATTTGAGAATTTTTTCTTTTACGTTGTAATTAAGCAAATTTTAACTGGTTTTAGGAAGTAAGTTCAAAAATTTTTCTTAGGAAATTTTCAGCTGTATTTTAATAAAATTTCAATTGTTTTCTTATTCTGAAAATTTTCAACTGTTACAATTCAATTGTTTTCTTTTTTAAATTCAACTGTTTTTAACTGTATTTTTCTTTTAAAATGCCATTTGTTTAACTTATTTTCAATTGTTTTTTTGTTCTTCAACAATTTTTAAGAAAATAATTATTTTAACCTTTAGTAAATTTCATTTTTTTTAATTCAATTTTTAGCTTTGCTTTTTTTCCTATTAGAAAATATTTTCAGTGTTATATTTTTATAAAGTTTACAAATGTAACAAACAAAATTCAATTGTTTAAAAAACAATTATTTCAACTTTTTTAAACTGTAATATTCTTAATAAATGTGTTTTTTCAGCTCAGATTTTCAATTGTTAATTTCTTAAAAAGAAGGGTTTTAATCTGTTTCTCTTTGGTTAGTAAATTTATGTTTAGCTGTGCTTTTTTTAATTATTATTTTTTTTCTTATTGTAACTGTAATAATCGTAATTGTCTTGAAGAAATTTTGAATTATTTCTTTTAAAATTCCAACTATACTAAGCAATTTTTATCTGTTTCTTATAAAGAAAGTTATTAGCTAAATAAAAAAACAATTGTTTTGTTAATTAAAAATTTTTCAACTGTAATTTCTTAGCAAATTTTGTTTATTATTTATTTTTTTAAATTAATTTCTTTTTCTTTCTGTTTTAAGCACTCGGTCAATGTTTATGTACAGGGTGAGTTTTTATAGATGTTTTCTATGGGGATCTCGGAAACTCTAAGAGATGGAAAAATGGTTAAATGGGGAAAGAATTATAGATTTACGAGACGAATAAATATCTACTTTCAAAGTTTTCAAGAAACTTATCTATAACAACATTAGAAGGTAAATTTATGCAGATTTTCAATTGTTTTGACCTAAAAGGCTAATATTAACGTCCTTTTCTACTACATTTTTGTTTACTTAAAAAATTGTTTTGTAATTAACCTAAAATTACTATTTTTCTTTTCAAAAATTACTTTTCTGTGAATTTTCCAATGATTTTTAATTGGTTTAAGTAGTTATTACATTTTTTTCATTGTTTTGCATTAACCTAGCGTACTCTTGACCTACCGTAACTGTCGGCTTATTGAGGTAGGTCAGGGTAACGCTAGGTCAATACTCTCCGTATTGAGGCAGGTCAGGAGTACGCTAGGCCAATATATAATTCATTAATTTACGTCAGGATTAATGTCAATTTTATTAGGTTAGGTGGAGATTTCGCCAGATTAATACAAAAGAAGTTGAGGTAGGCCAAGAGTACGTTAGATTTATATAAAATTTATCACACAATGGGAAACAATGTAATAACTGGGTTAACGGTCTCAGCATTTTTGGCGGCGAAAGACTGCAATGACACAAACCTAAAGATCCAATGAATGCGAAATTTGTCGGTTTGGTTTTAATGAATAACTTGTGTAATCGAGTTTACTTTCACACAATGGTTTTCGTATTTTGAAGAAATGAAAAAACGAAAAACAAAAAGGGCCTTTAATTACCGAAGTAATTACCAAACTTCGTGTCATTAAAAGTTCAATAAAAGTTAAAAAAGAAGAGTAAAGAGGGTTTTACCTGTACCAAGCCAGATCTAAATTTAAAGATTCACTTGAAAATCGCATTTAGTTTAGACTTAAGGTCTGAATAGTGTTATGTTTCCGGGACGAAAAAAAAACTGTTATACGTTCGAGTTTTTCCATATGCCCATTGGACACTCCGACCAAATTACAACGAATGTTATGCCAGGAAATGACGATGCGAGTTTTAACTCAGAATTGTCGTTGTGCTATACTGCCGATAAAATAATTATAGACATTAGGAACATTTGAAAAAGCTTGAATTGACAAAATATGTGTTCTTCCATTCCTAACTTCTATCCTTCTGGTAACAGTTACTCCATAAACACCCCCTTGATTACGATTTGATTTGCCAAATATGACCTTTTCGCAATAAAAAGAGATTATTATTTGACACTACGTGTCATACCAGATATTCAAGTTGGTGACTTACTCAAGACTGTTCAAAGAGTAACGTCAATTAATGTCGTTGACATTTCATTTTCACAGATTAGTTGGCGTTCAGTGAAATATGTACAAGGGCTTGATTGGGAATTTGATTAAACTCTATTTTCCCATAAATAAAAGCTAAAATCTATTCAACTTTTATGATAAAAGTAAAATTTTATATTTAAGCTTATTTTTTGGTAATTTTTTTACTGTTTTAGTAAATTGATTCTTCTTGTGAGAAATTGTTTTACTGTTCTCTTATTAAAAAAAAAAAAAACTTCAATTAATTGATTAATTAATTACTTTTGCTGTTTAAATTACTTTTTTCTTTATGTAAAATTTCAACTGTTTTTAGGCAAATGTAAAATTGTGTCTAAGAATATTTTAAGCAACATGGTAATTGTTTTTTTTTTAATTCTCTAAATTGTTTCTTTTATTAATAAAAATATATTTTTTAAAATTTTAACAGATTTCATCAATTGTTTCTTTTAATATTTTTTTAAATAAATTGTTTCTTTTTAGAGACTTCTCTTATTTGAAAAAAAAAATATATTTTTATTGGTTAATTTCAACTGATTTTTCTTACTGATTTTTAATGAATAATTTAAAAATACGAAGAAATTTCGTAAATCGCAACAGATTTTCGTATTTTTAAAGTATTACTTAATTTTCTAAAGGACCATTTTAAACAAATTTAAAAATGTAAAGTTTTCAAATGTTTTTAATTAAAACTTTGTTTATTAATATGTAAATGTTAATTTTAAAAAACTTTTTAATTTTCTTCTTGTAATTACTTTTTTTATTGTAAAAAGCAAATTTTAAAATGTTCTTTTAGCAAATTTCTTTTGTTTTTTTGTTTGTTATATCAATGAAACTATTTTTTGGTTTAACTGTTTTTAGTATTTAAAATTTTACTAATTTCAACTGTTTTAGGCAAATTTTAAAATGTTTTTTTTTAAGGTTGTTAACTATTTCTTTTAACAACTTCTGATTTTTATTTTTGTTAAAAAGTTTTCAATTATTTATTCTTCTCTCGGTAAATCTAAATTATTATTGTTTTATAGTTACTACTTTATTTCATTTTTTAAATTTTAAACAGTTTTTCTTTTTAGAAAATTTAATTAATTTAAGGTTGTTAATATTTCAACTGTTTTTAAACAAAAATGAATTTTTGGTAAATTTTCTAATTTTTTTAATAAATCGTTTGTTTTGAGAAAAATGTCCCTTTTTTGTTAAAAAATGTTCAATTCAAAATTCCAACTATATTAAAGAAAATGTTTATTTTTAAATTGTTATATAAAAATTAACAAATACTTTATGTTTTTTTAGTTTCATTTAAATTCTTACTAAATTTCTTGTTTTTTTGCAAAATTTCAACTATTTTTTTTTAAACAAAATTTTAATTGTTTTTTTAGGGAATTTTTTTAAACATTGTTTTTTTGATGAATAATTTCTTCGTCGTTGAAATATTCCAAATGTTTTTAAAATAGATTTTAAATTGTTTTTGTCTTGTAAATTTTCTGTTTCTGTTTCTCTTTCTCAAATTTAAGTCGTTTTTAATATCAACTGTTAAGCAAATTCAAAATATTTTTTAGAACGTTTACAAATGGCTTTTTAAACAAAATTCAATTGGCTTTTTTGAGAGAAAAAAATATATATATTACCTGTTATTATTTTTCAATTGTTTTATCAACCTTTTCTTCATACTACTTGTAATTGTTTTATGTTTTTGTTATAAAATTATTAACTTTTTAAATGCAAGTTTTAAACTCTCTTCTTTTTCTAAAAATCAATTAATTTAAAATATTGTAAATGGTGTAAAAACTACGTTTAAGCAAATGTTGTAAAATTTCTTATTTGAAACAAAGTAAAAAATGTATTTAGAAAGGTCTTAAATGTTTCAAAAAAAAAACGTAATTGTTTTCTCATGTGATTTTTATTTGATAATTTTGATAAATTGTTATCACTTTTTAAGAAAAGAATTATTACAACCTTTGAAATTTAATTTTTTATTCAATTTTTCACTATTTGAAATAATCCCATTTGAGAAAAAAATGCATTGTTAAATTTTAGAAAAAATTTTTTTTTTAGTAGTAGTAGTAGTACTGTTTGGCTATTGACCACGTGGTCCTTCCGCTGTGTGATTTGTGTGTGTGTGTAAATGAGCTTGTTACTTTAAAGGATCGCCCCCCTCACTATAAAGCACCATTAATTGTATCCCAATGGTGAATGGTACCGGTCACCCATCCAACTACTGACCCGAACCAACGTTGCTGCACGTCAGTTCGGGGCCGTAACCGGCGAGTTTTTTTTTTTAATTTCAAATATATTTAGGCAAATTTGCACTGTTTTAATTAAGTTTAAAAGTGTTTTTAGAATGTTTTCAGCTGTATTTTATCAAAATTCAATTGTTTTTTTTTTTCTATTAAAGTTTTTAATTCTACTTGGTAAAGTTTTTTCTATTGTTCTAAGGATTAAATTAATATGAATGTATTTTTAGAGTCTTACAACTACTTTTTGAAATAAAATTCAGTTACTTTTTTTGAAACTCTTTGTAACAGATTTTTTAATTAAGTTAAATTCAATTGTTTTTTTATAATATATAATTGTTTTTTCTCAGTAAATGTCTTTTTTGTACTGTTTTTAAGTAATTCTCATTTGTTTTTTTTTCTTTATAAAATTTTTACAATTTAAAAAGAATAGTGATTTTATTAACCTTTTATGTTATTGGATTTAATTTTCTTATTTAACTTTTAGATATTTGATATTTTTTTACTGTTATATTTTCGAAGAAGTTTTTAATTCCAACTACATATATTTAAGCAAATTGTAACTGCTTTTATTAAATAAGTTTTAAAATGTTTTTTTTATTTCCCAATTTTCGTTTTCAACAGTTATCTCTTATCAAATTTTATCTATTTTTTTGGTAAAATTCCTTCAACTGTTTTAAGGATAAGATTAATGTGCATTTTTAGAAAATTTAGAACTGATGTTTCGAAATAAAATCCCTTCTTAACTGATTTAATAGATTTGCATTTGTTTCTTTTCCTGGTTAAATATTTTGACATTCACAAAAAAGCAGTTACAATTCTACCATAAATCAAGTATGTCTCTAGAATCTTCAATAGAAAACATAAATTCAGCTATAAAACAGTTGAAATTTGAAAAAAGATGCAACTCTGATAGATGTGAAAAAAATATATTTTTGTATAAAAAAACCTGGAATGGTACCTATTTCTTAGCTGTGAGTACAATAATCCATGAGAAAATTAGGCACCTATGTATTTTAATTTGAACCATATTTTACCACCACAATGATTATATTTAATATAAATGAGTTTTCATTGACTTATTTAATAAATAAGATGTAACTTTATTGATTTTGTTATTTTAAAGTGTAAAATGAAGATATTAAAAAACTATTGGTATATTGTAAAGTTATAAATTGACAGATGATATAGTCTAGATCAATTTTAAAACGTATTTTTATGAATTTATACCTTCCATAATTGTTTTTATCTATTTTTATTTGGTTTAAATGTTTTAATCTATTGTTAATAATTGAAGTTGTTGAATAAACAAACCATCAATCAATTAAAAATAGAATGGAACATAGACGTACAAGTTAAAAATATGGTCCATTTGGACTAGCTACCAGCAGTCTTTCTGTCCTCAAATTGCAAGTCACATGCAATCATTGTATTGTGACAAACATGAGAAAGGATGTATCAATTTATTTCAAGTACAAATTTGTTGACTTGTTTCAAGAAAATAATTTACTTGCCAGGAAATATCTATTATATCTTATAATTTAGCTATAATTTATATTTAACTTATTCTAATATGATATATCCTTTATTTCTATAATATTAGTTTTAAGTTAATAAAAAAATTTAAGAATACATTTATAATTAAAAATGCACTCTCATATTATTATCAAATAAATATTGTAACTTAATAAAATACTGACACAGTATATGGCTTCAAAAACTTTTTTATTATTCTACAACAATGTTTCACAGTGGCTTCGTCACGTAGGTGAAAAATAATTATTGTATTATTGAATATTGTAATGTTAATTTATAGTATTAATCATATGAAAAGGATCATTCACAAAAATATTTTGATTGAATGTTAACAGCTATGGTAATGGATAGGCTTTCTGGAGGGACATTTTTATTAACCATACTTTATTGCAAATTTATTAATAAAAGACTAATAGCCGTAGAATATAATTAGCAAAAAAAATAGCTTCGTCTATTTTTGATATGTATAATAGATCAGTTAGGTTGCTACATAAAATGTATTAAAATAAATATAAATGAATTACATCGGTTAAAGCTAAAAATTGTATGAAAATATATCATATCTCTTCTTACACATACTATTTTATATGTAATGAAACACTAATACACGATGTGTGTGTTATAAAAACAAAGTTTAAGTGTTTTATTATAACTCAACATGTATACTTCTTACGTTCAAAATATAATTTTAAAGTATTAACAATCTCAATACTTATCACTGATAATTTCAACTAATTTAAGTAAACTAAACAAATTTCTCTATCAATAAGTAAATTCAACGATATCAGAAATAATTATAAATAACATTTTTATTGTAGTAAATTCTGCACAATTAATTACTGAAGGCAGAAAGGCTAATTGTCAATAGCCGATTGATAAATCTCATATAAATTTGTAATTGTTTAGTAAATATTTTTTTGTTTCGTTATATTTTATATGAGTCTGTCAATAAAGATGATTGTGTATATATTTACTGAATGATGTACGGATTGTACAAACTTACCACCAGATAAATATTTAACACTAACAAAATTGCAAACTACGGGCAAGCGTAATCCATCGTGTGGCAGGCAAAGCATCATCGAGCAAGCGACAACTACACAGCGTGTAAGAAATTAGTGCGAGCACACGTACATTTAATGACCTCGAAGCAGACCGGGTACAACTGGTACTGAAAGGAATCGCGGTGTATTAAGTAGCTATCGAGCACTCCAAAGCCCATCTCTCCACACTCTCTCTCACCCAAGACAACCACACAAACTAGGTTAGGTTCCTTACGATCGTTTTTCCACACTGTGTGCACCGGGGACTCGCCTCCTTCCAGTCCCATCGTATTATTTTTATCTCTTATCTGGGGGGGTAATTGAATAAACACGCGCGTTATCAGACGGCCGGCGGGGGCATCTTCACCCTCCGTTGTTGACACTGGGCGGACGTGTCGGAATCCGGAACTGTCATTTTTATTTCGGTGGAATTTCGCTCCGTCCCACTACGAAACTAATTATAATTGTGTTTGTTTACAGATGTGCTCGATTACGGTTACGGTTGATTGATATCGCGAACAATTAATAACGGGAAATGGGAGGCGATACGATGGGGACATGTGTGCATTAATTGATAACATTTTTTTTTCATAGGAAATTGCCTTCACTGATTAGGTTTATCTTTATGTGAAACACTTTGCGCAGTACCCGGAAATTGCGGCGATATTGAATTTGAGGAGTGTTCAATTTTCGAAAATTATTTTACTAAAAAAATTTCGTTGAAAAAAAATACGTTATCTAAGTTGGTATATAAGTATATAAATATTTGGGAAACTTATTATCAAAGCTATATAAAAAACTAATAATGTAGTAACTTAAAGCTGCGTTCTGACAGCATGAGTAATTTAGTAACTAAACGTGTTTACTTTACGATAAACAACAATGATCATATTCAGTTTTTTATTTTAAAACTTGTTAATTATTTTGTGCTGATGAAAGCCTTTCTAATTAATTCTTAATATGGCCTCAGATCTTTAACAACTAGAGGATTTATTCAATCAAAACTGACTGTTAAATTACATTACTCTTGTTTTTTTGGTTTAAAAATAATAAATAATACCATTAATTGAAATATTTTAATCAACATTAATATTTTAACACTGAGTTATATTAAATTGTCTCAAATGAATGTGTATGTTCATGATGATGTTATTTTTGTTTCAATATAATATTGTTCTTATGTATTACTGCTTGAAAATTTTTAATTAATTCAATAATTGGATCTTTTCTTAGTTGTATCGTTTCTTCACACTTTATTTTATAATGTTTAGAAATATATTTTAAGTGTTAAGCACTCATTATCAACAACAGCGTGCAACAGTATTATTTATATTGATTAAACTCAAACACAAACATCGAAGATAAAATGAAGTTTCAAATATCCAATTTTTTCGTGTAACATATTTGGAGCACCATTTCAATTAAGATTTTTTCTTTTTATTAATACCACATTCATGTTCGATCTGTGTAAATCTTTACTTTCAATGTTTTAAATTTATATAATCAATGACTAAAATATAACATACATCTAACACTTACTTAGAATACGATAATTTATTATTTTAGTAATTTCTTTGTCCCAAATAAAAAGCTTCAAGATTAAAGTAATTGTTTTACAGAACATATTCAGAATTATTGGATAAAAATAAGACAAATATTTAGGCAATAAATGAGTATAATGTAATGCTGACGAAAAATAGTTAATTTCATTATTTAGGTTTCTTAAATATGTTTAAAATTTTGATACAGTAATTAGTGTTTTAATAGTGTTTATAATTCTCCTGAACCGATCTGAAAACAAAAACTGTATTGTAAATGTGCACTTTTAAATAAAAAATACAATTATTTTTAAATAAGAAAAAACATTAGAGCTTTTATAATACTATAGAGTTTAAAGTAAAGTGCGTATTTGGTTGCCTATAAATACCAAAAGCACTAACATGTTAATTACTTTCAAGCACAGTATAGTCCAATAATAATCCATTGGGACTAAAGTACTACAAAATAAATATTATATATTGATTAAGTTAAAATTCATTTTCTATTAAATATTTTTTTAATTCTATTTTAAATCTACTTTCTGTAATTATACTTTTGATTTCATTTGGCAATTTATTAAACATCTTCACGCGACGTACATTTGTAAACTTTCGAAGAGGGAAAGTCTATGCGGGAGATATGCATATTTATTGTGCGTATGGTTGGATACATATCATTAATGATTTAGATTTATCAAATAAATGTGAATTATTTATATTAGTTGAAGCTAAGAAGAAAAAATGAAAGCAATACTTAAACTATTTTACATTTTTCATTCCACTTCATATACATATAATTTTAATTTAAGCAATGTATGTGTGTGTAAATGAGTTTGATAAGTCAATTATATTTTCTAAGAATGTCTAAAAATTAGTTAATTAGTCTTTTCAAATATTTTGTTTGTAGTTTTTCAATTCTAACACTAAGTAAAAATTCAACCTTATTATCTCTGACACACATTATTGATTCTTAACTCACAATATCAAATGTAAATAAATATTAAATTTAGAAATACATCTGTGATTTCTACAATGCTAGCCATTTACAATTAGAATGTATGTTTTGTTGCCTGCAAATATATTTAGATTTGATAAGAATATCTTAAATTCTAAAATAGCAATTGATATTTTTAAATATTATATAAAACTCCAGACTACTTCAAATAAAATTTACTCCTATATAGATATATAGGGGAAGTATTGTTTTCGTGCATGAAAATGTCCGTGGGCGCTGTATCTCAAAAACGAATGATCCAATTGAGATGAAACTTTAGACTTAAGCTTTTATCGTCAAAAATTAGAACTGAAAAGTTTTTAGTGAATATTCATAAACCGGAAGTGGATGTTTACTCGAGGCCGTTTTTTGTTTTTTCTAAATATGAAAAATTACACAACTTTTCAAACAAAAGTTAAAGAGAATGAAAATGTGAAGAATTTTTATAAAATATTTATTTCATAAAGTTCTTAACTTTCGAGAAAAAAAATAAAAATTGAAAATTTTGAAATTGTTTGCCAATTGCTAATAAACTATTAGAGTTACATGAAACTTGTATTACAAATTATTGTAAAGAATTAAAAACTGAACAAATTATTAGGAATAGCCTTTTTGCGTAAACCTCATAGTTTTCAAGAAAAATACATCACCATTTTTATTACTGTATTTATTTACTTGTTCCATTTAAAACAAAACAAGTTTAATGTTTAAGATTTTCTAACATAGATTAATTTCAATTTCTAATTCCTATAATTAGAATTTTATTATAATATTTAAAATAAATCAGTAGACAATGTCAGTACACTAAATTATGAAATTACGTAAAAATCAACTTTATTTTCTTGCCACGTATTGTTTTTACTTTTAAGCACACGATATTAAATACAATTTATTTTTAAAGTTAATTGTTTTATTTAACTACATTCATTTAAATTTAGATTACTTTGAATATTCGGTTGCCTACAATTTTCAAATGCATAATGTTGATAAAGTGCAGCCAAGAAGAGGAATAATTAAAATTAAAAGGTTTTTTGTTTTACTTATTCGTTCGTTCTTAATTTATAAGAAAAAAATTGAGATTTTATAGTAATCTTTGACATATTTTACGACGAAATGATTATTTGCTATTTACAAATTTTTTGAAGAAAGAAGACTCAATAATTTGCATTTAATAGTGTAGTGCA
Organism: Ontholestes murinus; assembly: GCA_963969525.1. Classification (NCBI taxonomy): domain Eukaryota; kingdom Metazoa; phylum Arthropoda; class Insecta; order Coleoptera; family Staphylinidae; genus Ontholestes; species Ontholestes murinus. The sequence continues at coordinate 10,852,454 of OZ018387.1, read as the reverse complement.
TCTTCAAGTAACTAGACAATCATTAAACTATTAGTATTTTTCTTGGATCTTACTTAGTTTGATCAAGATTACCTTGTAGTAGAAACTAGTCACTGAAAATAAAGTTTAAAGTGGTATAAAAAAGTAAAAGTGTTTTCTTTATTCTTAATTAGTATTTTTGTTTAAAATTAATGTGTGACCAGATTAATTTTTGCACTACATAAAAATATAATTTTATTACCTTTATTTCACATTTTTTTATGATGACCTCCCAGTTTTAAATACAATTAATTTTAAAATTAAAAATATTGCTTTTGCAATGGTATTTATTTAAATAAGATATTACCGTAAAGGTGCCATCTATTGTCTAAGCGCTGTACTAGATTCCTGCATGAGTGAATAACTACCCACAAACGAAGGGAATTGCCAACAAAGACAAGGAACAATAATTAATCAACGTGCGTACTTGGTTGCCTATAAAATATAAATGCATCAACATGATAATAACAAACGGACAGAAAAGGGAAGGGGTGGAAAATAACGTATTTTTAAATTCTAGTATTTATTAGTTCTAAATATGTGAAAAATGTAATTTTAATTTAGATTAAAATTCTAAAATTTTTACAATGGAAGAAAATGGTGTTTTAAATATTTTATTTAAAATAAATCTTCAAAACTGGTATCAATTCTGAAGAATGAAGAATGAAGTCCGCTTATAATTCCTGTGCTTAAAATTAAGTGTATTGTTTACGTATGTGCCTATCTATATATTGTAAATTGTATTCAAAATATCAGCATTTTCTTCACAAATTTGTGTATATTTGTTTGCCTATCAATGTCAAATTCATCGACAAGTTAAATACAGCGATTGATATTTTTACTTTTTTTCAAAAATAAATGTTCAAAACTGAGTAAAAATTTAATTTATTACATTTGTTACATATTGTTTACTTGCAAATATTTATTACAATTAATTTTAAACTAAATATTATTACAATATAAATAAAAACAAGTTTTGATTTGTACATGTATGCATTTTATAATGCCATCAATCTAATATAATGTCAGTTTTATATCAGAGCAAAACTATAATGAGCGCAATTCAGTCGCTTTTTGTAAGTAAAATAAAGCCAAAATTGCAATGAGTAGTCTGCGAGTATAATCAGATGAAGATCTTAAAATGCAGCATTGGACTGGAGTAGAAGAACGTTCTGCCGAGTGAATTCCCTCCCCGGATCACTTACGTCAAAATTATAAGTATTTATTTTTATCTATCTAATTCGTAATATATTTATTTAATGTAAGAAGATCAAAGTATAAAATACAAATACGAATACAAATTTATGTCCAAATGATCGTGTATATTTGGTTGCCTAATAAATCTAAATACAACAGATTAAATACAGATGTTAAGATTTAGTTTAAAATCGCGTTAATTCTGATATTACGTACAAATATTGAACACAATTGCCTGTGCTGTTTATTATTTATTAAAGGCAGACAATATTAAATATAATTTTACATTAAAAATTTAAATTGTTTAATCGTTTGTCTGCTGTTAATAAATTTTCAATGTCACTAATGTCCACAATAACTGAAATGATGTATGATATTATGGTACTTATTAATAATAAATTTCATTCAAATCAAATAAAGCGTTCAATTGTTATAAACAAAAGAAATAAAAAATTTTGAAACTTTGAAGCCAAATTCCGGCTTAACCGTAAATTTTTGGATATAGATAAGTTGCGTTAAATCGTCATATTTTGACCTCAGGAATCTATGGTCCAGCCATTTCCCCGCATTAACGGGACACCCTGTATATTAAAATATAAAATGTATATAAATTTGTTATTATTATATTTTTTTATATGCATTTTTATGCATCTTAATAAATTACTACTACTATAACTTTAGATAATTCAATTTGAAAGTTTCAATTTGTGATTGTGACTGTAATTACTTTTTTCTAGTCGCAGTATATCTGCCTTTTCTAATTATGTTATAAATTTAACATCGGTATTGATCCTTAATATTCAAAACATATAAATATTATTTATTTTCATCGGAGTGTCAAAGCAGGAAAAATAAAAAATTGACTCACCAAGTTATGATATTATGATACTGAGTAAAAACCTAACTTTATTGTCCTTGTTGAAAATTGTTGAATTCTAAACTCACAATAAATTCAATTAATTTAAATTTCAATTCAATTCAATTTATTTTAATTTCAATTGATAAAACACGTTCAAATTTTAATTTGAAGAAGCTACTCCTTAGACCATAAAAGCCTATAGACACGCCCTAACCCGAATGTGGTGAAGCCAACATAACTGGCGCGATGTGACGTCACGTGTGGGCAAGAACACAAATAGAAATATGCTTCGTATTGGAAGTGGGAACGAAATAAATTTTTTTATTTACTTAAAGTAATTAATCTTGTGCAGGGAAGTTGTTGAAACATGTTCAGTAAATATATTTAGCAAATTTTATTTACTGTGCATGATTATTAAAACAAACAGTGCTATTTATTAATTTTATTATCTTAATACCTATACAGTATAGACGTATTAGGAAAAAATAAAGACTGCAAAATATATTACTTCATTATAAAATATATTTTAAGTAGAAAGACAAACATTTATTAAATAAAATGAAAAAAAATACTCTGTAATGCACGGCAGCGAACACAATTGCTTTATTTATTTATTGGTCAGAAAACAAAATTACATTACACTACATTACCACCAACTCCTCAAATGCGACAAAAGGGTTAAATGTCCCTATTACCTCATCAACATTTCATGAAAATATTTAAAACTGTTCTCGAGATATAGCCCGGTAACACTTTAAAAGAACTCATCCTGTTTATCATCTTATTTCGAGGTTATGCATATGAAACTTTTATTTAAAAGTAAATACTTACAGGTGAAATGATATATCTGTACCACGTTTATATCGTTCTGTACAATTATAAGCACTGCATGATTGCATCATAATTGCAACTCGTAGAAAACAACGATTTTAAGATAAAAACCAAATGAAAACACCCGGGAAACAAAGACACAAACTTGTGCTTGCGTGACGTCACGTGTGGGCACTGCTCCTCATGTTGGCTTCACTTCGTAGTACGCGAGATATAGCTAACGGCGCGTCTATAGGCTTCTATGGTCTAAGAGCTACTCGTTCTACAATAATGTTTAAATTAACTTGTATGTTTGGTTGCCTATAATACTAATACATACATCAACACCTTTCAAATTTGTAATAATTACGATCGCCTGATAATTTCTAAATTGTGTTTTGCGTGTACTTATGAGTGTTTAACACTATGAAGGATTGCTTCGTTACTTTATAGGGTCAATAATTGTATCAATGGCGAGTGGTACTATTGCAATAAGGTAAACATTTTAAAAGTAATATAGTAGTACTTTTTCTAATATCATTTTACCATTAATATTATATATAATTTAAAATTATATATATTTTCATTTAATTTTAGTCGCTTATGTATGGGGCTCTATCTTTAATTGCAAATGGGAAGATTGTTTCAGGATTCCTACAATTGGTTAATAACAGATGGCGCGTAGCAAAACTAAATTTAAAAAAATGTTATTTTTACAATCTGTACAATAAACCGCCTATAAATTAATTGATTGGAGGGTGGATTATATATAATTTAAAATTAAGAATTAATTTGTTTGTATAACAATTAATTTTTGTCGCTTATGTATGGGGCTCCATCTTCAATTGCAAATGGGAAGTTTGTTTCATGATTCCTACAATTGGTTAATAACAGATGGCGCGTAGCAAAACTAAATTTAAAAAAATGTTATTTTTACAATTTGTACAATAAACCGTCTATAAATTAATTGATTGAAGGGTGGATTATATATAATTTAAAATTAATAATTAATTTGTTTGTCTAATAATTAATTTTTCATTTAATTTTAGTCGCTTATTTATGGGGCTCCATCTTTAATTGCTAATGAGAAGTTTGTTTCATGATTCATACAATTGGTTAATAACAGATGGCGCGTAGCAAAACTAAATTTAAAAAAATGTTATTTTTACAATTTGTACAATAAACCGCCTTTAAATTAATTGATAGGAGGGTGGATTATATATAATTTAAAATTAAGAATTAATTTGTTTGTCTAACAATTAATTTTTCATCTAATTTTAGTCGCTTATGTATAGGGCTCCATCTTCAATTGCAAATGGGAAGTTTATTTTATGGTTCCTACAATAGGTTAATAACAGATTTTGCGCGTAGCAAAACTAAATTTTCAAAAATGTTATTTTTACAAATTGTACAATAAACCGCCTATAAATTAATTGATCGGAGGGTGGATTACTTTTCCCACCTTAAATTTATATTTGTTTTTATTTCAATCAATGAGTGACAGCGATTTTTCAAAATTCTATTGTCAATTATTCATTTCTTCTCAAAATTAGTAATCCTATATCCTTAGTGGAAAATCAGATTATATCTAATCCAATTATTAAAATACTTATCATCATATATCACCGTTGTCGGAGTTGTGTTTAGATAATTATATAGAAAACAATGGTAACACTTTCTTTCACATTTTTTTTTTAATTTTGAGAAAGAAAGTGCTACCATTGTTTTCTGTGTAATTATCAAATCTATCTTCAAGTAACTCTCAAAACCAGGTTTCTGTTGCTGTGTAGAGTATACGTCGTTTTTTTTTGAAAATCAGGGTTTCTACAACACTGATAAGTGAATAGCTTTCGTAAGTTTTTTGAATCTGTAGATATATCTCCATTTAATAATATTAACTTTTTCCTAAGCTCATCTACATTTTCTATTTTAATTTTTCCAATGTTTAGGCTGATTTAGTCCTTAAATTTCTTACAAAGCTTCCAATTAAGTAATCCTCTAATGATTATAAATTATCTGCTTTTCTTTTCAAAGGCTGTATTGTTTTATTCTGCTAAAAACTTGTAAACATCTACAAAAACTGAAAGTTCCATCCATTTTTTGTCCACCACATATTATGAAAATACCGTGTGTTCAACAATGTTTGTTAGGCGTTTGAATTTCCCACTCATTAAAAAAACTTTTAAGGTTGGTACTTATCAGTGGCAGGACTTGAGGGAATTTAGAGAAATGAAAAATGTTTTAATTTTATTTTTCTATAACATATGTTCAAAGTGTTGCCCATTTTGATCCGAAGACATTTATTTATTTACGTTAAAAAATTTTCAGGTCTTCTGACATGTACCCAGCGTTGTCTGTGATGATAAACATCAGAGCGATTTCTTCGGACTCACATCTATTCTTTGGTGAATATCTGCAATGATTGCTTCCTTAAGGACAGTGGACCGGCCTGTAGATTTTCCTTTGGAAACGTTGCCGATTTCATGGAATCTCTTAAGAATTCGGCGAACATATTGCAAAAAGTAGGTGAGGCCGAACTTAAGATCAGGAAACTGCTCATGAAATTGTTCTTCACATTGTTGAGAATAATAATTACAATTTCCTTCTATGTTGCGTGTTCCCGTTCAAAAATATGCTTCAGTAATAAACTTGTTATGGACCTCAATGAATGTCACTTCTAACCTAAAATCTCATTGCATATGTTAATGTGGTAATTTTTTTATTTACCAACGAAATTTATGTAGTAGGATTATGGTAAAAAACGTAAAACGTAAAACTGAATATAAAGCAATAACACTTGACGCACGGACGCAAATGATCAAACAAACAAATTCGCAGGCAAGATACCAACATTGTAATAAAAATGAATAAGACGCGCCAAATTCAAACGCCTATCAAACATTATTGATCGCAGTGTATTTTGTGTGATCAAAACTATATAAAATCGTATATGATTTTGAACCGAGCAATTGGGTGAAAAATCTAGTTATAATTACATATAGGCTTGATAAATTTAACCTTACCTTTAATGTTTCTGTGCGATAATTCTACCTAGAAATATCAAAACATAGGAAAATAAAAAAATGATCATAGAATAAGTAAATGCTGGAAACTTTTATTTGCAGGTGAAAAGAAGAATATACAAGAGTAAAGCAAACAGGTAAATATGATATCCCTATTGTTTCATGTTGTATGTATACGAAGTCTAATTAATATTTACAAAACACCAGCAGTGGTATTAATAGTTATACACTATACCACATTTGTGTATATCGCAGAAACAGTAAAGAATAGGAAACTCGCCTTGATATGAACATTTTTTTTACTACAACTAGTAATACCACCAAAATAATAATAATAATAATAATAATCTCACCAACCATAGGAACGTACCAATAACAAACAAACAATTATCTTCAGTCATAAAACTCAATCATAATCGCCTCAACCGACAAACAATAACATATCCGTAAACATGTAATTGGCAACAACGATATATACATAAATTTTTGGCTAAATTTGGACGTCAACTGACACTTCATAAGCTTAACAGTGTTTTATCTTTTGCGAAGGCATTAATGCACGCCAGCACAGGAAGAATATATATATTTATTTATTCATTACGTTTTTTTTTGTTCCATATTTATATATATATTTCAATGTTTATGTACACGCGGGGCCTTTACCGCAGGCCCCCAATAAAATACCCTACACTTATTTCATACATGTTTATCTAATATTTTTTTTAAAGCTATGCAGCAATTTTTATTTTAAGTTAATGACTCGGAATCAAACCCGACGCCGACATTCGAACTCTGCACCGCAAATATTGAGGCCATTTGAATTCGAGTCATGCTTAATACATAAACAAACTCAAATGGCAGTATTTCTACTATTTTTTTTTTGATATATATATATATTTTTTTCATCAAATTCATCTTTAATCGACATTACAAAATAAAACGGGTTCACATTTATATTTATATGTTACGTATATAATATATATGTATATAGAGAGTTGAATGTTTCGACCCCATCGAAAAATACTTCCAATATTTCAATCTGGTTTTTTTGTTTTTCTTTTATACATAAACTTATCCTATATAAGTAGTGTTTTTTTTTTGTGCGGAGTTGTGCAGAAGTTGGAAATATGTTTAAGCTGTTTGTTTGTTTTAATCTCCAATTAGGATCTTAAATATATTTTAATGAAATTAATTTGAAATTGTTAATAGCAGAAGTGTATTAAAATATTGCCCTAAAATAATATGATCCTAATCATTATCATCATCATCATCATCACCTGTACTCTGGTTTTAGCCTAAAGATTATGATGATTTTATATTATTGAAATTATGGTTATTAGAATATAAACTTAACTATTTTTTGTTTGAATTTGGATTAGTTAAATTTTGTCAACATAATATGTAAATAGTAATGTTTAGATCATTTAGACATTGCTTTTTTTGATCTTATTACTAATGCACAATCAGCAAAATCAGAAACGAGCTTTTTCTTTTTTTCTTGGCTCTAGCATAGTCACTACTAATTGGCCACTTTAGTTCTACAGCGTTTAACATGACCTTGAGATTTTTCAGGTTTTCTTATGGCTTCTATCTAGAGTTATAGTATTGGCTATACAAAATCTCCAACTTTTAGGATGACCTACAAGGAGATTATTCGATATTTCAAATGTTACTTCTTTTCTTAAAAGGCTTGAGCCATTTTCTCTCTACATGTTAGCAGTAGCCAAGAGTTACTAGCCATATTACTTCATATAATTTCTTATAAAATTTTTGTTTCACAGTTGGCACAATTTTCTCTTTAAATACTGCGACTCATTCTTTTATAGACTCTTGTCATTTTAAATACTTCAAATAAAATTAAATAAACTTTGATTATCACACACACTATTACTCTTAGTGACTATAGTTTATTTAATTTAAAGTTCTTGTCATTTTTATTGTTCACTCGAGTTTTTAAGGTGACCTCGAGATTATTATTTTTAAAAATATTCACAGGAGCATCTGCTATAACTGTTTTCAGATGTTTTTCTTTTCGACGTGCAAGCTACGATTCCTTTTTTTTTTGTTAATTTTTTGTCTAAAATTCTTAGCTCTAGGCCACAATTTTAGCTTAACATTTTTTTGCTTCTTCTATTATCAAAATAATTATTTACAACAGTTCTTCGACTTTTTAAGATGACCTCGAGTTTGTTCGGCATTTCAGTTACTTCCACTCGAGTTTTTAAGATGACCTTGATTGAAATTTTTCAGTATTATAGATGTTTCTAGCTACAGTTAAAATAATTAACTACAACAGTTCCTTGACTATTGAGATGACCTTGAGTTTGATCGGCCTTTCAATTATTTTCACTCGAACTTTTAAGACGACCTTGAGATTGTTCAGTATTACAGGTGTTTTTAGCTACAGTTAAAATAATTAACTACAATAGTTCTTCAACTTTTGAGATGACCTCGAGTTTGTTCGGCATCTCAATTACTTCCACTCGAGTTTTTAAGATGACCTTGATTGACATTTTTCAGTATTATAGATGTTTCTAGCTACAGTTAAAATAATTAACTACAACAGTTCCTTGACTATTGAGATGACCTTGAGTTTGATCGGCCTTTCAATTACTTTCACTCGAGCTTTTAAGACGACCTTGAGATTGTTCAGTATTACAGATTTTAGGATGACCTTCAGATTACAGATGTTTTTTTTCTTATGTATTTACGAACAGTAAAATATTCACAGGAATATTTTGTATACTATTTCCTAAGAAGACTTGGTATTTTTTTTCTTTTCGGCGTTTAAGCTATGATTCTTTTATTTTTGTTAATTTTTTGTTTAAAGGTTAAACTAAATTTCTTAGGTCTCTCTCTAAAATCTCTTCAAAATAATTAACTGCAACAGTTCTTCGATTTTTCAAGATGACCTTGAGTTCGTTCGGCATTTCAATTATTTCCACTCGAGCTTTCAAGTTGACCTTCAGTTTGTTCAGTATTACATGTGTTTCTAGCCACAGTCAAAATAATTAACCAAAATAGTTCTTCGACTTTTAGGATGACCTTGAGTTTGTTCGGCATTTCAATTATTTCCACACGAGCTTTTAACATGACCTTCAGATTGTTCAGTAGTAAAAATGTTTCTTTTCTCTTGTATTTACATACACAGGAATATTTTCTATACTATTTCCTAAGAAGGCTTATTTTTGAAGTTCCAACTTTGATTCCTTTGTTTGGTTAATTTTTTGTGAGTAGGTAAACTTAAATTTCTTGGGTCTCGGTCACAATTTTAGCTAAACATTTTGCTGCTTCTTTAACAAATAATTCAAAATAATTGACTACAACAGTTCTTCGACTTTTAAGATGACCTCGAATTTGTTCGGCACGTCAATTATTTCCACTCGAGTTTTTAAGATGACCTTGAGTTTGTTCAGTATTACAGGTGGTTCTAGCTACAGTCAAAATAATTAACTACAACAGTGCTTCGACTTTTGAGATGACCTCGAGTTTGTTAGGCATTTTAGTTATTTTCCCTCGAGCTTTTAAGATGACCTTGATATTGTTTAGTATTACAGATGTTTCTAGCTACAGTCAAGATAATTAACTACAACAGTTCTTTGACTTTTCAAGATGACCTCGAGTTTGTTCGGCATTTCAATTATTTTCACTTGATTTGATCTGTTAAGATGACCTTGAGATCTTTTAGTATTACAAATGTCTCTTTTCTTAAGTATTTACGAGTAGTGGTGATCTTCTTTTTGCAAATATTCACAGGAACATTTGTTATAACTATTTCCTAAGAAGGCTTGGTTTTTTTTTCTTTTCGACGTTCAAACTATAATTCCTATTTTGTTAATTTTTTTTTTCATTTTGTTGCTTCTTTAATTGACTCTAGCTAAAGTCAAAATAATTATCTACAACAGTTCTTCGACTTTTTAAGATGACCTCGAGTTTGTTCGGAATTTCAATTTTAAGGTGATCTTAAGATTGTTCAGTATTACAGGTGTTTCCAGCTGCAGTCAAAATAATTAACTACAACAGTTTTTCGACTTTTAAGAAAACTTCGAGTTTGTTCGGCATTTTACTTATTTCCACTGAAGCTTTTTAGGATGACCTTGAGTTTGTTCTTCATTACTTTTGTTTCTAGCTATAGTCAAAATAATAAACCACAACAGTTCTTCGACTTTTCAGGTGACTTCGAGTTTTTTCGGCAATTCAATTATTTCCACTCGAGCTTTTAAGATGACCTTGAGATTGTTTAGTATTACAGATGTTTCTAGCTACAGTTAAAATAATTAACAACAATTGTTCTTCAACTTTTGAGATGACCTTGAGTTTGTTTGGCATCTCAATTAATTTTACTCGAGATTTTTAGATGACCTTGTGATTGTTCAGTAGTACAGATATCTCTTTTCTCATGTATTTACAAACAGAGGTGATCTTCTTTTAATAATATTCACAGGAATATTTGCTATAACTATTTCCTAAGAAGGCTTAGAATTTTTTTCTTTATGACGTTCAAGCTACGATTTTTTTTGTTAATTTTTTGCTTGAAAATAAACTTAAATTTCTTAGGTCTCGGCCAACATTTTAGCTTACCATTTTGCTGTTTCTTTAATTGACTCTAGCTACAGTCAAAATAATTAACTACAACATTTCTTCAATTTTTCAGGATGACCCTAAGTTTGTTCGGCATTTCAATTATTTCCAATCGAGTTTCTAAGATGACCTTGAGATTGTTCAGTATTACAGATGTTTCTTTTCACATGGATTTACGAACAGTGGTGATTTTCGTTTTGAAAATATTCACAGAAACTATTTCCTAAGAAGGCTTGGTATTTTTTTTTCGAAGTTCAAGCTACTATGCCGTTTTTATAAATTTACCATTTTAGCTTATCGTTTTGCTGCTTCTTTAATTGACTCTAGCTACTGTCAAAAAAATCAACTACAACAGTGCTTCGACTTTTGAGATGACCTCGAGTTTGTTTGGCATTTCAATTATGTCCACTCGAGTTTTTAAGAGGACCTTGAGATTATTCAGTATTGCAGGTGTTTTTAGCTGCAGTCAAAATAATTAACTACAATAGTCCTTTAACTTTTGAGATGACCTGGAGTTTGTTTGGCATCTCAATTAATTCCACTAGAGATTTTAAGATGACCTTGAAATTACAGATGTTTTTTTCTCATGTATTTACGAACAGTGGTGATCTTCTTTTTGCAAATATTTACAGGAACATTTGCCGCAACTATTTCCCAAGAAGACTTGATATTTTGTTCTTTTCGACGTTCAAGCTATGTTTCAATTTTTTTTTGTTAATTTTTTGCTTGAAGGTAAACTTAATTTTTTTTTTGAGATGACCTCGAGTTGTTTCGGCATTACAATTATTTCCACTCGAGCTTTTAACATGACCTTCAGATTGTTCAGTAGTAAAAATGTTTCTTTTCTCATGTATTTACGAACAGTGGTGATCTTCGTTTAGATAATATTCTCAGGAATATTTTCTATACTATTTCCTAAGATGGCTTGTTTTTGAAGTTCCAACTTTGATTCCTTTATTTGGTTAATTTTTTGTGTGTAGGTAAACTTAAATTTCTTGGGTCTCGGTCACAATTTTAGCTTAACATTTTGCTGCTTCTTTAACTAGCTACAGTCAAAATAATTGACTAAAACAGTTCTTCGACTTTTAAGATGACCTCGAGTTTGTTCGGCATGTCAATTATTTCCACTCGAGTTTTTAAGATGACCTTGAGTTTGTTGAGTATTACAGGTGTTTCTAGCTACAGTCAAAATAATTTACTACAACAGTTCTTCGACTTTTAAGATGACCTCGTGTTGATCGTATTTTTGCAAATATTCACAGGAACATTTGCCGCAGCTACTTGCCAAGAAGGCTTGGTATTTTTCTTTTCTTTTCGACGTTTAAGCAACGATTGATTTTTTTGTTGTTAATTTTTTGCTTGAAAATAAACTTAAAATTTTTTAGGACTTTCACACGATTTCAGCTTATCATTTTGCTGTTTCTTTAAATGACTCTAGCTACAGTCAAAATAATCAACTACAACAGTGCTTCGACTTTTCAGATGACCTTGAGATTGTTCATTATTGCAGGTGTTTCTAGCTACAGTCAAAATAATTATTTACAACAGTTCCTCGACTTTTGAGGTGACCTTGAATTTGTTCGGCATTTCAATTATTTCCACTCGAGAATTCAAAATGACCTTGAGATTGTTCAGTATTACAGATGATTATTTTCTAATGTATTTACCAACACTGGTGATCTTCTTTTTGTAAATATTTACAGAAACATTTGATATAACTATTTCCCAAAAATTTCTTTTCGAATTTTAAGCTACGATTCCTTTTCTTTTGTTAATTTTTTGCTTGAAAATAAACTTAACTTTCTTAGGTCTTACGAATAGTGGTAATTTTCGTTTTGATAACATCTACAGCAACATCTGCTATAACTATTTCCTAAGAAGGCTTAACATTTTTTTTATTTCGAAAAAGCTCTTTTTTAGTTAATTTTTTCTCTTTGAAAATAAACATAAATTTCTTAGGGTTTTTAGAATTTTCATTAAGTCTTGCTTTCAGTTTAGAGTGGACACCATTTCCCTTTTCATTTTGTTGCTCGTTTAGTTGACTCTTGCCACTGTCAATATGTATTGACTACAACGGAACTTTAGTTTTTAAGATGACCTTGAGTTTTTTCGGTATTTCAATTATTTCTTTTCTTCTCGTGTATACAAATATGGAGGTGATAGTATTTTTGAAAATATTTACATGGAAATATCTACTACAACTATTTCTATCAATCGGTGGTGGCAGATGACCTTACAGTCAACGCCAAAAAAATACTATTTGTAGCTCTCTATTAAATTAATATGACCTTGAGATTATTCAATATATCAGATGTTTCTTTTCTCACATTTACTAAGATTGGAATTTTCTTATTGACTTTCAAGCTCTGATTAATTTTTTCTTTGAAGGCTTTCTTAGTTTTTTTATACCATCCTGTTTCTTATAGATTCTTCAATTTACTTTTCGTGTTGCAACTTTTTTCTCTTTTTATATTGTGACTACTTTGATTGATCGTTCAAATCAAGAGTTATTGTCCATAACAATTTTGTGTGTGTTCGTGCAAAATGGTGTGGCAGATGACCTTACAGTCGACACCAAAAAGAAAACTATGATTAAATTTATATGACCTTGATTTTATTCAGTATTTTAGATGTTCCTTTTCTCGCATCTATTTTTGGTAAGAAGAATTGGTATATTTTTTATTGGGTGGTTTCAAGCTCTGATTAATTGTCTTGATTTTTGGTCTGAAGGCTTTTTCTTAATTTTTTTAATGGCTTATTCAACTTTTATTTTCGTGTTGGAATTTTTTTCTCTTTTAATATTTTGGCTTCTTTGATTGGACGCTATAATCAAGAGTTATTTTTCACAACAATCTTGTATCTATTCGTGCAAAATGGTAATCTTGGTTTTAAAAATATTTCTTCTTCTATATTCTATAATTATTTCATAAGACAATGTCAAGGTGATGATATTTACTAAATGTTCTCCTTTATTAGAAGAAATTAGGATTATTTTGCTTGAACATAAGTATCCGAAGCTGAGTTCGTGTATGATGAAACAGTGAAGGATATGGCCTACAAGATAGAGTGGAAGAACATTCTTCAAGAGTGAACTCCGCCTTCTAGCTTGCTGCTGAAATTGTTTTTTTTTATGAATCATATTTCTATAGCAAGTTTAATAAAGTACTTAAAAGAATAAATAATAAGATATATTAGTTTTTTTTAAATGAAATTTAAGGTCTGATTCCTTTTCTGAATTTGTTTTTGCTTTAAGGTTTAAAGTATAGATTTCTCATGGCTCAGAGCTTTTGTTTTAGTGCTGGTACTATATTCCCATTCTCTTTATAGAATCTAGCTGCTGTCAAAAGTTATTTACCATTTTTCTTTAGCTTCTAAGGTGACCTTGAGGTTATTGGTTAACATTATTATTTTGATATTATGTTTAAGTATGGTGGTTATCTTTTCTTTAGAAAATATCGGCGATAACGATTTCTTAAGAAGCTTTTAGATATTTTCTTTTTAGCATTCATTTTTTTAATTTTTTTGTTTGAAGGTTTATTTAGATTTCTTGGGACTTTTTATTGGATCTGACTTTTGTTTTGGAGTTGGCACCATGTCATATTTATATGTCTCGACTCTTTTTACAGACTCTAGTTACAATCGCAAGATTTTGAGATGACCTTGAGATTGATTTATTTCTATATGGTAGTAATTTTGTCTTTCGGTCGTAAATATTTTTTAAGAATGCTTGATATACTTTTTTTACGTTCAAGCTTTAATTTTCAATTTGTGGATTTTTTTGTTTGAAGGTTTATTTCGTTTATTGTCGCTTGTATTTCATATGGTAGTAATCTTGTCCTTCGGCTGTAACTATTTCTTAAGAAGTGTTAATATACTTTTTTTGACGTTCAAGATCTAATTCAATCCCTCGATTTTTTTGTCTGAAGTTTTTTTTCGAGTTTTAAATTAAGTCTTACTTTTGATTTAGAGTTGGTACCGTTTTCTTTTTTCATGTTGCGTTTGATAGATTTTAGCTAGAATAAAAAATTACTAGACTAGGAAAGTAACAAGTAAAACCTTTATGGTGGTCTCATGATGGATTTCACATGGAGCGACCTAACTTTCTGCAAGCACTGGTAAAGACACCAAAAAGTTGATTACAAGATGCACATTCTGCACCGACGAGTTGGTCATGTCAATATGTCTTACAGCTACAGACAAACACAATACCTTCTTTATTTAGAAGTTCATCAATTTTCTGTGTCATTGATTCCTGGTGAAAGAAGAATTTGCTGACCTTGTTGAGACCTGGACCAAGGAGATGTTTAACTTGATCACACAGATCAAGTAAAGCATTATATTTCTTGGCTAATTTCTTTGCCAGCTTTTTGTGATTGTTCAAATTCTTCATAGCCTTAACATCCATGGTACATTATTGGCCTTGATCTCGTTATAATTCTGCTGATCTCCCAAAACGCAAATCTGCATTTTTGTACAGGGAATGTGCTTTAGTTTTACGGTGCAACTGAAGCGTTTCAGTCCTTCTGTGGATCGTAATTCTTCAGACCGATTTGTATCTCCACTGTCTTCAAGAAGTCGCTCTACTTCTCGTTTGCAATGTTCAAGATCGCGTTCACACATTCACAGAACTTGTCACGAGACACTTTAGAAGCCATCCCGACCAAATGATGTCAACATGCTCGTTGAAGTAAAAAGAATGACCTTATGTATAGTTATGATCTTGTTTCTGAAAATATCTCCAGAATTATCTGCTACAACTATTTTTTTACGAAATATTTTTTGGACATTTAAGCTCTGGTTCCAGTTATTGATTATTTATCGTTTCAAGGATTTTTTTAGATTTCTTTTAGCTTATAGAGCTTTTTTTAAGCCTTACTTTTGTTTTGAACTTGCCACCATTAACACTTTACATTTTGCTACTTACTTTTTGGCTGTAGTTGTAGCCAAGAGTTGTTTGTCATATTGTCATATCAGTTCTTCAACTTTTACGGTGACCTTGAGATTGTTCGGCATATTAGATGTTTCTGTTCTCGTCTGTTTATAATTGGTTGTGATCTTGTTTTTGAAACTATTCTCAATTATCTGCTATAAATATTTCTTACAAAGACTTAATATTTCATTTATTGACATTCAAGCTTCGATTGCTGTTTGCAATTTAAATAATGAAAGAGAAAAGAAATTACCTTTTGATTGTAACGACAGTGTAGATGATTAAAAACATTTTCGGACAGAAAATTCGAAAGCATATTCTTATATTCTAATTTAAAAAAAAGAGCTGTGTCTAAATGACAAGAAATTAGGGAGTTTTTTAATTTTTAGAAATCAAATTATTTTGTAGATAATGATAAATAAAATCAAACAATAATGTTTTTAAACCATTTGTTGGTATTGGATATGTTTGTCACGTTTCGCTAAAATCGAAAGCTTTTGGACCAAGAAAAAATTGCAGCAATGAATGATAATAAATACTAATTCGAAAGCATATTCTCATATTCTAATTAAAAAAGAGCAATGTCTAAGTAGGGAAGTCCCTTAATTTTTAGAAAACGACTTGTTTTATAGATAATTGCTAAGCAGTGATGTTAAATCTATAAAAAAAACTTAACTAATAATTTTTGTAAACCATTTGTTGCTATTGGATATGTTTTTCACGTTTACTCTTCGCTAAAATCGAGGGCTTTTTGTCCGCAAAATTGCAAAATTTTTTGCAATAAATACTACCAACTTCTATATCAACTCCACACACCATATGTATTACATAAATTTTATAAACATAGTTTATACATTGATATCGCTTAAAGCGCGTACTCTTGTAAATCCATTTTTTTTTAACTTTGATAATGTTCGCTAAGTCTTAAAATATCATCATCATCATCATCATCATCATCATCATCGTCATCATCATCATCATCATATATAATGTATATATATAAATAATACGCTAGAATACGTGTGTATACATTTTAAAAAAGAGTATACCTAAAAACTACTCGAATCCAAAAATGCAATTACGAAAAACGAGGATCATTCAAAATTTTTGTTTACTTACGACTACAGGCTACTCGCATAGGTACTTGATGGCGGGATTTTGTTTTAAGCAATGGTCCCTATTGAATTAATTTCCTTCCTCTTTATACCCATTAAGACAAGCTACAGCTACAGATAGAGAGAACAGATGTACAGAGTATTAAATTACTAGCAGGTGTTGAGTGTGTGTGTGTGGTTGGGTGAAGAAAAGTAGACGCGCGCGAAGGGTGGGGGGAGTGTGGTGGTGGTAATACTGACACCTTGGTTTTAAGGAGGTGGGGGGAGAAAACGAGATATACACACTTGCTCTTATTGTCGAAATAGAATAAGGAAACGATGTGACTAGATGAATAACAAGTGTACAGATCGACGGCTACACACTAGACACAACAATTAATTTAGAATAGCTAGTTGGCAAACGGCTTGGCTCCTCTCTGTTTTAATTTTTTTAATTTTTGGCGTCATCTGGCGGCCTACCTCTTGAAGAAGCGGAACAGGCCTTTTCCTTTGTCTGGAGGCGGAGCCATCAGCATTGGCACTTGATTTTTGTGAGTGATACGTATCTGTAATGAAAAAAAAAAAAGAACATAAATATGTATTATCAAATGTCTAAATGTTTTTTTCTTTCCATAACTATACATAAATAAAAGAATTATTGATAAAGCTTTAGAATTAAAACGGTATTGAGAAAACAATTACCATATTGCTAAATCGATTAAAGTTAAGGGAAATTAATTTACTCAAAGCTGTAATTAGGATAACCTTGGTTAATAGTAGGATCATTTAAGGTAATCGCTGGCTCACCTTAACTTACTTTCAATCATCGCTTAATGTCTTTTAATGACCTTCAACGACCTTGTGTGGGTGACCTTGAATGATTTTTGGTCGAACATAACTAACCTATGTAATTTCAGATATGTAACGACATCTAACAGTTATGTTTTTGTACTTTTTACATTGTAATAATGTAAAACTACGGTGTGGAAACGCTCAAAATAATTCATGATCATTTAGATCATCGGATTATTTTAGGTAAACTTAAATGATATTTGAATGATGGTTGTGCGACTTTAAATAACTTTTAGATGACCTTGCATGATAACCGAATGACCTTAGATGATTTTAAATGATAAATATTAAATAACTTTGTGAATCTTGAGTGATTGTTGAATAAACATGCATTTCTTTGACCAACGGATAATAAAAATTATTTACGGATAAATTGAATGGCTGTTTAATAATAAGTGGCATCGAATAAAATATGAATGACCTTGAAAAATAATTTAATAACCTTGGATGACCTTTAATCATCCTTACATTCATTAAATAACCTAATTGACCTTTCAAAAACATTCAATACTCTTTAACGATTCAAGATTATTTTAGTATGAATATTGACTCACCTGAAATGACCTTGAATGGTCGTTTGGGTACTTAACATGACCTTGTGTAACCTTTATATGGTCTTAAATAACTGTTGGATAAACTGAAATCGGATAAGCAAAATACTCCTGAATGATCCTTGGATGACTTGAACTATTATATTAACTATTAACTAACATGACCTTAAATGATTGTTGGATAAACTTAAATGACCTTGATCATCTGATAACTATAAATAATCTTAGATAATTGTCGAATTTTAAGTGAAAATTGGATGATCTTAAATTATTATTGTAGGAATACTGGCCCATCTTAAATAACCGTTTAAATGACCTTTAATTTAATTTAAGGTCATCTAATGATCACAAGATGATCTTAAATGATCATTGGATAAATAATATTGAATAATTATCAAATGATTAAAATAGAACGTAAATAAATGTTTAATGACTTTAACTATGACCTTGAATAATAGTGGTATGACCTTAAATGATCGTGAATGATTTTTGATTGACTATAAAGGACCTTGAAATGATTGAATTTCAATGAATTTAAATGATCATCGAATAATTTTAAATTATTTTGCATTTTCATTACATAATGTAACAAATAAATATGGATGAACATTAGATGACTTTAGATAAATTTTAATTATTATTAGATGACCCTGAATGATAATCTAATGACCGTAGATGGTTTTAAACTATCTGGTAAATAAAACCATTTAGAATACTTAAATCATCATTATATTACCTTTAAATGACTAATTGATTGTTTAATGAACGCAAATGACCTTGACCATACTATTACTTTTGGATGACCTTAATTGATTGTTGAATGAACGTACATGACCTTGAGCATTGGTAAAATATTAATGAGTTTGAATGACCTTTCAATATTAGAATGTATTAATAACTTAAAATAACATTTAATAACATTTGCCGCAAATGACGAAAGCTACAAAACCCAAATAATATTTTCGTGACCTTGAATGATAATCGAATGATCTTAGATGACCTCTAATTATCTTTAAATCTAAATCTAAATGATGATTTTAGAACATTAAATAGTCTTAGATGATTTTTAAAATTACCATAAATTGTTGTAGTGTGAACGTAAATGACCTTAATCTTTGAATAATCGTTTTGATGACTTTAAATAAATGAATGAGTAATCGCTAAATTACTTTAAAAAACCTTTTATAAAATTTGAACGACATTAAATGATAATATAATCTTTGATGATCATTGCAGAACCTTGAGAGATCTTGTTTGACTTTTGGGTCATCTTAAATTATTCCAGTATGAATATTGAATGACCTTGAATGACAGTTTTTAGGACTTTAAATGACCTTGTATGACTTTTATAAATGACTGTTGGATAACTTTGATACTTGATTAACCGTAAATAATCTTTAATAATTGTTAAGTGATTTAAAGTCAACTTTAAATAACAATTGGATGATCTTGAATGTTAATTAAATGACATTAAATGATCGTTTTATGACCTTGAATAACCTCATATAACCTCTAGACACCTTGAAATGATGGATTAATTTAAATTCCTCGGATGAATAAACCTGAGTATCCGTTTAATGAACGTTAGATAACTTTAGATAATAATTTAATGACCTTGGGTGATTTTAAATATTTCGTTAAATGATCTTGAATCGCCGTTTAAGAAAAATTAAATGGATATTTTATGTTCTTAATTAATACATGACCTTGATTGTAGTATACATTTAAATTAAGTTAAATGAACGTTTTTATTACCTTCGGATGACCATAATTGATTGTTGAATGAACGTGCATGACCTTTAGCATTAAATGAGTTTGAATGACCGTTCAATATTAGAATGTATTTATAACTTTAAATAACATATAACAACATTTGTATGACCTTGAGCGATAATCGATGACCTTAGGCGATCTCTAATCATGTTTAGATTTGCTTAATAACCTAAATTACTGAAGGCCTTGAATAATAAGTTTAAATTATAATACTATTACGTAATTGAATACTTTGATTACTTCAAATGAACTTGAATTTCCGATGAGTGATCGATTAATTAATTTAATAACTTTTTTAATAATCTGTGGACGACTTTGAATGATAATGTAATCTTTAATGATCGTTCGAAAACCTTGGAAGATCTTGGATGTCTTTTGGGTCATCTTAAATTATTCTAGTATGAATGTAGTATCTTCCTAACTGATCTTGAATGATCGTTTTAGGAGTTTAAATGACCTTATGTGACTTTTGTAGTTAACTGTTGGATGACCTTGTTACTTAGGTAACCATAAATAATCTTTAATGTCTTTAAATGATTTAAAGTAAACTTTAAATCACCATTGGATGATCTTGAATGATAATTAGATTACCTTAAATGATCTTTAGATGACCTTAAATAACCTCGAGATAATAAATAAACCTGAATATCCTTTTAATGAACGTGGGATGACTTTAGATAAAATTTAGATGACTTTGAATGATAAAATCTAATGACCTTAGATGTTTTAACTGTTCCCCTAAATAATCTTGAATCGACGTTTGAGAAAAATAAATGAACATTTTATGACCTTGACCGTAATATAAATTTAAATAAACTTAAATAACCGTTTCTATTATCTTTGAATGATCTTAATTGATTGTTGAATGAACGAACATGACCTTAAGCATCGGATAAATTCAAATTATTTTGAATGACCGTTCAATATTAGAATTATTAATAATACTTTTGCATGACCTTAAGCGATAATCGAATGACCTTAGTCGATCTCATTTTTAAATTTTTTTAATAACCCAAATTACTATTCAAAGACCTTGAATAACTTTGGATGACTAAGTTTAAATTATTATGGGTCAAAGAGCCTTGAATATTTTGTTTACTAAAATGAACTTGCATTGTCGATGATTAATTATTACTTTTAATAATTTTGGACGACCTTGAATAATAATCTAATCTACAATAATTGTATAACAACCTTGAGAAATCTTAAAAGACCTTTGGATGATATTAAATTATTGCCGTATTTATATTAACTCAACTCAAAAGACCTTGAAATACCTCTTTTAGGACTTTAAATGAACTTGCATGATCTTTAAATGACCTTAAATGATTGAATTGTATAAACAGAAATGACCTTGATCATCGGAGAACCATAAATACTCTTGAAAGAACTTGATTGATACTCAGATGACTTTAACTAACTACTAATAACATTTCGAAATTGATTTTAATTATTGCAGCACTAATATTAGCTCAACTTAAATGGCCTTTAATGACCATCTCATGACTAAATAAACTAGCATGACCCTTAGCATTAATATTAGCTCAACATAAATGACCTTAAACGACTGTTTTTTAGGACTTTAAATGAACTTGAACGACCTTTATATGACCTTAAATGATTGTTGGATAAACTGAAATGACCTTGATAATCCGATAACCATAAATACTCTTGAATGATCCTTAGATGACTTTAACTAACTATAAATAATGACCTTAAATGATCTTTGGATCACTTTAAATAACCTTGAATAAATTTTATGAATGATAACCTTTACGTGACCTCGAATGATAACCTAATGACCTTAGATGATTTTCAAAGATTCGTTAAATAAGACTGTTTAAGAAAACTTGGATGACCATTTTATGTCCGATGAATGACTGATTTTAATTGATTGTTGGATGAACTCACATGACCTTGATCGTCATATAAATTTAAATGAACTTGAATGGACGTTTAATTATAGTATTAATACTTTTAAGTAATATTTAATAACATTTGGATGACCTTGGATGACCTTAGATGAAATGTAATGATCCTCAAATTTATAAATGATTACTTTTATGACCTTGAATGATAACCTAATAACCTTAGATGATTTAAAAACTTAGTGGACCATTTTATATTCGATGTATGACTGGTTTTAATTGATTGTTGGATGAACTCACATGACCTTGATCGTCATATTTAAATTAAATGAACTTGAATGGACTTTTAATTATAGTATTAATATCTTTAAGTAATATTTAATAATATTTGAATTACCTTGGATGATCTTTAATGACCCTCAGATTTAGTAGATGGTTTAAAATGATACGTTAAATAACACTGTTTAAGAAAACTTAGAAGACCATTTTATGTCTGATAGATGACTGATTTTCATTGATTGGTGGATGAACTCACATGACCTTGATTGTCATATAAATTTAAATGAACTTGAATGGACGTTTGATAATAACTTTTATATTACCTTGAATGATAACCGAATTACATTAGATGATTTAAAATGATTCGTTACATAGCACTGTTTAAGAAAGCTTAAACGAACATTTTATGACCTATGAATGGTTGACTTTAATTGATTGCTGAATTCACACACATGACCTTGATCATCATATTAATTTGAATGAACTTGAATTAACGTTTAATTAAAATATTTATACTTTTAACTAACGCTTAATAACATTTTGATGACCTTGGATGACCTTAGAAGACGTGTAGTGATCCTCAGATTTATTAATAATAACTTTTATATGACCTTGAATGATAACATAATGACGTTGGATGATTTGAAATGATCGTTAAATAGCACTGTTTAAGAAAACTTAAATGACCATTTTATGACCTATGGATGGCTGAATTCAGTAGATTGTTGGATGTACTTACATGAGTTTGATCGTCACATAAATTTGAATGAACTTGAATGGCCGTTTAATTATAGTATTAATACCTTTAAGTAACATTTAATAACATTTGGATTATCTCGGATGACCTTAGATTATCTCTAATGATCCCCAGATTTATTAATGATAACTTTTATGTGACCTTGAATGATAACCTAATGACTTTAGATGATTTAAAATGATCGTTAAATAACACTGTTTAAGAAAACTTAAATGACCATATTATGATCTATAGATGACTGACTTTAATTGATAGTTAGATGAACTGACATGACCTTGATCGTCATATGAATTTGAATGAACTTTAATGGACGTTTTATTATAGTATTAATATCTTTAACTAACATTTAATAACATTTGGATGACATTGGATGATCTCTAATGATCCTCAGATTTATTAATGATAACCTTTATATGACCTTGAATGATAATCTAATGACCTTAGATGATTTAAAATGATTCGTTAAATAACATTGTTTTTGGATGAACTCACATAACCTTGATCGTCATATAAATCTGAATGAACTTGAATTGACGTTTAAATATAGTAATAACACCTTTAACTAACATTTAATAACATTTGGATGACCTTGGATGACCTAAGATGATCTCTAATGATCCTCAGATTTATTAATGATAACCTTTATATGACCTTGAATGATAATCTAATGACCTTAGATGATTTAAACTGATTCGTTAAATAACATTGTTTTTGGATGAACTCACATAACCTTGATCTGAATGAACTTGAATTGACGTTTAAATATAGTAACTAACATTTAATAACATTTGGATGACCTTGGATGACCTAAGATGATCTCTAATGATCTTCAGATTTATTAATGGTAACTTAATGACTTAAGATGATTTAAAATTATGCCTTAAATAAATCTGTTTAAGAAAACTTGAATGACCATTTTATGTCCGATGGATGATTGATACTAATTGATTGTTGAACTCACATGACCTTGATCGTCATATAAATTTGAATATACTTAAATTTGAATATACTTAAATGGATGTTTAATACATTTAATATTATTTGAATGACCTTGGATGACCTTAGATGATCTCTAACGAACCTCAGATTTATTAAATAACCTTAATGACCGTAGATGATCTCTAACGATCCTAAGATTTATTAAATAACCTTAATGATTCTAGATATTCTCTTATGATCCTCAGATTTAGTAAATAATCTTAATGACTATTAGATAACCTTCAATAATTTTGGATGACTTTTTTGAATAACCTTAAATTGTTTTAATATGAACCTAAATGACCTTAATCCTTGAATAACCTCAAATGTTTGAATGACTTTTAAAAAAAACTTTAATTACCAATAAGTGATCGATAAATGATTTTAAATAACCTTTAAATAATTAATTAATCTTCAATGATCGTTCGAGAACCTTAAAAGATTTTGGATGATCTTAAATAATTTTTGTAAATGACCTTTATCGTCAAGTGATTCAAATGATCTTGATTGGCCATTGGTTTACCCAGAGTTATTGGTGGATCATTTTAAATGACTGTATATTAATGTTGAATGACCCCAAATGATGTTGAACGACCTTGGATAAACCTTAAATAATCTGTGTTCGTCTGATCATTTTGAATGACTAGAATGAACATTAAACGATTGTTAAATGACTTTAAATAACCTTGAATAAACGTTATATGACCGTGAATGTAATTGAATAATATTAGATGATCTTTGATAATCCTTGAATGACCTATGGTTAACTTATTATTATCCTTGGTGAACGTTAATGACATTGATTGCTAGAAAATTTAAAATGATCTAAAATATTAATCAAATTAATTTATATATTAACTTAAATTATGACAAATGACTGTAAATAACCTTTAAATGGCCTTGAATGGTAATCGAATGACCTTAATTGATCTTGAATGATCCTTGAATGACTTTTAATGTACTTAATTGTCAGATGACTATAAATAACTAAATAACCTATAAATCACCTTGAATGGTAATCGAATGACCTTAAATGGTCTTGAGTGATCCTTGAATGACTTCTAATGTACTTAAATAGCTGTTCCAGTATCTATAATTTATATGTACTTCTAATATACTTAAACGTCGTTCCAGTACTTATAATGACCTTAGATGACCTTCAACGCGTCCTTGCTAGATGAAGATCCAGCAACTTGAAGTTTTCTGAAGACGTTGTTGCTAAATTTTACAAAAAACTTGATGATAATCCTTCTTAGAATTAATTTGTCTAAATGTGACGTAAATATTGAAGACCTCGTAAATTTAAATTATATAAGTTTAAAATTAATTTAAATTACATAACATGCAAAAAAATAATAATTGATGTAATAAAGCAACTATATTTATTATCACTACATAATTAAACCGTAGCAAATTTTATACAAAATTATACACGCAACAAATCTTTAATTCTTTTAATCACGAATGCCGTTTTCGAGGCACGCAACCCAATGCACACAATTTATTTCGCTGCATGGTCATTAAAAACTTGATTTTGTGACACTGTGATTCGTTTAAATGGAATAATGGAATTTCTACTCACCGTAGTTGGGGGTTGCATCCACGGTTCGCCGTCGATCTGCATCGGAAAAGTCTTCTTCGTTTTAATTTGAATGGAAGAGCACTGTGCCAGCCGCCGTCCGCTAGCTGTCAAACCCGTCCGCACCCTCCCCATGTGCAAGCAATTTTCCAAGCCGATCACCTCGATTAATCCATCACCGATATCTGAATAATTACATTACTTCCCTTACATTACATCGAAATATGGGGATATGTATTCAATGAAAAACATATTAATAAAATCAATATTTCGACATTAAAAATCTTTGCAAATCTCAACCGTAGTGTTGTATTTACCAAATTTATACTTATATAATTGTTTTTAGAATTATAAAAGAATTAAGAATTGAATTAATTATTAATTTCACGCTGTATGTATTAATCAATTTAGTAAAAGGCTTAATTTCTTAACATTTCATCTGATTTTCCATTTCTACCTTCTACCACACTCGATCGCCTTAGTACTATTAAAGCTGCACCCAATTAGTACATTGAGTGTACGTTCAGCTAAAACCAATTAATTACCTTGGAGTGCAACGCTCAGATCGACGGAATTAAAACTGCTCGTGCTGAGCTCCTTTTGCCGTTTCTTTTTGGTGCTCTTTTTCCGTCTCGAGCCGGAAAGGTGCTCGCCCCATAGATTCGATCCCCCGTGCGTGTAGGGGATGTTGAGGAGCGCGATACCTTGAAGTGGAGCGCCGTTCGCCAAATCCAAAGAAACGTCGTCGCACTGTAAGAAAACAAAAGAGGAACGTATATTTTTAAAGGTTAAAAATTTAATACTAACGATGATTTCGATGTCTTCATGCAGGTTTTTACACGAAGCGGCGAATTGTTCTGACGTGGCGTATTCGAAATACCAAAGTTTATTTTTCATACGGCTGTTGAATTTTTCCGGATTGCGTTCACGTTCGAGGTGGAATTTAACGCAAATCGCCGCATCCTGCAAATAATATTTTATTAACATCACAATTCGATAAAGTAAAACCTTGTCGCTATACTTACAACACCAATGGAAAAATAATTGTTGATGATATTATATGGTATCCGCGTATCGGCCGGACTAATTCCGGGTTCGGGTGGCGCAGTATCCGAAAGCTCGATCAGCCATCGATCTAACAAGACGGAGCTGGCTCTGGCGATTTTGTGCAATAATTTATGCACCGATTCGCCCTCGTATCCTCCGCCCCAACGCAAACACCTCGCTAAATCATTACCCGTACCTAATGGTATTACACCCACGGCTGGTTGGCACTCCAACTCAACCTTATCTAAAATATAATTGTTTTTAATGTTTCTTATTTTACACTTTTTTATTGTTTACCCATTGTTTCTAATACCCATCCGACTGTTCCGTCACCACCGCAGCATATAACTTTGAAATGTGGGACGTCTTTAAACATGCTTAAGCCCTGCATTGGGCCGCCCGTGGCGAGGTTGTGTACTTGTCTAGGATTTAGAATGTATTGGAATTTTCTCAGGATACGTCCACCTTGCCGTCCGCCCGATTTCGGATTGATAAAGACCAGGAGTGGACAGGAGTTCGGTGTTGGTGTTATTTGAAATGACATCGCTGGCTGTTTGGCTGCATTACCCTGAAAGAAAAATAACGATGTAAGTTTTATCTTTTTTGCAAGTAATCAAAGGTCTTTTATAACTCAAATACTATTTTGCCAGAGAATACTGAATTATACAAAGCCAAGAATACAATATTTTCGAGTCAAATCAATCTGAAGGTAATTAAAATTATGGATGATGATTTTGCAAAAATTAAACGATAACAAAGGAGAAATACCTAAAACTATCCCAAGGGCCCTCAGAAACAACAGTTATTAAAATATGTTAAACTCAATTTCAACATAACAGGAATTAATACTATTATTAAATTATTTGCAACAAACTGCCTACATTGTTGCCTACGTGACCGAAACAAAGCCGCGGTTCTGAAAATCACCATATAAAACCAGGCTCCGACCATCGCTATTCACCAGTCGTCTGCCATCAGTCAGCCTGGTCGGTTCCGCCGATTCAAGCCTCTTTTCCTTGGATATATTGTATATAACTCTGTCTGCCTATTACTCATTTTTCTCTTGTTCTTTTACTGTTTTGACAGCTAGCCGGTGCCCATCCGTTGACGTGGCGTGGAAGCTCAAGCAAGTAGTAACTGTTTAATCGAAGCCTGCAGCTGTTAATCGATGGTGAGCCTCGCCAGGGACTCCTGTGCCTCCTCCAGCGCGGGTTGGTTCTAGAGAGTACCGCAGTGCTACTTCCTTGTCAGTCTACCACGAGGACGTCTTCCGCGTCGCTCGTTAACAAATCTAATGATGAGAAAATTGACCACCATAAGCCATCAAAAAAGTTGAGATGATAAATCAAGTTTGTGGTAATGATCATAAAAATAGA
Source organism: Ontholestes murinus (assembly GCA_963969525.1). NCBI lineage: Eukaryota > Metazoa > Arthropoda > Insecta > Coleoptera > Staphylinidae > Ontholestes > Ontholestes murinus. The sequence goes on along the minus strand of OZ018387.1, from coordinate 10,824,882 downwards.
TATATGAAGAATATAGCTTCAGGTAACGAACCTAATGAAGAATCATCGAAATATTGGAGGAAGAATTTAAAAAAACGAGAAAGTTTAAGCAAGTAAAAATTGTTAAGGGAAAAATCCGCAGAGGTGGAAATTCCAAGAAAACACGATTGGAAGTTTATTAAAGTCAAAGGTTATTCACCATCATGTACGACTGGCAGGCGTGCTGATCGTAAGAAAACTAGTACTAATCGAGAACCGTAGAAAATTTTATGCTACTGCCCAAAAAAAAAAGGAGCGGAAAAATTTCCCTAGAAAATTTAATATATTTATTAAATGATTCCAGTTGGACTCTTAAGAAAGTATCAACTGAAAGCACGATCATTACTAAAGAACATTCGATGAAGCAGAAGAAAAATTGATGTAAACGCAAATCAAATAATTTGAAGCAACTTGAACTTACTAAAAGTGATTATCGATATTTGTAAAGTTAGTACACTCGAGAAGGCTTAAGATTATGTTCTTCCGTAGCTTTGGCACTTATTATGACTGCCAAGTCGTCAGCAAATGCCCCAGTCTTCACTTCCGGCGGACAGTCCAACACGAAGTATGCCATCGTACGTAATGTTCTACAATAGGGGGGCAAGTGGAAATACCAGCAGGCATCTGGAAGGTTTTTTGCGTCCTAGCTTCCTTAACTTCCACCACTCTTCCACTGAGATAGCTTTTGACTAATTTCGTTAGATATGACGGGGATTGATCCCATCTAGGACTTCCATGATCCGTCCCCGAGGCAGCGAATTGAAGGCATTGCGGATGTCAAGGGTTATAATTACACAGTGCTTACGTTTCCTCCAGTTTCCGCTGATAGCCTCGCCCGCAATGCCCTGCACCATCTTGCTGGGATCGAACGTTGAGTGGCCTTTTCTAAAGCTGAATTGGGAGTTGAAAAGTCCGCCCGCCCGCGCCACTCTGTTTCCTCCAGGAGTTCTACCGTGAGCCTCTCTAGCACTTTGGCCTCTCTATTAAGAATAGTACAGCGGTCTGTATGATCCAGGCTTTTCCTTAGGGAGGAACCTTGTGCCACACCTCATTGAACATTATAGGTTGTTTTGCCTTTAACACTCATGTACATTTATCGATTAGAGGGAAACGACACGACTAAATTTAAAATGTTTTCTCTGATTCCAAAAGTTTTTAACTTCACGCCCAAAGTCTATTTCAACAGTATCAAAAACATGCGAAAGATTGAAAAAGAGTGATGCCACACATAATCTAGAGTTCGGTTGTTGCGCAACATTTTCCACCAGGTTCACAGTAGCCGTTTCCGTTGATCGTTGATATGAAAATCCATGTTGTTGGTTAGATACCAAGCTAAATTTGTTTAGATATTCCCATAACCTGATAATCAAAGCCTTTTCGAAAACTTTGGAAACAGTATCCAACACTGATATTTGTCTGTAGTTTGAAATATCTTCTTTGCTTTCATGTTTATATACTGGTATAACCTTCGCCTTCTTCAGAGCATTTGGGTAAATTTCACTTGAAATGCTTTATTTATTATTTCTGCCAGGGGATTACATATTTCCTTGACTACGCCTTTTACAAATTTTATTGGAATTTTGTCTTAACGTATAGATAAAATTATTAAAATATCCATCCAGAGTACGATATATCAATAACTAAAATTAGGTCTAATGATAGAATGTATGATGCAGCAATTTTCTTGAGATAAATCAATGAGATGTGTAAGATGTTTAAATGATATACTGAGTGTTTCTAAATAAATATCGTGGTTGTAGAGCATCAAGATAGGAAGTACCAGTTACAACAAAAAAGGACCATAAATTTTCCTCCGAGATAAGGCACAAAAAACATCCAATTTGCAATCGTACCATCTCGTTAGGATTATCCGAGCCCTTGATGCGCACATTATGATTATTTACAAGTCTGTTTTCTGTTCACCAGTCGCCATTTTTGCTACTAGGGCCCTCTAGCGCTTACCAATACCAGAACTGTTTTAGTTGCTCTTTTATTTCATGTATTAATTATGATTTTACGTTTTACGTTATAAGTACTACAAAGCGTTAAAATCCGGACATTCTTATAGAAGCACACAATATTTTTGTCTATAAGTTGCATCACACCCCCATGGTTTTTGTCCGTCCAAAGAATAGGCCTGGACATAAGGTGACCACATTCCGCTTCATTACGTTCATGTTCACAAAATACATTATTTTTAATATGTTATTATGTTCAGTTAAAAATGCCTCAAATTCATTCACTTTATTTCTAACACTCTGAAATATATGTTTATTTTGTTTGCAGTTTTTTTATGGGCACTACGGTTCACTCATGTCTCTGCCGGCCCGCCTAAAAATATATCTGCTTATGAATTTATCATGTTTCCGAAAAACTATACTAATTTTAAAACCGAAATGAAAAGGAGTTACCTGTACATTTCACAAGTTACGTTCGTATGCCCTAGGATGTAGTCGATACTTGTTGAGCTACCCTTGATGGAACCAGATATGTAATTTTGGCGAAGGAAAAACACTTGTTATGTTCCATATCATTACTTTTATTTTCAGTTTCCTGACACGCGTTAAACAGTTTATCTTTTGAAAATGATCAGATATGGTCGAAACACGTGCCAGGAAACGGAAAATAAAAGTAATAATATGGAACATAACAAGTGTTTTTCTTCACAAAAGATGTCCTAGGATGGTGTGATATGTTCCTTAACATCATTTTCTGTGTATGTGTTTTGGATTAGCTTCACAAGTAATAAAGTTTTCTTGAATTTCCAAATTTTCAACGCTACTCGTTCCATCAATAGCCTTGATATATTCATTGTTTACAACGTTTTTTTTATGTATCACTTTAGTGAATAAGTCATCTTCATTCGCATTTCGTCTTTGCTGGTCTTTAAATGAACGCACAACTCTTTGATTGTTTACATTTATTCCCGGCTGCTGTAAACTGTCAGACGTACGAAGGTGTGCATTGTTGTCAGAGGGAAATTCAGGTTTACGATCTAATGTACTAGTAAAATATGTTCTTTGTTTTTCAACAGCATTTCGTTTAGGGCGCTGGTTTGACTCCTGCGACAACTTACTGCTGGTCTTAGATTTTTTGTATGCTTCAATAGTCAAGGTAAGATTTTCCCTTAGAAAGGAGCAATTCTCCTAAAGGTTGCTATATATTTCCTGCATCTAGTTTATAATAGTCTTCAGCAAACTTACTTTACGTTTTAACATTATGTTTTTTTTTAAAGCAGCTTCCTTTAGGAAGACTACATAAAATACAAAAGAAAATACAATACAGCGCTACCTAACGCTAAAATAGCAGCCAACGTGTCCTATATAAAAAACTCATCCAACTTTCAAGGAAACCACATATGTGGAAATAAGGGAAATTATAAAAAATATGAAAGACTTAAAAAGTAGAGATATATACGGGATGTCATCAATATTATTGAAAAAAATAATTGACATTATCGTCATCCCATTAACAAAACTTATAAATGCATGGATCAAGACCTCTACCTTCCCTTTATCCCTCAAAAGAGCTCGAACTACCCCTATTTTTAAAAATGATGTAAATAACTACAGGCCAATCTCTATATTGCCAATATTATCAAAAGTATTTGAGAGTGTTATTAAAACAGATTGTAGCATTCTTGGAAGCTGAAAATTTATTATCAGAACAACAGTATGGTTTTCGGTGAACAAGATCTACATCAGATGCAGTCATTGCTCTTGTTGGGGATATAACCGATGGTTTTGAGGAAGGTGTGCATACTGTCACATCCTTCCTGGACCTCAGCAAAGCTTTTGACTGCGTCTGTCATGATGTTCTTCTACGTAAACTGTACTTTTATAATTTTCATCCCGATAGTTGTCGGTTAATAAATTCGTATTTATTGGAAAGGAAGCAGATTGTTACAGTAAATCAAAATCCATCAGACGAGACCGATTTAAAATTTTGGGGTACCGCAAGGATCAATATTAGGTCCCATATTTTTTTTACTATATATAAATGACTTACCTGCTTCCAATCCATAATCGAAATATCTATTGTATGCCGACGATACAACATTATTAAATAAATCATCTTGCATAACAACTGCACTTGATTTAAACAAACCTAGTCAACTGTATACTGAAAAATGGCTGTCTGTAAATAAATTAACACTTAATAATGAAAAAAACTGTAAACCTCACATTTTCATTAAAATCAGGAATTATGAATAAAAATAGGGCTAAATTTCTAGGAATATATTTAGACAATAAACTTAGTTTCCAGTTCCATGCGGATAATATAGCAGATAAGGTATGTTGGAACATATATCTCCTGAGACAACTCAACATGTGTTTACCACAGCCAGCAATCTGTACTGCCTATTTCTCTCTATGCCAGTCCCATTTGACATATGGCATTATAATTTGGGGACATTCGGTTATAACCCAACGGTTGTTTGGTTTACAGCGCAAAGCAGTACGGGTTGTTGCTAACCTAGGGTACCAGGAAGATTGCAGAGCTCATTTTATTCATCTTAGTATTCTTACGCTGCCCTCAATATTTATACTAGAATGTATAGTATATATTTATAAAAACATGTATTCTTACCGCCTTCATAACGATGTGCATAGATATAATACAAGAACACAAACAAGCATTTATCCTGAACGCTAACGTCTGTCGAAATCTCTGAATGGGATCAAATACTAGGGTCCCAAAGTATTCAACAAACTTCCTGAATCAGTTAAGAGATTGATTAACAAGCAATTTAAATGAAACTTTATTTTTATCATAAGGCATTTTTTAGTATTGATGAGTGTCTGTCAGATAGTTATGCCTCTATCACATAAAACGAAATGTGTTGACTGTTCAACTGTAAATCATCTACGAATTATTCTTTATATGGTTTTTAATTTGTTTAAATAGTCAATATTTTTGTATAATGAATTAACTATTTTAATTATTCTAATTACAAGTGTTCTTTTCTTTTACTTACAGAAATTTTAATGTGTCTAACATATATCTCTAAGTCTTTATAACAATTTTTAATATTTGTATATTTAATCTACACTGTATCGTAATTATTTTAGACATTAGTAAAGTTTTATTTATATTTTTATATGAGTTTATATTCATTGTATATGTTTTATCCTTTTTACTTTAATTTTAATAAGTTCTATTCATACGAATTTTTAAGTTTTATATATATAACCATTTTAACGTGTTTGTACGTCTGTTTTTGATTTTTATGTATTTTAGGTCTTAGTTCATAATCTTATTCATTATTATATATTGACAGTGTACTTAGCCAACATTATATTTTCCTGACTTATGTAAACCAGTATGGTAATGGCATTAATAAATTATTATTATTATTATTAAACGTCAAATCACACACTTAATTATTACTTGTTCCAGCGTACTCTTGACCTACCGCACTATGGAATGCATTGGCCTATCGTACTCCTAACCCGCCCTAATAAATTTGACATTGAGGTAGGTCAAGAGTACGCTAGTTTAAGCGGGAAAATGGGCGCTAGGTTAACGCGTACTTTAATTGGTCTAGGCTAAAAGAACGCTCGGTTAATATTGAAAACGAGTTTGAGATAAAATTTTAAACTTAAGGTTTTATTATTAAAAACTAGAACTGAAAAGCATTCATAAACCGGAAGTGGATGTTTACTCGTGGCGTTTTTTGTTATTTCTCGATATTTTTCTAAATTGGAAAAATTTTGCACAAAAGTTAAAAAGGATAAGAAACTGTCCAAGTTTTATTAAAAGATATTTTTCATAAAGTTCATAACTTAAAAAAAATCATTTTTACATTTTTTGCCTATTGCTAATAAACTACAGGAGTTACATGAAATTTATATAACAAGTAATAGTAGAGAATTAAAAATTGAACAAATTATTAAGAACAGCCTTTTTACGTAAACTTCATAGTTTTCGAGAAAAATATAGCGAAATTACTATGATGGCCACATCATCATTTTTTACGTTTCTTTTCATTTAACAACTTTTAATTAAAACCCTCGCTTATGATTTACCGATTGGAAGATGGGATAGACGACACCCACCCACCCTACATATACATAATAATTTTAAATACTAATCGTAAAGCATAATCCAAATTTAAGTTTAAATATAATTGACCTTCTGTAGCTAATCTTATCTAATTTAGATTTAAAGTCTGCCCACCCATCATGCATAAAATTTTCATTAATTTACTCCCTCAAAAATTTGACCTGACCTTTTGAATTTCTTATTTATTCAAAATGTTTTGTAATTAATTGATATGTATATGTAGGGTGGTGGGTGGCCTCTATCTCATCCTCCAATCAGTAAAACATCATCAAAAATCATTTGAAAAAAATATATGAATAAATCTTTAAAAATTGCAATTATTTTTGTGTTTATTTATATTTACAACTTTTAATTAAAATCCTTGCTTATATTTTACTGATTGGAGGGTAGGATAGAGTTCACCCACCCAGCCTTCATATAGATGATAACTTTAAATACTAATTGTTGATAATTTTCTTGCTTACAAAACAGTAAAACTTGTATATCATAAAAAAAATTGTCAATTTTATTTTATTCAAATTTTGTAATTAAAGTTATTGCAAACCGCGAGGCGATCAGTAATTAAAGTTAATATGAATATGTATGGTGGGTGGGTGGTCTCTTTCCCATCCTCCAGTCAGTAAAACATCATCAAAAAATTTTTCAAATATTTGTGTGAATACATGCTGTAGTGAGTGATAATTATTGATGGGTTTGCAATTAATAGTTCAATAAACTATTACAACAAATTGGAACAAATTGCAGGCCCATAATGCTGAATAATTATTACTCACTTAGCAACACGGACATTGCGCGATAAATGTAAAATCGATTAATGAATAATCAGTTGTAACGTATCGCCAGAATAGAGAAGATGTATTTTAAATAATCAATTTTTATTTACACCCCTTGCCCTGTCATTACATGGCGATCCTGCGTGCGAACTGGAAAATTCAAGATAGTGTCCGAAAATGAATCGGTAGTGCACAAGAAAAAAAATACACAATGGGGAAAAATCAGAGTAAGGATGAGCGAAAAGAAGAAGTTATCATAGCTCAATCCGCTGGAGGCCAAGTTAATATTAGTAGTACGTCGCATTACGAGATAATGGGTTTAATCGCATTTGTGGTACTGATGGTGATTGGAGCGTTTATACTAGTACGCTGTCTTAAGAAGAGTTTCCGGAAAACCGTCCGTCGTGCCACCAGGGAGGAATTTACGCGCATCTCCATGGCGAATCTTGCTGTGCACACAATTTTGCTGAGTGGAAAAGGACGTACAGGTAGCGCAATGAACTTTTTTTTTCGCGATCGGGTTAGCGTTTTAGTTTATATACAAATTAGCTATTTTTATTTTATATTATGAATAACAGTTTAGAGTATTTTACTAAAGTTTTTGATGAATTAAAACATTTTCAAAGTAACATTAACAAGGATAATCAGGCTAGACGTTTAGATCTAGGTAAAACACAGAGTAAACTAGATAGGGTAAATGCAATTATTAGGGATATTAATCTACAAAAAATTATATTATCTGGAAAAGATGAAGCGAAAATATTATTAGATGGTGAAATTAAGGTAGTTACTTCTGTTATAAGCGAGATAGATATAATCGCATTAGATATTAGGACTAAATTACTAGATAGGTTGGAAATTATTGCTAAATCGGGGAATATTAAGTTAGAAAGTGAGTTAAACATGGCTGAAAAATTTGACATCAAAACAGCTACGGCTATGTTACCACGCATGAATGGTGATGATAATGTTACTCTACAACTTGTTGAGGCTATCGAATTTTATGATACAATCTTAGATGCACCAAGTAAAGGTTTGCTGACACAAGTAGTAGTAGTAGTAGTAGTAGTGTTAGGCTATCGACCACGTGGTCCTTCCGCCATGTGTCATTTGTGTATTTGTGTGTGTGTAAATGAGCTTGTTACTTTAAAGGATCGCCCCCGTCACTCTAAAGCACCATTAATTGTATCCCAATGGTGAATGGTACCGGTCACCCATCCGACTACTGACCCGAATCAACGTTGCTGCACGTCAGTTCGGGGCCGTAACCGATGCGCCACCACCGGCGTGTAGCTGACACAATTTGTATTGAAAATGAAGTTATCTGTTTTAGCAAAATCTAGGTTAAAAAAGACGTACGAGTCAAATGACGATTTAGTTAAAGATATTAAAAACAATTTAATAAAAAAACAGTCAGTTGCTTCGTTGTATTCAGAATTTGGAATAGTCAAACAAAACGAAAAATCAGTTAAGGCATATGGAGCTAGTATTGAGGAGCTTATGGGTAAATTAACTTTAGCCCAAGCGAATGAAATTAACAATGCAGATGCTATAAGTGCGTTGTCAGAGGCTAATGAAAAATTGGCAGTTCAAACTTTTGCCAATGGTTTAAAAATAATGAAATTAGAGTAATTATAAAGGGGCGTAACTTCACGAAATTAAGGGATGCTATAACGGCGGCCGAAGAGGAAGAAGACCTTAGCAAAAATAACAACACACGTCAAAATGAACAAATTTTCTATAATAATGGTCGTGGAAATAATAGGAAACAAAATTATTTTCGGGGTAGTTTTCACTATACTGGAGCAAATCAGTATAATAGGAACAGTTCTAGTAATAATTATCGTTTACACAGTAACCAAAGCCGAGGTAGAGGTAGAGGTTTTAATAGAGGTAGTAACAATAATAATTCAAATCGTGGTGGAAACAACTTCAATAATCAAAACAGGAATTATTATAACAGAACAGCAGGAAGAATTAATTGCTTGAATGAGAGTAGTGAGTCAGGTCAGGAAACTGCTACTCGACAAATTCCTAAGGAACGTAATACACGCGAAAGTGATACTTTACGTGAAACGGTTGATGTGCAGAATTTTTTTCGTGCCGACAATTAATATTAATAATGATAAATGGATTTTAGATATTAATGGGTTAAGTTATGTAAGAGTAAGATATAGAATGAAAGAATTACTATTTTTGGTTGACACAGGGGCATCAGTAAGTGTAATTTTTAAGAATGAATGGTTACAGGGTGAAGTGATAGATGCCAGTAAATGCATAAAAATTAACGGATTCGCTGGTAATACTAAAGCATTAGGATTAGTAAATTTATCATTTGGCTTTTTAGACAGTGAATCTGGGGGGATAAATCATAATTTTTACGTTGTGAATGATTGTAGTGAACGCATGAACGGAATATTAGGTTCGGATTTTTTAAGCAAATATGGGTCAATTATAGACTACAGACATTATTATTTAAAATTAGATATAAATAATTCACAAGTAACAGTTCCTTTGAAATCACAAAACAACATATTTACGTTGATCCCACCGAGGTGTGAAATAATTAAATATTTTAAATCAGATATACAAGAGGACTGCATTGTCTTTTCTCAAGAAGTTTGCGAGGGTGTTTATACCGCAGGTATAATAACCAAACCAAACAAAGATAATTTAATACCAATAAAGTTACTAAATGTTACAGATACCGACATAAACTTACGAAATTTTAAGCCTAGGGTAGAAAAGTTATCAACTTTTAATATATTTAATTTTAATAAATTTGACACAACACCAGATAGAGTCGATAGATTGTTTGAGAATATTAACGTAGAAACTTTAAATTCGGAAGAGCGAGATTCAATTCATAAAATTTGTGCAAAATATGCAGATATATTTCATTTGCAAAACGATTCGTTAACAGTTTCAAATGTTTATAAACAACGTATTACATTGCAGAATAACGTATCGCCAGCATATATTAAACCATACCGTCTTCCGCAAATTCATCAAACTGAAATAAATAAACAAATTGATTCTATGTTAAATGATCAAATAATTGAACCGGCCAGTTCTGAATGGAATGCACCTTTGTTGATAGTTCCAAAAAAGTCAGACATGAATGGAAACAAAAAATGGAGAATCGTAATCGATTATAGGCAACTTAATAAAAGAATAGTTGATGACAAATTTCCATTGCCTTGTATAGAAGAGATTTTAGATGCTCTTTCTGGAGCCATATATTTCTCACATTTAGACCTATACCAAGGGTATTATCAAATGGAGTTGGAAAAAGAATGTAGACCAGTTACAGCATTTACTACAGGTCGTGGTCAATTTCAAATGACAAGATTGCCGATGGGGCTTAAAATAAGTCCAAATGCTTTTTCAAGAGCAATGACAGTTGCAATGTCAGGTCTTAATTATGAAAATTGTTTTGTGTACCTCGATGACTTAATTGTTTTCGGAAATAATTTACAGACACATAATACAAATTTAATTAAAGTTTTCGAAAGATTACGAAAAGTCAATTTAAAATTAAACCCTACTAAATGTAATTTTTTGTAGAAAGAAATTTTATATTTAGGACATTCAATATCTTCAGAAGGTATATCACCAGATCCAGAGAAGGTTACAATAATGCAAAAGTATCCTATACCAAGAAATGCCGACGAAACTAAACGATTTGTAGCTTTTGCCAACTACTACAGAAAGTTTATTAAAAATTTTGCGAAAATAGCCGGTCCTTTAAACCAACTATCAAAGAAAGGCGTAGAATTTATATGGTCAGAAGAATGTCAAACTTCATTCGACAATCTTAAAAATGCCCTTATAAATCCACCAATACTACAATTTCCTAACTTCGCAAATAACAACAACTTCATTTTAAAAACTGATGCATCGGGCTACGCGATTGGAGCTGTTTTATCGAACGGAGATGATAAACCAGTTGCATACGCTAGTAGAACGTTGTCACCAGGAGAGAAAAATTATTGTACTATTGAAAAGGAACTCCTTGCTATTGTCTGGGCAGTTACAAAATTTAGACCATATCTTTATGGCAGGAAATTTGAAATATTTACTGACCACAGGCCTTTGGTTTATTTATTCACAATGACGAATCCATCCAGTAGACTAACAAAATTCAGACTGCGACTAGAAGAGTATGACTTTGTTGTAACCTACATTAAGGGTAAAGATAATGTCATCGCAGATGCCTTATCTAGGATTAGAATAGACTTAGACAGTTTAAAAAATATGACTAAATGTGACGACGAACAAATAAATATTACGACAAGAGCACAGACAAGAAAAAATGAAACACAAAATAAAAAGAGCCCATCCGTTGAAGAAAAGGTCAATCGTAGGACTGATCACCCTACCTTGGTTGAACTCTTAAAACCTCCAATTGATGGAACTGACGTCAGAATTGTAATTGATAAAGATTTTGTGAAAATTATAAATAATATGAAACAGTCGACTGTATTTTATGATAAAGAAGTGAATGTAATTTATATAAAAGAACGAGCTACTCGATCAGCATTAGACTTAGGTAAAATGTTGAGAGAACTTGTTAATATTTGCGCAAATAATACAATCAAAAAATTAATAATATATAAAAATAATATAAATGAAAAATGCATTCAAGGAATATTCCAACAATCGAATATTTTTAAGACCAGTGGTTTAATTATTTGTTTAATTAAGGAAAAAATTAAAATTGATGACAAAGCAACTCGTAAATTAATTATAAATGATTACCACATACTTCCAACAGGAGGACATGCGGGTATAAAGAGAACTTTTGACAATATTTCAAGAACTTATTTTTGGCATGGTCTAAGAAAAGATATTGAAAATTTCATTACACGATGCGATTATTGTCAACGTTACAAACACTCGAATATTAAAAAACAACCTCTTACAATTACTACTACTGCATCGGAGGCTTTTCAAAAAGTTTTCCTTGATCTAGTAGGTCCTTTGAATCAAGATTCTAATGACAATCGATACATTTTAACCATACAGTGTGAACTTAGCAAATTTGTTGAATGTTACGCAATTCCAAATAAGGAAGCAAGCACGGTAGCTAAAGCATTTGTTGAAAATTTTGCCCTAAGGTTCGGAATACCTCCCTTTATAGTTACTGACAGAGGCATCGAGTTTATGGCATGTGTATTTAAAGAAATGTGTAAACTTTTGAACATTGAGCATTTAAATTCAACTGCATACCATCATGAGACGCTTGGAGCTTTGGAGAATACTCATAAGCATCTATCAGCAAACCTTAGAATCTATGCATCTCAACATGCCGGAGATTGGGGTTCTTGGGTTCCATTCTGGGCATTTTCTTTTAATAATACTGTTCATACGGCTACAAAGTACACGCCACATGAACTAGTTTTTGGTAAATCAAGTCGTATACCGTCAAATGTATTAGAAACCATTGAGCCTTTGTATACATTTGACGACTATCCAAATGAAATGAGATATAGATTACAAGTGTCTTGGCAGGATGCTCAAAGGAATTTGATAGACTCGAAAAGAAGTAGGGCAAAACAATGTCAACATAATAGAAGAAAGACTATGTATAGTGTAGATGATAGGGTATTAGTGCGTAATCCGTCCAGTGACAAAAGTGAACCGGTATTTCTTGGGCCTTATATTATTGTAAGCGACGAGGACCCAAACGTGCGGATACGGATAAAAAATCGAATTGACTTAGTGCATAAAAACAGAGTGAAATTATATAACGAACAGTGAAGTGTAGGAATAGGTTAAGTCATTTTTTTGTTGTTTTTTTAATAAGAGGGGTGGTGTAGTGAGTGATAATTATTGATGGGTTTGCAATTAATAGTTCAATAAACTATTACAACAAATTGGAACAAATTGCAGGCCCATAATGCTGAATAATTATTACTCACTTAGCAACACGGACATTGCGCGATAAATGTAAAATCGATTAATGAATAATCAGTTGTAACGTATCGCCAGAATAGACAAGATTTATTTTAAATAATCAATTTTTATTTACACCCCTTGCCCTGTCATTACAATGCAATTATTTTGTGTTTGTTTACATTTTCCAACTTCTAACTAAAACCCTCGATTAGGTTTTACTGATTGGAGAGCGGGATAAGGGTTACCAACCCACCCTACAAGGTCTGCTGTTCAAGTGCAATTCATTAAATATTCCCCCACATCTTCTCTATCTAATAGACAACTTCCTAGACACCAGGCTCCTCAATGTCCGAATCGGAAATACACTTTCCAGTTCCTTCACTCCCCAACAAGGTGTTCCGCAAGGATCCCCACACTGTCACCACTCCTCTACAACATCTACGTCCACGACATTTATAACCCGAACCCCAATACTTCAATCTGCCTTCTTCCTGCTTTTTGCTGATGATACAGCATTGATAACACATAAGAAAACCATATTAAAAGCTCTAAAAACTCTTCAGGAGCTGATCGACACAATACAACAATGGTTTGCTAAATGGAGAATATCCATTAACTTTAATAAATTCCATCTACTTATTCTATTTTAACTAGCTAGCTAGCACTTCTCCCTTTTCATATATCCTATAACACTAATATTCATCCATCAGATACTTGTATATATTTGGGAATAACCTTTGATCCTAAACTCTGCTTCAAAACCCATACAAAAAACTTAAAATTAAAAATGACAAACAGGGCACCTTACCTCTAAAGTCAAGGAATCTTTACAACGTCTCCCCGTTTTAAGGAATTTACAAATCTTTGAAAGATTAACCTTCAAGAATATTGACAACGTTCAGGTATCTTAACAGAAACCCTCCATAATTCATCTAACATTCTACTATATCAAAAATCCCAAATTTAGGGTTTAGGTAGGGTTGTTGTTATGTTTTCGCAGCAATGTAAATCACCGTTATTATCGATCACTATTTGTCCCGATCTTTTTAACAAACAATTGGCATAAAAGTCACTGTTACATAAACAGCACATCACATTTTTTTAACTGCATATTTACACACTGTTTCACTACTATTGTTCGTTCTCGTCGCCATTTTTCTATTCTATTCATAATGGTTTATTTTAGTAGGTTAGGTGTATGCTAGATCAATTAATATTTCCTTGTGGTAGGTCAAGAGTACGCTACGCGGTCGCTGAATATATTCTTTACTGACATGACATTGAAAACAACTTAATATCAACTCTTTTACAAATTTGATTTGAAATCTATCTAAATTGTGTGTTTCTTTTTTGAATTCTAATTTCAAATATTCTCAATCATGATGATAGGACTATAGTAAGTCTTGAAATTATTAAACATTTTTCTTACTTATTTTACTATGAAGAATACTCATTCAACAATAGCTAATTATACAAATTTAGGTATTACTTACATTATCATGTCCATATTTGGAACCTCTCTTCTGCAACGACTTCTGCCTGTCCAGGACGACAGGACAAATCGCCGTCGGGGGCAATATGTGTACGGCGTGCTCGCCCATGCCGCATTCCGCCCTCACCGACGACACGCACTTATTGTGCAGCTGCGGAACAAAAAGAGAAAGATCGCAATGTGTTGAATCGCATTATGAAAAATCCCGCCGCACATAAACCCCTTTTTTTCGCCCCCCTTTAGTGGAGGGGCGGGCGTGGAAATAAAATCCAATTCCTCCTTCGTTATTGATTACGCTGTCTGTGCTCTCCACGTCTGTACTCGTATATAGATATTCGAGGGGATGAAATTGTCACATTTAATAAATGAAATGGAAAAAAAGAGGAAAACTCACCGTTATCTGACACCATCGACAGTGGAGGCCAGTAATCCCGCCCTTAACTGGTTTCCGACATCTGGCGCATTTGCCGTGACAATTTCCCTCGACCCAGTGGTGCTGCAGGGTCTGTTGGGATTTTTTGCTCTTCACGTACGTCGCTATGCAGCTGGCGGGGGCACGCTGGACACATCGTTCATGCACCGTGAATTTACAAACTACAAAAAAAAATTATACAATAAATTCACAAAAAATAATAGGGAAATTATTTAACAATAGATACATATTGTCTACTATCTATTTTGGATATTATTTATAAATGATTTTCACCCCTAATAGTTTTTTAAATGTTTCAATCACCAAAATGTTAACATATTTAATAGAAAACTTTCAAGGGTATGGTAGATTAATAAATACTTTATAAATACTAATTCAAATAATGGTTTATTGCGGTAGGTTAAGGATACGCTATAACATCAAAATCTTTAAAAACGCATACAGTCTAATCATCAATTATTTAATACACTTTTTCCTTTGATCTCTAAGTTATAAAGTAGATAATTTGCTCACTGCACTCTTGATGAAATGAAATTACCTGAATTCATATGCATACTAATCAAAATATCCTTCTAAACTATATAATTCTTTTTCACATAAGAACTTAAAGAAATTTGTTTAAAACTTCTTGATAGTATTAATACATTTGAGAGAATCAATTAATTTATTAAACAGTACAATACTATTGTAATGAAGTGATAAAGAATTGAGATGACTTTTCTTTTTGACCATTTTCTTAATTATATACTTAATTTTCTCTTTGTAATTAATGTATATCTTCAGGAAATAATAATAATAATTATTATTATTTGTTACTATTCGCAATTAATAAATTATTTCCTAGAAAAAATCTTGTAGATGTCAATAAACAAATATGTAGTACCGAAAAAATCCTTCAGATTTTCAATATTTACAATCGAGATTTTCCTTGCGCAAATAGTTAATCAAGTTGTGAACTTTAATAGGGCGCACCGTTATAACGAATATTACAAAGTGCCGGTGACGAGCGAGGGGAAACACCGCGGTGGAAAAAAAAAATTAAACTTCGCCCAACTCTTACATCACTCATCAATGTTAACGAGCAGCGAGAGAGGAAAGGGACCAAAAAAAAAATGAGCGAATCCGCCCTCCGCAGCCCTACATGAAAGCCCTTCGAGTTTACGAGTTTATAATATAGTTAATTAGTTATTGTAATTCCAGGATTTCGTTTTCTTCGAACTTCGTAATGACGTACACAAGTTTTGCATATTAAAACGTATAAGCGGCAGCCGGAATTTGATACATCTCATTATAATAAGAAGGAGTTAGAGGGGTGAGGAGAGAACGAGGGAGGTGAAGAGAGTTGTTGCGCAACTCAAGACGGATTTAAGGCTTGTAGTTGTAAATTCAAATTGAAAATGAATGAATTAAATTTAAAAATACTACATTTTAACAAAAGAAACGATTGATGTATACAAATATTATGTAATTGATACTGGTAGAGCTACACTCTTGATAGAACGAGATATGTAAATTAAATGGGGGTAAAACACTTGTTAAGTTCCATAATATTTTTATTTTCAGTTGCCTGACACGTGTTTCGATCATTTATTTCGATTTTCAAGCATCTGAAAATAAAAATATTATGGAACCTAACAAGTGTTTTACCCCATTTAATTTACAAATATTATGTATTTGAGTGAGTGGTGTCTTCATTTCATCGTCATAGATTTTTGTTAGATGAGATGTGAGATGATTTTAATAAATATATATAATATATTCTACATATTTATTTATAGAAAAGTGAAAATCAACTTATCTTTTATTTCACTAACATCTCACCGAACAAAAAGCTATGACAATGAAAACACCACTCGCCCAAATACATAATAATGATAACAGATTAACAAAATATGAATCATCTTAAAAACTAAATTTACCAAAATGTTAAGAAAAAGGAAAGACATGTCATTGATTTAGCCTGGTTTGCATTGGTTAACCCTTAGAGGTGCAGGTAAAATATTTAAATTAGCTGTGATCCTTCTTCTGTAACATCAAAGGTTGTAAAAAATATGTGTGCGCTTCTGGGAAACTGTTAATCCACAATAAGGCGAGAAATAATTTTATGCAGAAAAAAACATTTCGAACGAATTAATCTTATTGAGACTACAAAAACAAATCACTTTTGAAACAACTGCTTTTCTGTATAAATCCTCGACAGACATTGAATAATGTTTTTTCTAATGATTAGTTAATTTTCTACAACGTAAAGGATTTTAATACATTTTTTTAAATTAAAACTCGAATTGTTTAAGAAAAATAGAATTTTCAATGGATTATAATTTTTGAATGAAATTTCAACAGTATTTAAGAAAATGAAAACTTTTCTAGTTTACTGGTGCAAATAAAGAAAGAAAACAAACAAAATTTGCTTAAAATATGTATCTGAAATTTTACAAAAAAGAAACAATTGTTTTTTTTTTCAAAAGTGTTTTAATGGAGAGTGGAGATTTAAGAAAGGGAAAGAAACAAATTTTCTCAAGTAAAGCAGTTGATTTTAAAATAGAACTGTAAAAAATTTCACAAATAAGAAGCTAAAATATATTTTAAAACAATTGGAAAATTAAAAAAATCACATTTGTCAAAAAACCCAATTGAAATTTTTCCCGAAGAAAGTTGAGAATATTTTAAAATTTTTAACACAAAAATATATAGAAAATTTAAGAATAAACTTGATTAGTTACAATTTTACAAAGATATTTTTTTTTAAATACTTTTAAGCTTTAAACAAAAACGATTACTTTGTTGATATTATACTTTATTTTTAAACAAATGAAAATAAGTAAACCTTTTTGTTTAATTTTCCAAGATGTATCACGAAGTTAACGCCTCAACCATTAATCAATTTTAAGCTTTAATTAAAACAGTTGAAATTTGCTTATAAAAAATTGAAATTATCTATTTTAAATTTTTTTTATTTGGCAGAATTTCAACAAATGAAAATTTTCTAAGCAACGCGTTGAATTCTACTACAAAACAATTGCTTGATAATAATTTAATTTTTATCAAGAGAAAAATAATTAAGTAAAGCAGTTGAAAACTTTAAAAAATAATTGAAACATTACAAAAAAACAATTGGATTTTTAAGAACAGTAGAAAATGTTTCAAATAATCAAGGTTTTAAGAATTAATAATAATTTTTAACAGTTGATATATATTTGCCGGAAATATTATAATAGAAATTATTAAATGATTGACATGAAATATACGACAGTAGCCCTAAAACAGGTGTAACCACCGTAAAAATACTGATAAACAATGTCATAATTATTTTTAACCCAAAACCCGAAAATGATCCCACACTTGTTTGTAGCTTCTGTCATATCACTCTCCTTTCTGTAATTGGAAAACTCTTTGAATCTATCATCAAACAAAAAATCCTACTCACTTCAATTAAGTTCATTCCTGATTACCAGTTTAGTTTCTCTCCTAAAAAATGAACCATGCTTCCTTCCTCTCTATCCTAACGTCCAATAAAATTCCTAAACTAAATTCCACGAAGGTCAAAAGTCAACCATACTATTCTTAGATATTCAAAAAAGCATTCGACACAGTTTGGAACATTGAACGCCTATATAAATGTTTATTACTAAAAATCCCTCATCATTTAATAATCCTTATCCTTTCCAATAGGTCCTGTTAAGTAAAAATTAGAGAGAAATCCAAAAGGGTCGAAGATACGAGAAACTTCAGACAAAACAATGCGTTTTGTACAATCACGGACCAGAGGTTTTACTCTGCAAATAAAATCAATATCGGGCTGCCAATGTAATCCTAAGACCTTGGCAGAATGATTTTCTGAGTTGTCTAAACAAAGCGACGATGATGAAGCTTCACTAATGTCCCAATTGAAAAGTAGAAAAAATGATAAATAAAATCGTAGTATTCTCAAGCCGATAGCTTTTGTTTTTCCTTTTCTTAAATCAATTTAAAATTGAACTTTTTATACAACATAATAAAATAGGATTTTTTCAAAACCCAGAACGAGATTAAAAAAAAAAAATTGAAGATAATTTGAAAGTAGAAAAATGATGAATAAATTCGTAGTATCTTCAAGCCGATAGTTTTTGTTTTTCCATTTTTTAAATCACTTTATAATTGCATTATTTTAAAATACAACAGTGGTGGTTTCAAATGCGATTTTCTAAAACGTACAGTAGAATTGTGGGGAAAAAATTAATAAAATTGTAATCCAGAAGAAATACCATATAAATTTATAGTATTTCAAGTCGATGGATTTGTTTTTCTGGTTTTAAAACAATTTCGGAAATTGCCTACTTTGAAAATACAACAGCGGTGGTGAAAAATGAATTTTTTTCAAAATTCAAATTAGGATTTTTGAAAAGTAGAACACTATCGTAAAATAGAAGAAACATTGTGTTAGTTTGTGGTATTTCAAATCGATAGCGTTTGTTTTTCTAAATTTAAAACAAAATTTTTTGCTAGAGTATTATTTGAAAATATAACAGTGGCACATTAAAATGAATATTTTTCAAAACTCAGAGTAGGATTTTGAAAAATATGAAGGAAACTGGAAAGTAGAAAAAATAACAAGTGACTTGGTTATGTTTTTAAGTAAATCGCTTTTGTTTATCTATTTTTTTTAACCATTTTAAAAATTAATTATTTTTAAATACAACAGCGGTAATTTAAAATAGGATTTTTTCAAAATTCAGGCTAAAATTTTGGAAGGTTTGAAGAAAATCTTAAAGTAGAAGAAACACCAAGTAAACTTATAGTGTTTCAAGTCGACAGCTTTTGTTTTTCTAGTTTTAAAAACAATTTTGAAAATGCTTAATTTTAAAAGAGTGGCGTTTTAATGTGGGATTATTTCGAAAACCAAATTAGGATTTTTGAAAAAGTAAACAAAATCATAAAATAAAATTAATAGTGTGTAGATTTCTGCTTTTTGAAATCGATAGCTTTTGTTTTTTCTAAATTTAAAACCAATTTTTTGAAAGTGTATTATTTAAAAATACAACAGTGGCTTATTAAAATGAATTTTATTCAAAACTCAGAGTGGGATTTTGAAAAATTTGAAGAAAACCGGAAAGTAGGAAAAATAACAAGTGACTTGGTTATGTTTCTAAGTCGGGCGCTTTTGTTTATTATATTTTTAAACCATTTTAAAATTGCAATATTTTTATATACAATAGTAGTAATTTAAAATAGGACATTTTCAAAATTCAGGCTAAGATTTTGGAAAAGTTTGAAGAAAATCTCAAAGTAGAAGAAACATTAAGTGAATTTATAAGTGTTTCAAGTCGATAGCTTTTGTTTTTCTAGTTTTAAAAACAATTTTTAAAATGCTTAATTTTAAATCGCAAGGGTGGCATTTTAAAGTGGGATTATTTCGAAATCCAAATTAGGATTTTTGAAAAAGTGAACAAAATCGTAAAATAAAAGAAATAACGTGGAGATTTTTGTTTTTTGAAATCGATAGCTTTTAGTTTTCTAAACTTAAAACCAATTTTTTGAAAGTGTATTATTTGAAAATACAACAGTGGCTTATTAAAATGATTCTTTTTCAAAACTCAGAGTGAGACTTTGAAAAATTTGAAGTAAACTGGAAAGTAGGAAAAATAACAAGTGAATTGGTTATGTTTTTAAGTCGATCGAACCATTTTAAAATTGAAATATTTTTAAATACAACAGTGGTAATTTAAAATAGGAATTTTTCAAAATTCAGGCTAAAATTTTGGAAAGTTTGAAGAAAATCTTATAGTAGAAGAAACACCAAGTGTATTTATAATGTTTCAAGTCGATAGCTTTTGTTTTTCAAGTTTTAAAAACAATTTTTAAAATGCTTAATTTTAAAATCTGTTGATTACTGAGAGTAAGTAAGTAAGTTAAATGTACTTAATTTAGAAACAAATTGATTGAAAATCAAATGGTGAAAAAATCTCGTATAGTTAAGGAAACGTTTCCAAAAAATTTCAAAAACCTAAAAATATGTTAATTGTTTAATAATTATTTTTTGTGATTCCTTTAGAGTTTAAGTTTAAGTTCTTTAATTTAATTATTTTTTCTTGAAATAAGACAAAAACAAAAATTTATATTAAGAAAAAGATAGTTCAGAACTTTAAGAATTAAAAGAACCTATTTTTCGAATACATTTATTTTTGATATTGGTGCTACAGTATAAAAAGCCCAAGAAATTTTTAGAAAGTACGAAGAGAACTTTTGAAAATATTTTCAAGATATGTTATATGCGAGAAAAAACATTTTAGGTATCGTTTTTCCAGAATTTTCTGAAAGAGAAATTAGCTATAAATTTCTGAAACCCTCGAAGAAAATGTTCTTTATTTGGAAGAAAAACTGTTTAAAAAGAGAGGTGAAAAAATCTGAAAAACTTAAAATTTCTGAAAAATGTAGAAATTTAAAAATTTGTTTGTTTTTTATTACGCTATTTTTTATGATTCCCCTAAAGAAAGCTTTGCTCAAGAAATTCTATTTTAATCAAACTAATTTTCTTCTAAATTTTAGTTTTTTATTGATTTAATTTACGAGTTGTCAAAATTTTATATTTCAATATTACGTTATTAAAAGTTTTGTATTATATTATAAATGAAGTTTAATTTTTTCCAAAAGATATTTCCCATATCTATAGGAACATATATATGCAAGATTTTTAGATTATATTTTCTAATTAGTAAAATTAGTGTTATGAAGAGAAATTCTTGAAGAAAAAACAGATGGTACAAATTCTCGAAGAATTACGGAAACCTTTCAAAAAATTAACTGAAAAATGGTTTTCACAAAATAGAAAATGTTGATAAAATGTAGAAATCTGAAAATCTTTTTATTTTATTAAACTAGTTTTTGTAATTATTTCAACCTAATTTTGATCAAGAGATTCTAACCGTAAAAATAGAAATATGTATGCAGGATTTTTGGAGCTTTTTCTAATTCGTAAAACTTAAGTTCAAAAACTGAAAAATTTTTATAAATTTCTACGATTCTCCGTGAAAATGCCATTCATTTAGAAAAAAAATTCCTAAAACCTCGTGATAGAATAGATTAATTAAAGATGGAAAATTCTCGAAGAATTAAAGAAATTAAGTAACTAGAAATATAAAAATTTCTATCGTTGATTTCTGAGGGATCTATTATCATTATTATATAATAATAATCTAAAAAATTTCTTTATTTTTAACTAAAATCTTTTGCGACTCCTTTAAAATAAGTTAAATTCTTATGATTTTATAAAAAAGCAATAATAAAATCGAATTGGTGATGGAAAATTTTCAACGAATTAAAGAAATTTATCTAAAAAGTTACGGAAAAATGCGCGGAAAATTAAAAAAAGTAAAAAATGCCGAAAAAATGTAGAAAAAAATCAATTTTTACTTAAACAATTTTTTTATGTGATTCTTTTTGCTTAGAAGATTCTATTTCAATGAAACTAAAAAAAATTAAATTCTTTTAAAGTAAGTTTTAGTTTTTTAGATTCTGTAGAAAATAAATGCAGATTTTTTAAAACGTTTTCTAATTAATAAAATTACTGCTTAAAAATGAAAAATAGCTATACATGTTTAAAACTCTCGAAGGAACTGCTCTTAATTAAAGAGAGACATTTCTGAAAATCATTATAAAATAAAATTCTCGAAAAATCAAGAATTTCAAGAAAACTAAGGAAAAAATTGTTAATAATTTGAAAAAAATAGAATATGCTGAAGAATATACAGAAATTTTAAAATCATTTTCTACTTATTTATTTCTTTTTGTGATTCCTTTAAAGTAAATTTTAATTTTATTCAAAGATTCTATGTAAATGAAACAATTTTTTTGTGATTTTTTAAAGTATGTTCCACTTTCGTCTAAGAAATTCTATTAATACAAATAGAAATATATATACAGGGTGTCCCGTTAATGCGGGGAAATGGCTGGACCATAGATTCCTGAGGTCAAAATATAACGATTTAACGCAACTTATCAATATCCAAAAATTTACGGTTAAGCCGGAATTTGGCTTCAAAGTTTCAAAAAATTGTATTTCTTTTATTTATAACAATTGAACGCTTTATTTGATTTGAATGAAATTTATTTTTAATAACAACCATAATATAATACATCATTTCAGTTATTATGACTATTATTAGTTAACAAGAAGTATAAGAAACAGTAGTACCACCACTTAAAAACTAAAATATTTTTTTATTGGTAGATCTAATAAAAACTAAAAAAATACTGCTTGAAAGACCATTTAATTTAAAAACTTTTTCATCTCTTAATAATATTTGATATCTTTTACGGTTTTCACACAAAAAAATAAAATATATATTTTTTATCCAGTAAAAACAAAATCAAGTTTTTCATCGAATCGAAAATAAATGTTTTTCGTGGCCGTCTTTGTTTAAAAAATGTAAATTATGTATAATAATAATTATTTAGTGCCTTTTGACAATTAATTTTTAACTTTATTATAGTTCATAAATATTCATATTTGGAACAAACAGATATCTTGTTTGTATTAGAATTTTGCAAAGAAAATTGTTTGAAAAGTGTTAGATATTGTTTTGATTTATTTTATTAATTGATATTATTTAATTTTTATTCAATTGAGTAAGTTTATTTACTTATTAATGAGTGCATAATGAGTATACTATATTCATATTTTATTTTTTTGTGCAAAAACCGTACAAGATATCAAAAACAAGTAAGAGTCAAAAAAGTTTTTAAATCTAATGCCCTTTCAAGTAGATTTTTTTGGATTTTATTGGATGCACCAATAAAAAAATATTTTAGTTTTTAAGTGGTGGTACTACTGTTTTTTATACTTCCTGTCAATCACTAATAGACAAAATTACTAAAATGATGTATGATATTATGGTACTTATTACTAATAAATTTCATTCAAATCAAATAAAGCGTTCAATTGTTATAAACAAAAGAAATAAAAAAATTTGAAACTTTGAAGCCAAATTCCGGCTTAACCTTAAATTTTTGGATATAGATAAGTTGCGTTAAATCGTAATATTTTGACCCCAGGAATCTATGGTCCAGCCATTTCCTTGCATTAACGGGACACCCTGTATATGTAGGATTTTTTCTGAGACATTTTCTAATTGGTAAAATTTTCATTCTAAAATGTTAAGAGTTACATTAAAATTAGCGATTATGTTTTATACAGGGTGACTGACGAAAAACCTTTGGTGCTGTATCTCGCTTATTTTTTATCCGATTTTAATAAATAAAACATCAAATTAAACCATTTTTAAAAGACTTTAATAGGATCTGAACTGTTATTTTTTCTCGCACCCAATTTTGACAAAATACGATCAACATTTTTTTTTAAATTGCACTGTATATATATTTTTATTGATTCGCAAGGAGATTTTTTTTCTGAATATAAAATTGTAGACAAATTTATCCATACATCAAACTTAAGTCGAGAAATTGAGGATTAAAAAAATAAATAAAAAGTCAAGTATCCATTGTAAACAATATACAGACCCTATTTTAAATGTCAAAAGTGACAGTGACAGCTATTGATAGAATACTGCAACGATTTTTAATTATTTCATAATTAAAATGTTGCAATATTTCAAACACTGTACTAGAATTTTGTGCTTCTACAGAAATCGTTTTTCAGTTTTTGAAATCTTGCAACATTTTTATTATGAAATTATTAAAAATCATTGCAGAATTGTACCAATGACTGACACTGTCACTTTTGACATTTGGAATAGGCTCTGTATATTGTTTACTATGGGTATTTGATTTTTAATTTTTTTTTAATCCTTAATTTCTCGACTTTGGTTTGATGAATGGATAAAATCGTTTACAAATTTAGATTCAGAAAAAAAACTTCTTGCGGATCAGTACAAAATATATATACAGTGCAATTTGAAAAAAAAAAGTTGATCGTCTTTTGTCAAAAACTGGATGCAAGAAAAAATATCAGTACAGTTCATATTAAAGTCTTTTAAAAATCATTTAATTTGATGTTTTATTTATTCAAATCGGATCAAAAATAAGCGAGATACAGCACCAAAGGTTTTTCGTCAGTCACCCTGTATAATATGTGCTAACCTAATTTAAAAGAATTATACACTTATTTAGGTAACTAATTACCTATCCCAACATATTGTACATTACTACAATGTACTGATTTAGTGAACTCCTTACCTATCGCAATATTTGTTAGGGCAATGCACAGTCGGATAGATACTTTTTATAATGCCAATTTACTATGTTAACACAATGGAAAAATGTAGTAATTGTATACTTCACTTTACTTAAGAAGAAATTAGCAATAATTTTTAAAGATGCAAATCTGAAATGTTAATACTTACATGTACAGCAGAGTCCCTTCTTCCCTAAACCGACCAGCATGTTGAGACACAGATTGCAATAAGCGGGTCTGCTGAAGTGCTTCAGCCGCCACAAATGGTTGCCGTCCTCCTTGACGTTCGTGTCGAGGCCGAGAAGGACGAGGAGCGGTATCGTCGTCAGGCCGCCGCGCTTCCACTCCTCCAAGGACACGGTGCCGTCGGCGTCGTAATCTATTTCCACCATCATGTCCTGCAGGATCTAATTGAAAGGGAATCGGAGCGGTTACGCTTTTATACTTTTTTATTGTCCGCGCGATCCATAAAACAAAAATAACGGGACGATACACAACGTGCAATTTCCTCCCCTAGATGGGACACATAACTGTTTAGATAAAGTCCGCCGCTTTTTATTTTTATTACTCGCAATCATCGTTGCTGTATCCTGAATGCGGAAATATGGAAATATGGAAATGACAAACAGGACGAATGTTACATCTCCATAATATTTCAAATATAATTTTTACTTTCCCTATATACGAAGTATATATAGGGAAAGTATTGTGATCGTGATTTTTTTTTTGAAAATTTTTTTTTGCGGAAATATCCGTTTTGAGGTACCCTGAGTCCATTAAACTAATTTCTGGAAAAAAAAAATTGTGTCTGTGTGTGTGTCTGTCTGTCTGTCTGTCGGTGGGTGCTGTATCTCAAAAACGAACCATACGATTGAGATGAAACTTTAAACGTAAGGTTTTATTGTTAAAAACTGAAACTGAAAAGCTTTTGGTAAACATTTATAAACCGGAAGTGGGTGTTTACTCGAGGCGTTTTTTGTTTTTTTCCGATATTTTTTTTTAATATGAAAAATATTACAAAACTTTTCAAACAAAAGTTAAAGAGAATGAGAAACTGAACAAATTTTGTTAAAATATATTTTTCATAAAATTCTTAACTTTCGAGAAAAAAAAAAAAAATTGAAAATTTTGACATTTTTTGCTAATTGCTAATAAACTATTGAAGTTACATAAAACTTCTATAACAAATAATTGTAGAAAAATATAGGGAAATTACTATGATGGCCACATCACCATTTTATTATCATTATTATCATACGTTTTAAATTGTTCGATTAGTGTTTTATGTGGCAATCGATTAAATGCTTTTTACTTTCCCTATATAGTATATATAGGGGGAGTATTGTTTTCGTGATTTTTTTTTGAAAAATTTTTTTTGCGGAAATATCCGTTTTGGGCCCCCCTGAGTCCATTACACTAATTTCTAGAAAAATTTTTTGTGTGTCTGTGTGTCTGTGTGTCTGTGTGTCTGTGTGTCTGTCGGTGGGCGCTGTATCTCAAAAACGAAAGATCCTATTGAGATGAAACATTAAACTTAAGGTTTTATCGTTAAAAACTGGAACTGAAAAGCTTTTGGTAAATATTCATAGACCGGAAGTGGATGTTTACTCGAGGCGTTTTTTTGTTTTTTGGTAATATTTTTCTAAATATGAAAAATTTTAAAAAACGGTTCTAACAAAAGTTAAAGGGAATAATAAACTCAACAAGTTTTATTTGAACATATTTTTCATAAAATTCTTAACTTTCGAGAAAAAAAATAAAAATTGAAAATTTTGATATTTTTTGCCAATTGCTAATAAACTGTATAAGTTACATAAAATTTATATAACAAATAATTATAGAGAATTTAAAACTAAACAAATTATTAACAATAACTTTTTTGCGTAAACTTCATAGTTTTCAAGAAAAATATAGGGAAAGTACTATGATGGCCACATCACCATTTTGTTAAATCTGTACAGATTACATCGGTTTGAAGATGGTGTTCCATGTTGGTATAAAGGTCTTGTGTAAACCTAAACAGATTTGTAAAAGTTGATCTTCTCTTGATAAAGCCATGTTGCCTGATGTTAATTACTTTCCCTATATATAGGGGAAGTATTGTTTTCGTGCATGAAAATGTCTGTGGGCGCTCTATCTCAAAAACGAATAATTCGTTTGAGATGAAACTCCAAATTTAACGTTGTATCATTAAAAATTAGAACTGAAAAGCTTTTGGTAAACATTCCTAAACCGGAAGTGGTTGTTTACTCGAAACGTTTTTTGGATTTTTCTCGATATTTTTCTAATTTTTAAAAATATTACATTACTCTTCAAACAAAAGTTAAAGGGAATGAGAAACTGAGCAAGTTTTATTAGAATATGTTTTTCATAAAGTGCTTAACTTGCGAGAAAAATATTAAAAATGAAAAATTTTGTTATTTTTTGCCTAGTACTAATAAACTGTGTGTGTTACATGAAATTTGTATAACAAGTAATTGTAAAGAATCCAAAATTAAGTAAATTATTAAGAATAGCCTTTTGCGTAACCTCTTAATTTTGGAGAAATTGTAAGGAAAATATTATGATGGCGATATCACCATTTTTATATTTCTTTACATTTTACAATTTTTAATTAAAACCCTCGCTTATGATCTACTGATTGGAAGGTCGGATAGAGGCCACCCACCCACCCTACATATACACGATAACCTCAAATATTAATCGTTGATGATTTTGCTGCAAAAAAACAATAAAATCTTAATAAAAAAATATAGCATAATCCAAATTTACGTTTAAATATAAATGTCCTTCTATAGCTAATACTATCTATTTTAGATTTGAAGTCTGTCTATCCATCCTGCTTAAAAATGTTATTAATTTCGATATCAAAAAATTTTGAATTTTTTTTAATTCAAAAAGTTCTGTAAAATTAATTTACTCCAAACCACAAGACGATCAGTAAATGAAATTTATATGTATATGTAGGGTGGGTGGGTGGCCTCTATCCCACCTTCCAATCAGTAAAACATCATCACAAATTAATTAAAAAATATGTATAAATAAATCTCAAAAAAATGCAAAAATTAAAAAAAAAATTGTTTTATCTCTAGATTTTAAATCAGTAAATATCTAGGTAATTTTAGTTCCAATAACCCTCTTTTATACACACTACAGTTTCTTGTACAGATGTCAGTGAGGGTTATATGTATTTTTAAAAGCTTATCTTCTTTAGTTTAATATTTCTTTGCGTCAAATTTTCTTTCTTTCTTTTTTTTCAAAATTGGACATCCACATAATTCCATACCTACCTATACAATCCTCCTAACGGAATATTATTTTTACAATCGCATTGATGTTAAACCAGTGTAGTGATTAATTTCTAGTCTACAAGTATCTTATTGATGTAAATCATCGAGAAATATTTAAAAAAAATTGTAATTAATTTCATTGGATACAACGAGGCGATACGGAATTAAAGTTTATATGTATATGTAGGGTGGGTGGGTTGACTCAATTCCACCCTCCAGTCAGAAAAACGTAATCAAAAATTATTTGAAATTGTTTGAATATATCTATTAAATTTAGCAAAAATGTTACGAAATTTACGTTTTACAACTTTGAATTCTCTGGCTTATGTTTCACTGATTGGATGGTGGGTTAAAAGAAACCCACCCACCCTACATATACATATAAATTTAGAATTTAGAATTTAAAATTGAGCAAGTTATTAAGAATAGCCTTTTTGCGTAATCCTCATAGTTTTCGAGAAAAATATGGCCACATCACCATTTTATATATTTATTTACGCCCTTTAAGAACGAATAAAACACTGAAACAAATTTTTTAACGAAAATTCTAACAATTTCGAGGAGAACAAAAATTACTGAAAAGGTTCAGAATAATCGAAGTGAACTCTTAAAAAGGGAAAATTGAATTTTAGGAAAATTCTATAAAATCGGAAAAAAATTGCTAGAAAATTTCAAAGAAATTATTAAAAAATGAAACTTAGAACAGAACAGAAAGTTGGCAAAAATTGAAAGTGAAATTACTAGAAATTTAGAGAAATACTGATTTTAGTGAACATTTTAAGAGTTTGGAAAAGAAATTTTTTTTTTTTTTTGTATCGAAAAATTCGCAAAATTTGAAAGAGAAGTTACTAGAAATTTAGAGAAATATTAATTTTAGTAAACATTTTAACAGAATAGAAATTTTTTTTTGTTCGGAATTTCTGTTCTCTTCCAAACTTTTAAAATGTTCACTAAAATCAATATTTCTCCAAATTTCTGGTAACTTTACTTGCAAATTTTGAGAACAATTTTGTGTGTGCCTTTTCTTTTTTTTTTGTAAATCAAATTCCACAGCGCCAATTAAACGAGTACAAATTACAAATAAGCAATTTAATTTCCAACAATTTGAGTTTAAACAATCGCCATTTTGTTTCCAAGCAAAAAACTTCAATTGTTTCACCGGAATATTAAAAACGTATTAATTTCGGATGGATTGTGTCTTTTTTTTGAAGATCATTTAAGTGAAGATGTTAATTTTATGATGTTTTAAACCACCGAAAGCAATTTGATTTCCAACAATTTGAATTTCAACGATCGCACTTTTGTTTCGAAGCAAAAAACTTCAATTGTTTCACCGGAATATTAAAAACGTATTCATTTAGGATGGATTGTGTCGTTTTTGAAGATTATTTAATTGAAGATGTTCTTTTTTTGTTCTTCAGCAATGTTTCAAAATGCTACGAAAAAGTGCTGCTTTCGACAGTGACCAACTGCTTTTATTGTTTGTCAATTGTTTTATTTTAACAAATTCCGAACATTCGCTTAATTTTGTGTTTTCAACACGATAAACTCTTTCATTGATACAAACATATTTTTACTTTATTTATTTAGTTTATTAATTTATCGTACTTATTTGTTTATTTATTTAGCTCATTTAACTGATTTTATCAATTGCTTATTGCTTTTTGAAAAAGAAAAAAACGTTCGTTGACAAACACGTTTTCAATTGTTTTC
The DNA here is from genome assembly GCA_963969525.1 of Ontholestes murinus. Lineage (NCBI taxonomy): Eukaryota > Metazoa > Arthropoda > Insecta > Coleoptera > Staphylinidae > Ontholestes > Ontholestes murinus. The sequence continues at coordinate 10,795,028 of OZ018387.1, read as the reverse complement.
TATAGAGACATTTTTTGAATAATAATTTTCAATTGTTTTCGCTAATATTCAACTGATTTTATTCATTTTCAATTCAATTTTTTTAAACAAATTTAAAGCAGCTGTGATAAAATATTTTTTTAATTTTAACAAATGTCTCTTTTTTATTTTTATTTTCTGATAAATTTTTACTTTAGAAAAGCTTTCCAATAATTTAAACTATTTTTTTCTAATTTTCAATTGTTTTTTGTTTGTCAAGATTTAATTGATCATCCGTTCTTTTTAGAGATTGTCAATTGTTTCTATTCTACAAATTTTTAATACAATTTTTAGTATATTTAACTATTTTTCAATTGTGTTCGTTCGTGGAGCTTTAATTGATCGTAAATTGCTTTTAGGGACTGCCAATTGTTTTTTAAGGGCCAATATTTTTCTTCCTATCGTTCTTTTGTTTTGTTAATTCCAAATTATTTTAAAACAAATTTAAACTCATTTTCTTACAGTTTTTAAATTTATTTTAATTTTATTTTATAACTTTCAATTGTTTTCGTTTGTAATTTATGTTCACCTTCTTTGATTGTTTTTCTTTACAAACATTCCAACCATTTTTTTAACTATAAATAATTATTTGTGATTCTGTAATCATTCTGTAACATTCAAATGTTGTAATGTTTTTAACGTTTTCAATTATCTTCAAAAGTTTCAATTATTATATTACATTTTTCAATTTAAGCTGTTTTTTGTTTTGTTTCTTTATTATCAGTTTAATTTTTAATAACAATTTTGATTTAATGTAACATTTTTTTAAATATTTTTTGTTTTTATCGTTAATATTCAAATTCTATTATTGACTGTCAATTGTTATTGTATCTGGAAGATTTCAACTATTTTTACTAATTATCATTGTTTTCGCCCGTCAAGCTTTAATTGATTGTTTTTAGGCATTGTCAACTGTTTTCTATATATAAATTTCTAATAGTTTCAAGCTATTATTGTAACTATTTATAATAATTTTCAATTGATTTTGTTCATCAAATTAAGGTCAAAACCTTGAATTTTTCCTTTATTTCTAACAATTTTAATAATTTTTTGGAGTGTTGTTTAATTTGTTTTAAACTTTAGCTTTCTTTTTCTAAATCACCTCGTCATATTGTTTCTATCAATTATTTTTTATAACTAATAACTCCAATTCTTTTTTAGAATCTCACTTTAGAAATTAAAACACTTTTTTTGAGTTTCTTAATAAATTGTTTAAATATTTTTTTCGTTCGATTATCCTTTTTTTAAATTTTAGTAGTTGCAATTGTTTTGTTTTTTAGAAATTCAATTGTTATAGTGCTTTGATATTCCATTAATTTCGTCTGTTCTTTTCTTCCTTTATTAAAAACTAACCGAATATTAATTGAATATAATTAACTTAAAATATTTTTGATCATAAGATGTTCTAGCGTACTCTTGACCTACCACAATAAACAGTGCAATGACCCCTCGTACTCCTGACCCGCGCAAATAAATTACACGTTGAGGTAGGTCAAGAGTACGCTGGAGTTTTAACGAGGAAGTAGGCGCTAGGTTAACGCATAGTTTATTACGGTGGGTCAGGAGTACGCTAGATAAAAGAAGGGGATAATTTATTAAGGCTGGCTGTGCTTTTTTATTTGCTATTTTCAATAAATTTAAATATCTTTTGAAAATTTACAATTATTTTTACGATTTCTTTAAAAAAAAATTTGAGAATTTTTTTTTATTTTTCTTTTGTTAAGAACTGTTCAATTAAAAATTTAAACTATATTAAAGCTAATTTTAAACATTGTTGACGGTTTTCATTAGTCAATTAGTTCTTTGTAAAATGTAAGTTTTTTTTTAATTTGCTACTTTTTTGTTTACTATTTAAAACAAAACTTCCAACTGTTTCGCTACTCACTCTCTTGTTAATGAAGTGTTTTTTTGTGTTGTAAAATTTAAACTTTTTCTTTTTGCGAAAATCTCATGGTTTTCGAGAAAAATATAGGGAAAGTACTATGATGGCCACATCACCATTTTTTTAATGTAATTTTTGTTATAAATGTGGTCTGTGTCAAATATTTTACTGCATATACAAAGTAATGATATAGTCATGTAATTAAGTATATCCGACTTGTCGCCTTTTTTGTGAACCAGTGTTATTCCTGTCTTCTTCCACATTGATGGAAAATACCAGTACTTAATATGAGCAATTAAAATAGCAGTATCTTTAAGTAGAAACTCCGGTATATCGTCTGGACCCATAATTAGTCTACTTTTGAGTTCTTTCAATTTAGTAAGTACGGCGTCTTGAAATATTGTATTTTTTATTGAAATGGCAAGTTGTTAGTTGTATCAGATATACTGATCTGTGTAAATAAGTTATCAAAATAAACTACAAATTCGTCAACAATTTCTTGCTCAGATGTTAATATATTCATTCCTGATTTCATGACTCCTGGAATTCTACTCGTATTCTTTTTGCTATTTACGAAAGACTATAGTTTTTTTGGTTCTTTTCGTAAATAATTTTTAGCCTCGTCGATATAACGTCTGTACATTATGTTTATATTAGATTTGATTTTAGCTTCCAATTCTCTCAATTTTTATTTATATGTAGGTGTGCCTTCTATAACGTCGTTTTAAACGAATATAATTAAGAATATCCATATCTAAACTAACTAACTACCTTCAATATTTAGTCGAATTTTTAAGAGGAACTTTAAGTACATACTTATCACAGCTCCGTTATAGGTTTTTATAAGAAATATCACAGCCGACCTCAACATTTTTACTTTCGTAAAGCAAAGACCAATTAATTTTATAAATATCTTCAGAAACATTATTTAAATTTGCTCGTATAAAGTTGTGTTTGGATGTTAATGGATTAGGAGAAAATTTTGTGTTTGTTTTAGTTTTAAATTTTAATGTTCCATCAAATGCCGGGTGATAATTATAATTGATAAAATTATAAAAATTTTATTAATTTACTTACTTTTACGTTTTGAATTTATTTTTGATTCAAAATTTTTGTAATTAATTTTACTCTAAACCGCAAAATGATCAATAATTGAAATTTATGTGTATATGTAGGGTGGGTGGGTGTCCTCTATCCTACCCTCCAATCAGTAAAACATCATCAAAAATTAGTGAAAAATTTGTATGAATGAATCTCTAAAAATTGCAATTATTTTGTATTTATTTATATTTTACAATTTTTAATTAAAACCCTCACTTATGTTTTACTCATTAGAGGGTGGGATAGAGGCCACCCACCCACCCTACATATACACGATAACTTTAAATACAATTATTAATGATTTTGCTGTTTACAAAACAATAAAATCTTGTGTTTAATAAAAAATAAAGCAGAATCCAAATTTAAGTTTAAATTTAAATGACTAATCTCATTTAAGCTTGATTTAAACCCTCTCCACGTATCGTGTATATAATTTTTATTAATTTAAACACTCAAAAATGTTATTTTGTCAATTCTTCTTCTATAATAATTTCTTTCAGTTTTCGAAAAAATAATAACAATTCTTGCTTTGAATATAGTTTTCAGCAATGTCTTTTATAAATTGTGATATTTTTCGAGAAATTTCTGCCATTTCTTAAGATATATTTTGCACCAATTTTAATGTCAGATTTCAAGTATTTTAACACATTTTGCTTTATGTTATCCAAATCTCAGGTATGTATTTCTTAAATTGGAAGATTTTCTTTTCAGAGTTTCTCAAATACTTTAGAATTTACTCCAAATTTACTTAGGATTTCTAGAATTTTCCAGAAATTTATCTTTCTGATTTTTAGAACTTTCTTCTATTTTTTATTTATCACCATTTCTTCAATTTTTCTAGTTTCAGGATTTTTTTCAGTAATTTGTAAAGAACTTTATACATTTTTTGCTTTATATCATCAACATTTTTCAACAATGCAAAGTTTTGCAACAATTTTTCTTTAATTTAATGAGAATTCATTACAAGTTTTTTACATTTTTTTAGGTGTTCTAAAATTTTTCTGTTATTTGTCTTTAATTTCTCAGGTATTTTATATATTTATTGCTTTATGTCATCTGCATTTTTCAAGTATGCATTTTTTTGGTAATTTTAGATTTTCTTTAATTTTATAAGAATTATCTACTTTCAGATTTTTTTATGTTATTAATGTTTTACATATTTTTTGCTTTTATGTTATTTGAAATTTTGAAATATTTCTTAACTAGATTTTATTTTTATTTTTAGAATTTTTTTCAGACTTTTCAGAGATTCAACAATCCTACACTAATTTTGCTTTTAGATCTCTAAAGCTTCTCAGCAAGTTTTGTATCATTTTTTTTAACCATTTTTTACTATTTTTTTGTTAACTTTTAAGAATTTTATAAGAATTTTTCTTTTAAATTGCAATAATTTTGTTAAATTGTTCTAATTTGTTTTCTCAATTTTTCTGTAATATAAGAAATAAAAAATTTCCTAATCGTTTTATATTTTTTTAGCTTTACATTTGTGTAAGTTTCTAAATTTTCCAGAATGTCTCAACTAAATCTTTCCAATTCTTAGAATATATCCTTAACTTTTCTTTGGGATTTATAGAATTTTTGAGAACATTTTCTTTCAATTAAAACAGATGTTATCACTATTTTTAAAATTATCTTATCAAAATTTTTCGGGATCTGTTTTCTAATACTTTTTCATCAGAGATTTTTAATTTTTTCGTATTTTTTCCTGCATTTATCTACCGACTTTGTAAGAATTTTTTCTTATTTTGTAAGAATTTTCTAGAATTCCAAAAAAAATTGACACATCATTCTCGTCAGTGTTGCTTTTATTCTCTTCTAATTTGCAATTTTTACATCTTACTCCTCATATCTGAAGCCCATGGCACGTTTTTTTCCGTGTATAATTATTTTGATGTTTTTGATTTCAGTGGATTGTTCTTATTTGTAGAATACGACTATTTCATTCAACATTCTAGATTTCGTACAATTTTCTTTTTTGAAAAAATTCTAATTTTTCTATTGAATTCTACATATTTTTTAAGGAATATCTCTTCTAAATTGTAAGAGATTTTTCGTTTTTCTTTTGAATTCTTAAAATATTGTGGAATTTTTCTTTGAAAGGGTTCAACAATCTTCCATGATGAGAATTTTTAAGCAATTTTTCTTTCCTTGTTAGATAATTTATCACCAATTTTTGAATTATCTTATGAGAATTTTGTAAAAATTTCTTAAATACAATAAATTTCTAAAAATGTTTATTAATAATACTTTAATTCTAGAGATTAAATTGAATTTTCATTTTCTGAATATTCCCAAAGAACTTTTTTAAATTGTAAGATATTTCTTTCAGTAATACGCATCAAACAACTTTTTCTTCTGGACTTCAAGATTTTTGGAAAACTATTTTTCTATTTTACGAAAAATTATTACCATTTTTGAATTATCTTATGAAAATTTTTGGGAATTTCATTTTTAAGGATATTTTCCATAACTTTTTGATAATTTTCTTCCATAAAATTCTAACGTTTCTATTGAATTATAAATGAATTTTTAATTTTAAATTCTCATAGTTTTCTTAGGGTTTCTCTTCCTGGTTTATAAAATGTATCAGATTAGAAGTTTTCTTCGAAATTTCTAGAATTTTCCACATACTTTTCTGAGAAATTGTAGCATTGTATTATCAGATTTGTTGTAATGTATTTTCTCAATTGTAATGTTTTTCTTCAACCGTTTCCTTTCCATATTATTAGAATATTATAGCCCTTTTTTTCCAGATTTCTTCTAATAATTGTTCATAAGCATTTCTGTACTTTTTCTTTCCGAGAATTTATCAATATTTCAGCATTTATCTTTTCGGATTTATTTTTATTTTCGTAGTTTTACAAAAAAATAATTCTAGTATCTCTAGAAATTTTTTCTTCATAATTCTAAGAATTTTTCTCCTAAATTACAAAAAATTCTAAAATTTTTATTTGTAATAATTTTATTTTAGAAATTAAATTAAAGTTTCCAAAATGTTTCTATAGAAATGTTTAGTTCTTAGTTTTACATTTTCTGAATATTCCCTAAATAATAAGGTTTTCTTTTCAGTAATAATACTTTTCAAATCATTTTTCTATTGGACTTTACAAATTTTGTAATTAAAGTTATTGCAAACCGCGAGGCGACACCTAATTACAGTTAATGTGCATATGTAGGGTGGGTAGGTGGCCTCTAACCCACCCTTCAATCAGTAAAACCATGAGCGAGGGTTTTAATTGAAAAGAATAATCAAGGATATACTCAAAGGCTTTAAGAGAACATTTAAATTTTTTTCTTTTTTACAACTATATTGGATTTTCAAGCATTTAAAAAAGTCAAAATTTATAGTGAAGACTGAAGATTTGTAGGATTTTTAAATACTTAGAACATTATCAGCATTTTGAAATATGTTCAGTATTTTAAGATTTAAGCTATTCAAGTTTTTAGTTTTTTTTTTTAATACTAAACTATTCATACATTATCTCTTCAAAAGAAGATTTTTTAAAATTTTATAAATTTAATTTGTTTATGATTTTCGAAAATTGCAAAACATTTAGCATGTTTCTTTTTATCAAAATCAGTTGTTGAATTTTCAAACATTAAAAATGTTCAAGATTTATGATGAAAACTAAAAATTTTCTATATTATAGTTTTTAAGTTTTCATTTAAAAAAATCTTAAATTTTCGAAAATTTCAAGATTTTTATATTTTATAATTTTCCTAAAACTTTTTTAAAACTTTCAATATGTTCAATTATTTTAAATCTATAAAGGTTTAAAATATCCCAAAATTACCTTGAAGATTTTCTAAAACTATTACTATTAAAAATGTTAAACGATTTCCCAAAATGTCGAGACTTTTAAGAATTTATGTTTTTTTTTTAAGAATAACATCTTTAGGTTTTTCAAGCATGAAAAATTTATGATTAAAATTTGAAGATTTTAAATATTTTCAAAATTTTCAAGAAAGTATTGTTTTTCATTTTCTTTAAATTATTTTAAATTTCTGTTTTATATTTCCAACATTTTAAAGGATTTTTATAATTTTCAAAAATTTAGAGATGTTTACTTTTACTAATTTTCTACTAACTTTCAATATTATTAGGATTTTAAAAGATGTTCACTACTTTTAAGGCTTTTATGGATTTAAGACTCTAAAGGTTTGAAATAATCAAGCATATTTTCAATCTTTTAATAATTTAATTAAAAGAACTTCAAAATTTAAATAAATTATTTTTTTAACTAATTTTCAAACAATGGCATCTAAAATGTTCAACATTTTTAAATCTCTCAAGCATTGAAGATTTCCAAATTCTAAGATACTGAAGAGATTTGGTTTTTAATCAAAATCATTTATAGAATTTTTGCATATTAAAATTTTTCCAAATCTATGATGAAAATTGAAAATTAGTAATATTTTTTAATATTATTATATTTTAAGTGCTTCAACACATTTAAGATTATTCTTATATACTTCAAAATTTTTTATTAAATATTTAGAATTTTTGACCTTTTTAAAATTTAAAGTTTTAGATTTCTATAATTTTCAAAATTAAAACGATTTTTAATTTTTTAAACTTCTTAAAATTTTCAAGATTAAAAAAATTGTTCAATGTTTCTGAAATATAAAATTTTTAAGATTTTAATTTTTTAAGACATTAAGTTAAAAGCAAAGCTTTCAAGTATTTTCTCATTCTTTTAAGAATTCTAAGGGCTTTCCGAAATAAATTTCATTAATTTAAAATTTAAAGATTTTAAAAAATATTTTTCTTAACAAAAAACCTTAATAAAGTTATCAAGCATTAAAAATTTTCTAAATTTTTGATTAAAACTGAAGATTTATAAGATTGTCAAGATTTTCAAAATTTATATTACAAGTTTTTTAATTTTTCAATATGATTAAGATTGTTGTTTTATATTTCTAAAAATTTTCATTAAATTTTAAGATTTTTAAATATTCAAAATTCAGATTTTTAGGCTTTTTTACGTACTCCTGAAACTTTCAATATTCAAGATTATTAATTTGTTAGGACTCAAAATTCAAGAAATTTCAATTTTTTATTTTATTTTAAAGACTTTAGATTTTCTAAATTTTAAAATGTTTTAATGATTTTCCTAAATTATAATACCTAAGTTTTCTTTCAATCAACCAATCAATTATCAAGTACATTTTAAAGATTTTTAAGAAGTTTTTTTTAAGACATGTTTTTCGAAAAAAATTTAATTTGCGAGAAAAAAATTCAAATATTAAAATTTTTAAATTTTTCTTTAAAAGATTCTTGAAATTTCTCTTCCACACTTTTAGTTTTAAATGCAACTTCCTTTCCAAAGAATTTTTAAGTTTAGCAAAGATTTTATTCAAGAGTTTAAAAATTTTTCAGATTGCCATTATTTATATTTATTTATAGAAATTTTTTCGTGGTTTTGGTAGAATATTTTGTTCAACTTTTTCAATAATTTTCTCAGATGATCCATACTTTTTTTTACATTGAGGTTTCTAGAATTTTTCTCAAGATCTCATTTTAGATTTATAAAACATTTTTTTTGTGGATTCTAGAAGTTTACAGTAATTTCGTTTTCTTATCTAATAAATAAATAGATATTTCCAGAATTTTTAGCAAAGATTTTATTCGAGAGTTCTAGATCTTTCAGAAAGTGCTTTCAAGCTTTTGTTTAACTTTACAATTTATTAGGATTTTTTTTTCTAAAATTCTAAAACTTACTTAGAGGCTTCTGGAAGTTTCAGGAATTTCTTCGCCATATTTTCAGTTTTTTGCATCATCCTTTCCAAAGAATTTTGATCGAGGGTTCTAGAATTTTTCACAAGTTTTCCTTGTAGATTTCTAGAACTTTTTTGGAGGATTCTAAAAGTTTACAGTAATTTCTTATTCATATTTCCAGAATTTTTAGCAAAGATCATATTCGGGAGTTTTTTAGAAAGTTCGTTTTAATATTTATAGAATTTTCTTTAAGGCTGTTTCCAGTAATTTCTCTTCCAGATTTTAATATTGCAAAGATTTCCTTCAGGGCTCAAAAAATCATTTGCAGAACATTAGACTTTTTCGAATTCAGAAATTTCCAGTAGCTTTTATTCAGATATGGAGACTATAGATTTTTCTAGAAAATCTGTTCCTAGAAATCTAGATTCTTTTCAGTCATTTTGCCAGATATCAAGATTGTTTTTTTTTTCAAGCTGTCTTTTAAATTGCAAAGTTTTTAGAATTAAACAAAATTTTTTTTCTAGAAATGTATATTTTTTGTAAAATTCAGAAAATTTCTAGTAAATTGTGAAGATATATTAAGGCCTTTTTAGAAAATTTGTTTTAAAAAATCTAAACTCTTTTACGAGAGTTCAGAAAATTTCTAGTAATTTCTTCTCCACATTTCAAGATTTTTTCAACTTGTCTTCTAAATCGCAAAGATTTTCAATGAGGCTCTAGAATTTTTAGAATTTTCTACTAATAATCTAGATTATTTTCTCGAGGGTTCAGGAAATTTCTAGCAATTCATTTTCTAGAGTTTAAGAGTTTTTTTGAAGTCGTCTTTTAAATTGGAAAGACTTTTTACGAGGCATTAGGATATTCTAGATTTTTTTTTTCTAAAAGTTTAAGAGTTTAGAAAATGGCCAATAATTTCATTCGAAAATTTTTTTTTCAGTAATTTCCCGATTTCAAGATGTTTTTTTTTTAACTGGTCTTCTAAATTTCTAGGAGGCTCTAGAATTTTCGTTTAGAAATCTAGACTTTTTTCCAAGGGTTCAGGAAATTTCCAGAAATTTCTCCTCCGGATTTCAAGGTTATCTTCTTGTCTTCTAAATTACAAAGATATTTTTGGAGCCCCTCGAACTTTTTAGAAAATTTGTTTGTAGAAATCTAGACTTTTCTTCAGGAAGTTCAGGAAAATTTCAGTAATTTCTCTTTCTTGAGGCCCTAGATTTTTAGGATTTTTTCTTTCTAAAAGCTAGACTAACATTTTCAAGAATTCAAGAAATTTCCACTAATTTCTTCTCTAGGTTTCAAGATTTTTTAATTCAACCCGCTTTCTAAATTGTGAAAATTTTATTGGAAGCTCTAAAGTTTTTTTTAAAAAAATTTGTTTAGAAATATGGACTTTTTCAAAAATTTAAGAAATAAAAGTGCTTCTTTCACTGAATTGAAAAATTCAATATGTTTTAACCACAAACTATTGTAAGTAAGTATGGATTACCACGTAGTAACGGTCGCAACCATTCTCTTTATAAAAAATTTTACTTTGTCAATTTTCTCTTATTCAAATTATGTAATCAAAGTTATTCCAAACCGCGAGGCGATCAGTAATTAAAGTTAATATGTGTATGTAGGGTGGGTGGGTGGCCTCTAGCCCACCCTCCAATTAGTAAAACATAAGCGAGGGTTTTAATTAAAAGTTGTAAAACGTAAATAAACATAATATTATTGCAAAATTTAAAAGATTTATTCAAACAAATTTTGAAAAATAAAACAACTTTTTAAACAAAAGCTAAAGAGAATGAAAAACTGAAAAAGTTTTATTGATATATTTTTTTTTGTTCATAACTTAAAAATTTTGAATTTTTTTGCTTATTGTTAATAAACTATAGGAGCTAAATGAAATTTTTGTAACAAGTAAATATAAAGAATTCAAAATTGAGCAAATAATTAAGAATAACCTCATAGTTTTCTAGAAAAATATAGGGAAAGTATTATGATGGCCACATCACCATTTTTTTATGTAATAATATGTTTCTTTAAGTTAAAGTGATGACCACTTAAAATTATTCAACAAATAAATTACTTCCTTCCCAATCACATTACAATAATTTTATTATTAGAATTACAATTACTTGAAGAGAAAATATTTCTTCATTTATGACGAATAAATGATGTGAATTTTATATTCAACCTCATCTAATGTTGATTACGTATCAGTCTATTTTAATTTAATAACTATTTACTATTAAATACTTACAGGTTTTAATTCAGTAACATCCCATCCAAGATACTCGGCGACGGTCATCATCTGATTAACAATACTGTCCATCTCGTTGGTGTCCAAGACACCGTTACCGTCTGTGTCGTAGAGCCTGAACATGACTGCAATGAGAGATCGAAAGACATTAAAAAAATGTCCCCTAGGGGCGCGATCCGGCCATCGAAATAGACTCACATTCCAGCTTGTCCTCCGGCCTGCCCGCCTCCAGCAAAGACAAATAGCACACGATGTCCTTCAGCGAGACCTTAACCGAATTGACGTCGATCGTGCTCGGCTTCCTAACGATATGTCTAACTTCTAAAAACAACGCACCGGTCAACGAGAAAACATCAGCCGTCAACTAAATCATCGTCAAATTAACCTTCTAATTTACCATTGTTAACTAGCAAGGAGTTGTTTGATTTTCTGGATGAGTTTCGCGATACTTGACTATGAGATGGTGACGAATCCGTGCTCTTTTTGCCTAAGACTTCATGACACGAATATGAGGTATGTGTAATTGTTAACATGGGATGCACAGTCCCTGGAAAGTCAATTAAAACAAAACCAGGTCAAGATCCGTTCTTCTTTAAGGTCTTCTTGCAGATTGTTGTTTTAAAATTATATAAAATATTGTTTTCTTTTTTAATTTTGTTGCGGATGCAATGGGGTAGAAAAAAATAGAGATAGAGAGAAGAGTGCGCAGAGAGTGAGCCCGCAATTTTATTATTTTCTCTTTGTCCTCTCATTTTTATATAATTGTAAATTTTATATTATATTTTCTAACATTTACAAAAATCCATGAAGGTGCCATCTATTATCTAAGCGTTGTACTAGATCCTTATCGTGGTTATCCACTCCAGTACAGAGCTTAGAAAATAGATGGAACCTTTATGGTAATATTTTAATCGATGGTTAACCCGGAGAGTTATTTACAGAAAATACAGTTATAATTTTTAAAACTATCAAAGCAAGTTGAAATTGTATATTTCTGTCTTAAAGTAATACAATTCTTAAGAAATCAAAATAGTTGATTAAAGAACGTATCATATACCGATAAATAATTTCTAAAGCTACGAGAATATATCAAAATTAACGTATAATTGTTTTAATAAATATTATAATTAAGTTTATCAAGGTTAAGGTCAAGTAATAATAATTTAAGATCAAGATAATTCATTCAGATTCACTTGTTATCATACCATAAACAGTCAAGGTCGTTTAAGGTCATCCAACATTAATTTTAGATAAACTAGAAGTTCAACTAAATTCTTACATAACCTGCGGCGAAACGTTTTTATGTTAATAAGAGGATTAATTGAAACACTCGGTTTTGTTTCACTATTTTTATATTTCCGACTAGTTTCGACCATTGGTCATTCTTAAGGAGATAGGTCCTTCAGAATGACCAACGATCGAAACTAATCGGAGAAATATAAAAATAGTGAAACAAAACCGAGTGTTTTAATTAATCCTCTAATATCTAAGGTCATTCAAAGTCCTCCAGTGGTCATTTAGGGTTATTTAAGATCATTAAAGTCCTCTAATGGTAATTTATGGTTATTTAAGGACATTTGAGGTCATTAGATTATCATCAAAGGCCATCAGTTATTTAACGATTCATTTAAAATAATCAACGGGAAATTATCAAGCATTCAATTTTATCCGACCATCAAATCCGTTCAAAAAGTTCGATTATCATTCAAGATCGATCATTTATGTCCATCTACTGTAAGGTCATCCAAAGTTATTAAGAGCCACTTGACAATTATTTTACGACTATTCAAGTTAATTTAAATGAATGAATTCGACAAATTTGAAAGGTCATTAAAGGTTATCTAACAATTAATATAATTTAAGTTCACCAATAGACATAAAAGGTCATTTTTGGGACATACGGAGTCATTTATTTTTTTAAACGAATACTCGAGGTTATTGAAACTCATTTAAGATCATCTAAAATTGTGTAATTATTATTTTTTAATGTTATTTAAGGTCATATTTAATGGTTATTCGAGCTCATTCAAGGTTTTCTATTATTTAAAGTCATTGGAAGAGCTTTGAAGAACATTAAGTTTACCTAAAGATTAATGTTAGCTACATTACAATAATTAAAGGTAATTCAAAAGGTCATTCAAGGTCATATACGTTCATTCAACAATTATTTAAGGTTAGACAAAGGTTATAGAAAGGTCATTCCATACCATACTGTCGATGTCATTTTAATGTTCCTTAAGTTTATTAATAGTCATCCAAAGATTATCAAAATCATCACTTAAGGTCATCTTCTAAAAGTATCATCTAATTGTCATTTAAAGTATACTTGAAACCATCATTTCAATTCATTCAAAGAACCCTCAAGAACGTTAAGTTTATCTAAAGATTAATGCTTGTTACATTACAATAAATAAAGGTAATTCAAAAGGTCATCCAAGGTCATCCACGTTCATTCAACAATCATCTAAGGGTACCCAAAGGACATTGAAATGTTATCCATGTTCAATCGACATCCATGGATCTTTTAAAAACATTTAAGGTCAATAGATTATCATTTAAGCCATCTAAAGTCATCCAACGTCACTTAAGTTCATTCACTAAAATCAGCCGGTGACAATTCAAGGCCATTTACGTTACTGTCCACGTCATTTAAATGTTTTTTAAAGCTATTGATGGTCTTCCAAACATTACCCAAGATTATCTAAGGTCATTCGAATATCACTCAAGGTCATCTTCTAAAAACATCATCTAGTTGTCATTTAAAGTATACTTGAAACGATCATTTGAAGTCATTCGAAGTTAATAAGTTTATCTAAAGATTAATGCTAGTTACATTACAAAAACTAAAGGTAATTTAAAAGGTCATCCAAGGTCACATACGTTCATTCAACAATCATTTAAGGTTACCTAAAGGTCATAGAAAGGTCATTCATATTCCACAAACGTTCAATTAATCGACATCCACGGATCATTTAAAATTATTTAAAGTCATCTGACGTCACTTAAGTTCATTCACTAGAATTATCCGGTGACGATTCATTGCCATTTACGTTACTGGAAACGTCATTTTAATGTTCTCTAAAGTTATTGATGGCCGTCCAAAGATTATACAAGATCATCTAAGGTCATTCGACTATGACTCAAGGTCATCTTCTAAAAGCATCATCTTATTGTCACTTAAATTATACTTGAAACGACAATTTTAAATAATCTCAAAATTATCCAAGGGCACTCAAAGTTGTCCAATGGCCAATTAGGGTTATTTAAGGTCATTCAAAGCCGTCTAATGTTCATGTTGGGTTATTTAAGTCAATTTGAGGTCATTAGATTATCATTAAAAGCTATCAGTTATATAACGTTCATTAAACGGTCCCTCAAATTGATTTAAAATCATCAAAAATAAATTAACAAACATTTACTTTGTCCGACGATCAAGGTCGTTTAAAGTGATTCGATAATTATTCAAGGTCAATCATTTATATCCATCTATTGTAATAATTATTTAAGGTCATCCAAAAGGTTATTAAGGGTTAATTAACTTTAACTAACAATCATTCAGCTGTCATTTGAGTTTATTTAAAAATCGTCCGACGCAAATTCAAAATAATTCTGGATTATCCGACGATCAAGGTCATCTACAATAATCTAACAATAATTTCGGGTCATTTTTCATTCAAAGAAGGTTATCTAAAGCTATTAAGAGCCACTTGACAATTATTTTACGACCATTCAAGTTAATTTAAATGAATTCGACGAACGTGCGAGGTAATTTAAGGTTATCTAACAATTAAGATTATTTAGGGATCACCAATAGATAAAAAAAGGACATTCATAGGACATCCGGAGTCATTGATTATTGTCTAAAATTGTTTAATTATAATTCAAGGTCAAGTTATTTAAGGACATATTTAATGGTTATTCAAATTCATTCAAGGTTATCTATCATTTAAAGTCATTCGAAGAATCTTTAAGAACGTTAAGTTTTTCTTAAGATTAGTGCTAATTACATTACAATAATTAACGGTAATTCTAAAGGTCATCAATCAATGGACATCACCGGATCATTTAAAATCATTTAAGGTCAATAAATTATCATTTAAGCCATCTAAAGTTATTTAACGTCACTTAAGTTCATTCACTACAATCATCCGGTGAGAATTCAAGGCCATTTTCGTTATCATCGACGTCATTTTAATGTTCTTTAAGGTTTATTGATGGCCATCCAAAAATTATTATTCAAGATCACCTAAGGTCATTCGACACTCAAGGTCATCTTCTAAAAGAATCATCTAATTGTCATTTAATGTATTCTTGACACGAAAAGTCATTCGAAGAACCTTCAAGAACGTTAAGTTTATCTAAAGATTAATGCTATAAGATAATTGAAAAGGTCATCCAAGGTCACATGCGTTCATTCGACAATCACTTAAGGTTACCCAAAAGTCATTGAAAAGTCATTCATATTCTACAATCATTCAAGGAACATCCACGGATCATTTAAAATCATTTAAGGCCAATAGATTATTATTTAAGCCATTCAAAGTCATCTAACGTCACATAAGTTCATTCACTAGAATCATCCGATGACAATTGAAAGCCATTTACGTTACCGTCGACGTCAACTTAATGTTCTTTAAGGTTATTGATGGTCGTTCAAAATATATTCAAGATCATTTAAGGTCATTCAACTATAACACAAGGTCATCTTCTAAAAATCATCATCTAATTGTCATTTAAATTATACTTGAAACGACAACTTTAGATAATTCAAAAGTTATCCAAGGTCAAACAAAGTTCTCCAATGGCAATTTAGGGTCATTAAAAGACCTCTAATGTTAAATTAGGGTTATTTAAGGCTATTTGAGGTCATTAGATTATTATTAAAGGCCATAAGTTATATAACAATTATTAAACGGTCATACAAATTAATTTAAAATCATCAAAAGGAAATTATCAAGCATTTAATTATATCCGACGATCAAGGCCGTTCAAAGTGATTCGATTATCATTCAAGGTCAATCATTTATGTTCATCTATTGTAATAATTATATAAGGTCATCCAAAAAGTTTTTAAAGGTTATTTAAAGTTAACTAAAAACTATTCAGCTGTCATTTGAGTTTATTTAAAAATCGTTCGATGCAAATTCAAAATAAATGATCCGACGATTAAGGTCATCTACATTCATCTAACAATGATTTTGGGTAATTTTTTATTCAAATCTATTAAGAGCCACACGACAATTGACCATTCAAGATAATTTAAATTAATTCGGATGATTGTAAGGTCATTCAAGGTTATCTAACTAACATTAGAAGAACATTTAAAAACATTAAGTTTATCTAAAGATTAATGCTAGTTACATTACAAAAATTAAAGATAATTCAAAAGGTCATCCAAGGTCACATACGTTCATTCAACAATCATTTAAGGTCATAGAAAGGTCATTCATGTTACACAACCGGTCATTAAATAAACATCCACGGATTATTTAAAATCATTTAAGGTCAATAGATTATCATTTAAGCCATCTTAAGTCATTTACCGTCACTTAAGTTCATCTACTAAAATCATCCTGTGATAATCCAAGGCCATTTAAGTTATTGATGGCCGTCCAAAGATTATACAAGATCATCTAAGGTCATTCGACTATGACTCAAGGTCATCTTCTAAAAGCATCATCTTATTGTCACTTAAATTATACTTGAAACGACAATTTTAAATAATTTCAAAATTATCCAAGGGCACTCAAAGTTGTCCAATGGCCAATTAGGGTTATTTAAGGTCATTCAAAGCCGTCTAATGTTCATGTTGGGTTATTTAAGTCAATTTGAGGTCATTAGATTATCATTAAAAGCTATAAGTTATATAACGTTCATTAAACGGTCCCTCAAATTGATTTAAAATCACCAAAAATAAATTAACAAACATTTACTTTGTCCGACGATCAAGGTCGTTTAAAGTGATTCGATAATTATTCAAGGTCAATCATTTATATCCATCTATTGTAATAATTATTTAAGGTCATCCAAAAGGTTATTAAGGGTTAATTAACTTTAACTAACAATCATTCAGCTGTCATTTGAGTTTATTTAAAAATCGTCCGACGCAAATTCAAAATAATTCTGGATTATCCGACGATCAAGGTCATCTACAATAATCTAACAATAATTTCGGGTCATTTTTCATTCAAAGAAGGTTATCTAAAGCTATTAAGAGCCACTTGACAATTATTTTACGACCATTCAAGTTAATTTAAATAAATTCGACGAATGTGCGAGGTAATTTAAGGTTATCTAACAATTAAGATTATTTAGGGATCACCAATAGATAAAAAAGGACATTCATAGGACATCCGGAGTCATTGATTATTGTCTAAAATTGTTTAATTATAATTCAAGGTCAAGTTATTTAAGGACATATTTAATGGTTATTCAAATTCATTCAAGGTTATCTATCATTTAAAGTCATTCGAAGAATCTTCAAGAACGTTAAGTTTTTCTTAAGGTTAATGCTAATTTCATTACAATAATTAACGGTAATTCTAAAGGTCATCAATCAATGGACATCACCGGATCATTTAAAATCATTTAAGGTCAATAAATTATCATTTAAGCCATCTAAAGTTATTTAACGTCACTTAAGTTCATTCACTACAATCATCCGGTGAGAATTCAAGGCCATTTACGTTATCATCGACGTCATTTTAATGTTCTTTAAGTTTATTGATGGCCATCCAAAAATTATTATTCAAGATCACCTAAGGTCATTCGACACTCAAGGTCATCTTCTAAAAGAATCATCTAATTGTCATTTAATGTATTCTTGACACGAAAATTTAAAGTCATTCGAAGAACCTTCAAGAACGTTAAGTTTATCTAAAGATTAATGCTATAAGATAATTGAAAAGGTCATCCAAGGTCACATGCGTTTATTCGACAATCACTTAAGGTTACCCAAAAGTCATTGAAAGGTCATTCATATTCCACAATCATTCAAGGAACATCCACGGATCATTTAAAATCATTTAAGGTCAATAGATTATTATTTAAGCCATTCAAAGTCATCTAACGTCACATAAGTTCATTCACTAGAATCATCCGATGACAATTGAAAGCCATTTACGTTACCGTCGACGTCAACTTAATGTTATTTAAGGTTATTGATGATCATCCAAAATATATTCATCATTTAAGGTCATTCAACTATAACAGAAGGCCATCTTCTAAAAGCATCATCTAATTGTCATTTAAATTATACTTGAAACGACAACTTTAGATAATTAAAAAGTTATCCAAGGTCAAACAAAGTTCTCCAATGTCCATTTAGGGTCATTAAAAGATCTATAATGTTGAATTAGGGTTATTTAAGGCTATTTGAGGTCATTAGATTATTATTAAAGGCCATCAGTTATATAACAATTATTAAACGGTCATAGAAATTCATTTAAAATCATCAAAAGGAAATTATCAAGCATTTAATTGTATCCGACAATCAAGGCCATTCAAAGTGATTCGATTATCATTCAAGGTCAATCATTTATGTCCATCTATTGTAATAATTATTTAAGGTCATCCAAAAAGGTTATTTAAAGTTAACTAACAACCATCCAGCAGTCATTTGAGTTTATTTAAAAATCGTCCGACGCAAATTCAAAATCATTCTGGGTTATTCGACGATCAAGGTCATCTAACAATAATTTTGAGTCAGTTTTTATTCAAAGGTCACCTAAAGCTATTAAGAGCCACACAATTGATCATTCAAGATAATTTAAATGAATTAAGTTTATCTAAAGATTAATGCTAGTTACATTACAATAATTAAAAAGGTCATCCAAGGTCACATACGTTCATTAAACAATCACTTAAGGTTACCCAAAAGTCATCGAAAGGTCATTCATATTACACAAACAATAATTCAATTGACATCCACGGATCATTCAAAATCATTTAAGGTCAATAGATTATTATTTAAGTCATCTAACGTCACTTAACTTCATTCACTAAAACCATCCGGTGACAATTCAAGGCCATTTACCATACCGTCGAAGTCATTGAATGTTTTTTAAATTATTGATGGCCGTCCAAAAATTATTCAAGAACATTTAAGGTCATTGGACTATCACTCAAGTTCATCTTCTAAAAGCATCTAAAACGTTAAGTTTTCCTAAAGATGAATGCTAGTTACATTACAATAATTAACGGTAATTCAAAAGGCCATTCAGGGCCACATACGTTCATTCAACAATAATTTAGGTTAATCAAAGGTCATCTAAAGGTCATTCATGTTCCACAAAGGGTCATTCAATAACATCTAGGAATTATTTCAAATCATTTAAGGTCAATAGATAATCAGTTAAGCCATCTAGACACAGAATCAGGCGGTGACAATTCCAAGCCATTTACGTTACCGTCGATGCCATTTAAATGTTCTTTAAAGTTTATAAGGTCATTCGACTATCACTCAAGGTAATCTTAATCAGTGGAATAATGAATATCCATGGCTTAACGGTAATTCAAAAGGTCATCTAAGGTGACATACGCTCATTTAACAATCACTTAAGAATACCCAAAGGTCTTCGAAAAGTCATTAATATTCCATAAACGGTCATTCAATGGACGTTTATGAATCATTTAAAATCATTTAAGGTCAATCAATTATCATTTATTATTTTAATGTTCTTTAAGGTTATTGATGGGCGTTAAAAGATTATTGAAGATCATCTAAGGTAATTCGACTATCACACTTAAGGTCATCTTCTAAAAGCATTTAATTGTCATTTAAAGTCTACTTGAAATCATTCGCCAATTATCCGATAATCAAAGCTATTTACGATAGTTTAAGGTCATTTAAAGTTCCTCTAATTTCTAAGGTCCTCAAATGTTCATTCAAGTTAATTAAAGGCACCTTAAAATCACCTGCTAAACATTAGATAATTTATATTAAGCTGACGATTAAGGTCATTTACGTTCATTCAATAGTCATTTAAGGTTATCCAAAAAATCGTTCAAGGTCATTAAAAGTCCTCGAATGATCATTAAAACCTATTAAAGATAATTTAAGGATCTAATCTGCAAGATACAACGGCAATTGGAGATTATTTTAGTTCATCTAAGGTTTTTAGTTTATCATTAAAAGTCATCTAGATCGTATTTAAAATTATGTAATAAATCATTTAAATTAATTAGATGAACATTTACCTAAAGATTAATCCCTGTTATATGACAACAATTTAAGGTAATTCGAAAGGTCATCCAAGGTTATATACTGTCATTCAACATTTAAGGTTACCCAAAGGTCATCCACAAATGGCCATCCAAGGTTATTTAAGAACATCCATGGAATATTTAAAATTATTTAGTCATTAGATTATCATTCAAGCCATTTAAATAGTTTTTTAAAGTCATGTAACGTTAATTTAAGGTCATTTTAATGTTCTTTAAAGTTTTTGATAGATAGATCATTCAAGATTATCTAAGGTCATTCGACTATCACTCAAGGTCATCTAAAAGCATCATCTAATAGCCATTTAAAGTCTACTTGAAATCATCCGCCAATTATCCGATAATCAAAGCTATTTACCATTTTTAAGGTCATTACAAGGTCTCTAAATTCAAATGAACATTCAAGTTAAAGTTAAAGTTACCTTAAAATGTCAAACATTGGATAATTTATATGAATCCGATGATCAAGTTTATTTATGTTCATTCAATAATAGTCATTTAAGGTCATCAAAAAAATTCTTTAAGGTCATTAAAAATCTTCCAATGATCATTCAAGGTTATTTAATAATTTAAGGATCTTGTGCAAGATCTAACGACAATTGGAGATTAATTTAGGTCATCTAAGGTTTTTAGATATCATTTTTAAAAGTCATCTAGATCGTATATATAATCATGTAATGATAATTAAATAATCATTTAAATTAATTAGACGCACATATATCTAAAGATTAATCCTAGTCACATTAAAATAATTTAAGGTCATTCAAAAGGTCATTCAAAATTTCAGGTTACCCAAAAGCCATCGATAGGTCATTCATGTTCCACAAATCATTTAAGGTCATTAGATTATCATTCAAGCCATTTAAATAGTTTTTTCATTTCACTCAAGGTCATCTTCTAAGTTAATTCAAGGTACCTTAAAATCATCTGTTAAACATTAGATAATTTATATTTATCTGACGAACAAGGTTGTTTACGTTCGTTCAATAGTCATTTGAGGTCATCAAAAAAATCCTCTAAGGTCATTAAAAGTCTTCGAATCATTTAAGGTTATTTAATAATTTAGGAATCTTGTGCAAGATCTAACGATAATTGGTCATCCAAGGTTTTTAGATTATCATTAAAAGTCATCTAGATCGTATTTATAAATATGTAATGATAATTAAATAATCATTTAAATTAATTAGACGAACATTAACAATTATTTAAAATTATACGTCATTTACGTTCATTTAACAATCATTTAAGATCATTCAAAGGTTATCGAAGGTCATTTAAATCACACAAATTATAATTCAAGGTCAGGGTCATATTTAAGGTCAATAAAGTATATTTAAATTTGATTATTATCCAAGGTCATCCAATTAAAATATTCTTATAAATCATTTAACGGTCTTTTAAATTAACTTAACTTCATCTGGCGACCATTAAACATTACTCAAAGTTACTCGATAATCAAGATGACTTTCGTTCACCTAAAAAACATTAAAGGTTATCCGAAGGTAATGTAAGGTCATTAAAGATCTTTGGGTGGTTTATCAAGCCATTACAGATATTTTAAAGATAATTTAAAGCTAACTAAGCCATTCAAAATTATCTCACAAACATTCCTTATCAATTAGTATTATTTGACACTTAAGGTCATTTAAATTCACTAGACAAACATTTAAAATCGTTTAATATTATTCATTCACGTAAATTGATCAATTATTGCAAAGCTTATCGAAGGTCATTTAAGTTCCTCAAATTATAATTAAAGGTTGAGGTCACGTTTAAGGTCTTTAAGGTATAATTCAATAGCATATAAGGCAATATGATTATTCTTCAAAATTCATCTGGCGAACCTTAAAGATTACTCAAGGTCACTTATCGTTTATCCAAAAAACCTTAAAGGTTATTCAAAAATAATACAAGGTCATTCAAGACCTTCGGACAGTCAATCAAGATTATTTAAGGTCATTTAAAGATAATTCGAGATGATCTTAGGTCATTTGATTATCATTCAAGGTATTTCAGATATTTTAAAGGTAATTTAAAGTTATCATTAAGTCATTTAAAATCAACTTACCAACTTTCATAATCAATTAGTATTAGCTGAAAATGAAGGTTTTTCATGTTCATCTACAAAAGCCACTTGATAATTATTCAATTCAACTTAGTTTAAATTAATTTGATGAATAAGCAAGGTCATTTAATGTTATCTAACAATTAAGATAATTTAAATTTACCAGAGGACATTAAAGATCATCCATAGGCCATCCAGGGTATTTTTTTGTAGGATCTCTTTGTTATTAGAGGTCATTCAAGATTATCTAGTATAGTTTAATTATTATTCAAGGTCATCAGCGGTTAATCAAAGTTATTTAAGGTCACAAATTAAACACAATAATCACTTTGTTTTGTATAACAGTTATAACGGGTGTCCAACAATTATTGCAGTCCCGGGTGGCGTTGGAATAAAAAACGTAGGTCGATTCTTACATGTTGCAAATAAATGAACTGACATTTTTAATGCACATTTAAGTTATGTTTGACAATTAAAATGTCAGTTCATTTATTTGGCACATGAAAGAATTGACCTACGTTTTTGATTCCAACGCCACCCGGGACTGCAATAATTGTTGGACACCCGTTATATTTATATGGTGACCAATGGTTTCAATACATTAGCGTTATATAATAACGGTTATACAAAACAAAGTGATTTTTGTGTTTAATTTGTGATTAAATAATAATTTAAGCTGATTTGTAAGGTCATCCAAGGTCACATTACGTTCATTCAACATTTAAGGTTACCCAAAGGTCATTCAAGGGTCATTAATGTTTCACAAACAGTCATCCAATGTTATTTAAGGGTATCCATAGCTCATTGAAAATCATTTAAGGTCAATAGATTATAATTGAAGCTATCTAAATAGTTTTTTAAAGTCACTTAACGTTAATTTGAGGTCATTTACGGAACCGTCGTTTTCATTTTACTCTTATTTAAGGTTATATTCGTCTAAAGTTCATTCATGATCATCTAAGGTCGATACTTGTTCTGCTACTTTCATGATGGAACCAAATTTTCAAATTGGGAGAAGTAAAACTCTTGTTATGTAAGATGATAATGATTGTAAGACTGAAACACGTTTCAGTTATCTGAAAATAAAGACATGGAACATAACAAGAGATTTACTTCTCCCAATCATCTAAGGTCATTTGACATCACTCAAGGTCATCTTCAAAGCTTCATCTAATTGTCATTTAAAGCCTATTT
This sequence comes from Ontholestes murinus, assembly GCA_963969525.1. Lineage (NCBI taxonomy): Eukaryota > Metazoa > Arthropoda > Insecta > Coleoptera > Staphylinidae > Ontholestes > Ontholestes murinus. Next base: position 10,771,582 of record OZ018387.1, on the reverse strand, counting down.
GAAATCATCCGATAATCAAAGCTATTTATGTTCGTTTAAGGTCATTAAAATTTTCTCTATCGTCAAGGTCCTCAAGCGTTCATTTAAGTTAATTCAAGCTGCCTTAAAATCACCTGTGCTTCATCTAATTGTCATTCAAAGCCTATTAAAAATTATCCGACAATTAAGGCTATTTATGTTCGTTTAAAGTAATTAAAATGTTCTCTTTTGTCAAGTTCCTCAAGCGGAATGAATTCAATTCAAGCTACCTTAAAATCAACTGTTATTTATGACAATTTAAGAATCATAAAAGGTCTTTTAAGGCAATTAGAGGTCATTTAAGGTAGTTAGATCATCATTAAAATCATCTAGATTGTATATAATCATTTAAGATCATGCAAAGCTTATTGAAGGTCATTTAAGTTCCTCAAATTATAATTAAAGGTTAAGGTCACGACAATCAAGGTGACTTTCTTTTACCCAAAAGAAAACCTTAAAGGTTATTCAAAGGTAATAGAAGGTCATTCATGACCTTCTGGCAGTCTACCTAGGTAATTTTAGATCTTTTAAGGATAATTCCAGATTATCTAGTCATTCGATTATCATTCAAGTTATTCCAGATATTTTAAAAGTAATTTCATCATTAAGTCATTAAAAATCATCTCCCAATCAATTATTATCTGATGTTGAAGGTTATTTATGTTCATCTAGAAATATTTAAGGTTATCTCAATATTATTCAAGGTTATTTGAAGTTATTCAAATGACATTCAAGATTGTGTAAGGTCATTGACGGTTAACCAAACGTTATTAAAAGCTATTTGAAGCAATAAGAGTGTATTTAAAATATTTCAACGAATAATAAAAAGCGTATAAGATAATGCGATGATTATTGACCTTAAGGTCATCTATGAATATCCTACAATGATCAGTTATTCAAAGGTCACTCGAGGTCATCCTCTAACGGTTCATTGAGACTATTTAAGGAATATTCAAGAACATCTATGAACATTCGATTAAAATTTTATTTATTATTTATTATTTATAATCAAGATTAAAAAATGACCAACGGAGAAGTATAAAAATAGTGAAACGAAACCAAGCATTTTAAATAAAATTCTAATTAAGATTAAGGTCATTTACCTTCGTTCAAAATACATTTATAGTCATCTGTAGGTACTTATTTATTATTCTGTGTCATAATATTACATTAGGTCATTATATTATTCAAGTTATTTATACATGTATGAAGAATTACGCCAATCCAATTATTAGTTATTCAAAGGTCATTCGAGGTCATCCTCTAACGGTTCATTGAGGTTACTTAAGGTCATTAAATGTTCTTAAACGGTCATTCAAGAATATAAAGCATCATCTGAGGTCATTCTATTATCCATATAAATGTTATGGACCATCTATAGGTCATCTATAATTAGTAAAGGTCCCTGAATGGTTATTAACAGGTTCTACAATGTGATCTCTCATTAGTATACTTGTCAAAACGCTATTATAAAATATCGCAATTCAAATTAACGAAACAGGAGAATTGATTGATTACTTTTCGATTTTTATTGTAATTTATATATTTTGAATAATTCGAATTTGATTTATAAAAATTAATTGTAAATAAAAATGTTGGCAGTTATAATATAAAATCTACAATCATATAATTTACGTTTAAAGTGAGATTGCATCATCGCAGCAGGAATGAAGTGACCGCAATTCAAGGACCGATTCGTTTCCAAGACAAGGCAAAAGAATAAAACTCAATGGAGGCTCCACTTTGGAAAAAAAAAAACAATAGAGAAGTTGATAATTTATCGTGCTGTACATTAGGGGTTGGGTTCGGATTACTTGGATGAAAGTCAGATGATTGAGGGTTGAACGTCTGACGGACGGCCGCTCACCTGTTTTTGCCCTCGTTGACGTGTCACTGTCCGAACGGTGGTGTCCCAGCAATTTTTCACTGATGCCGTGGAACTTTTCCGCTATCATCTCGCCGTACGTCGCCACTTTGTCAGTGCTCACACATATGTTCTTATCGACCGGCTCGCAGCAGGAATTCACATTCGGCGTCGAGCCTGAAATTCGAATTTAAAAATTTTCCAATAAACTTTCATAAAAACAATACTTATCCCCTATACAGGGAAAGTGCTTAAAATTGAATAATCTAATTATTTTTCTACTCAAATATTATTACTTCATACGAATGATTCAATTCGTATTTATATAAATTTAATTTGTGTTATTTTAAAGACGTTTACTTTGTGTTGTGGTACATCTTAAATATAATAAAAAAGGAGATGTAATGGCGTTGTTTTAAAATAAAGTGGCAAATCAAATTCATCGTGTCTCTTTCTTTATAAAAAACTGATAATGTTTTAACTTAAATTCGATACTTCTCCCAATATGTTTGAACTTAATTCTGTTAGTGTAGTGAGATTGCAGTTTGATTTTGTGCGAGGGTGCCAATTTAAACTGGGTAATAAACTTATATTCTGGATAAACGGCGTGTAAATATCCGGCAGGATTGAAATTCCTATCAGCCGGGCGTTAATTAAACAAACGAGATATGAGCGCAGTGTCCTGCGATGCAGCATGCTGCATAATGCGTTTATCCTGTAGTATTTTAACAGGAAAGTTAACACGGTACGCGTCCGCAGCACTCTTGTTAAACATGCCGGTAATTATAAGTCTGGTCTGATTTGGGAATGTAATACGATGTAGTTTAGCTTTCGTTAATTAGTTTCGGCTACATAATACCATACCGACGTGTGAGCTTCATGTGTTAGACGTAATATTTATACTGCTTAAAATAAGCGTAAGAATTTAATATGGATCAATTTAATCCTATACAATTTTGCTCAAAACAAATTGGGATTTAAGCAAAAACAAGAATTTGATTTTTTTTAATAAAATTAAAATAATATTTATTTTATAAAGGTTTATAAATAAAATTGAACAAACAATTAAGTTCTCTCTCTCCATTTTCATTCATCTTCGGTTATTCTTTTTATCTGTTATTTGCAATCTTTCATTTGTAATTTATAGGTATTATCAGAAGAATGTTAAATAATATATATCTTATTTGTCTTGTAAAAAATGCCAGTTGTCATTAGTCATAATTTAGTTCTCGTCCAAAATGTTTAACCGTCGTTTGTCATTTATCATCTGTCATTATTATATTTTCATAATTTTTTCTTTGTTACCTATTGCCTGTCATTTGCCATCTGTCACTTAATTTAGACATTTATCATCTGAATATTAAATCTGCCATCTGTCCATTGCCACTTGACTGTCAAGTGACATTTGTAATTTTGATATTCTTCTCGTTTGCATATTAAATTAACTGTCACTATTATTATCACTTGTCAATTGTCAATTTGTGTCATATGCATGTTATCTCTATTATATTATGTCTCTATAAACAGCCAATTATAATTGAAATTTATCTGTGACAATTGTTGTTTTCTGTCATCTGTCATGCTTAACGTTTTTCGTTTTTTTTTTAGTTCGTGTAAATATGAAATAAAATACGTCAGATATTAAATAGATAGAAAATATTAATTGACACAAACCTAACAACTGACAGCTAATTATCACTTAACTGTCAAATGAAATTTTTAATTTCTCTCACCTATTAATTCAATTTGCCATTTGACAGTCGACTGACTCTACACGTTAAATCTATCATCTATCAATTGTCATTGGACTGTCAACTATTATTTCTCATTTAAATATTTCTTATCAGCATATTAAATCTGGAAATTGACATTTCGTATCAACAAATTAAGTCATCCGTCAATTGTTATTTCACTGTCAACTGTCATTTTTAATTTAAAAATTTATTATCTGCATATCATTAATATCATTTTAATGTCAACTGACTTGTATTTTTAACATTTCTCCTTTGCAAATCAACTCTATCATCTATTTATTCAGTGCCTATATATCATATGACAATTTCCATCTACATATTAAGTTAGCTTTCAGCTATCACTTAATTAACTGTCAACGGATAATAATTTCAATATATCTCACGTATATACTGTCATCTATTAATTGATTGATAGTTGACTGTCAACTGACATTTGTAATTTTGACGTTTGTCATATGCATATTAATTCTGTCATCTCTCAATTTATAATTTGGAAATTTATCTCATCTGTAAATTAATTTTGTCATCTGTTAGTTATCACTTGACTGTCAAACGATATTTATAATTTTGACCTTTCTCATCTGAATATTGAATATGTTGTGAATCAATTATCACTTGACTGTCAATTGTAATTTTAACATTACTTATCTGCACATTAATTTTGTCATCTCTTAATTATCATTTAAATGTCAAATGATATTTGTAATTTAAAAAATTTTCTAATCTCTATTTTAATACTTTTATTGACAGTCGACTGTCAAGATTGACATTGTCATCTGTCAATTTATTTTTTTATTTATTTATATTAATTTTGTCATCTGCTAATTGTCACTTAAATGTCAAATGACATTCGTACATTTAAAATTCCTCTAATCTCTATATTAATACTTTGATTGACAGTGGGCTGTCGAATGACATTCGTAATTTTGACATTTCTTATCTACAAATTAATCGCGCCATCTGTCAATTTTCATTTATCTATCTGTCAACTGTTATTTGTAATTTTAACATTACTCATCTGCATATTAATTATGTCATCTGTCAATTGTTTTAAATGTCAAATGATATTTGTAATTTTGTAATTTTTCTAATCTCTATATTAATACTTTAATTGACAGTTGACTGTCAAAATTGACATTGTCATTTGTCTATTTATTAACCATTGATAATGCGTACATAGTACTCGAAATGTACATCAAGTATAATTAAAAATGATAAGTGAAGTAAGGAATTTTATTTTCGTTTCATCATAATATTTATTTATTTATATTAATTCTGTCATCTGCCAATTGTCATTTAAATGTCAAATGACATTCGTAATTTTAAAATGTCTCTAATCTCTATATTAATACCTTCATTGACTCTCAATTGACATTCGTAATTTTAACATTTCTTATCTATAAATTAATCCCGTCATCGATCAATAACAATTGAACAACTGTCATTTGTAATTTTAACATTACTCATCTACAAATTAATTCCGTCATCTGCCAATTGTAATTTGAATGTCAAATAAACTAGAATTATGCATATATTAGTAATAAATAAAACGGCGTATAAATGTATAGATTTTTGTAGTAGGTCAGGAGTGCGCTACAGTCATTTAATTATGGTTTAATAAAAATTTTAATTATAAATTCTTGTGCGTTTTTTAGCTATTTACAACAACAAACTTATAATGATAGTCTTGTAAATTGAAGGGTGGGACAGTGGACACCTCCCCTCCCTACATATATTTTCGAACATTAATTCAAACATTGTTTTTATATAATATTTAAACAATATTCAATTTTTTATGATCTACGATTTTCGCAAACTTTAAACACGATTTGTAATTTAAGTTTCGATAAATATGTAGGGAGGGTGGGTGGCCTCTATCCAAACCTCCAATTACCTGAACATTAGCGCTTAATTTAATTTTAAGATTAATTGCACGATATAACAGATTTATTTTATAATTTCCTGCACATTTGCATAATTTATTAGTGGAATTTTTTGGAGAAAAGTTGAATATTTCTTCTTTAAAATTAGAGTTTAATTTTTCGTTTATGTTCAAATAGCTGGATGGCCACCCACCCTACATATTTCTTTAAACTTGATTTAAAACCTTGTTTTTTTATAATTAAAACCTATTTACATTTTAGTTTTGCTTTTTATCATTTTCAAAATCATAAAAACACTAATTGTAGTTAAAGTTCTTATATATATGTAGAATGAGTGGGTGGCCTCTAACCCACCCTCCAATTTCTCGTATTTAGAAAAAAGTTTCCTTCCGGAAATCTTGTTTAATAAATGAAATTTCAAGGGTAGAAATTTGATTATATCTTGTTTAATTACAGTAGATTATTTTGTTTATGATTAAGTAATTGGAGGGTGGGATAGTGTACAATCACCCTCCCTTACTCTAACTTTAAACCTTAATCATAACCCTGTTTTGATGTATTGTATAATATTTACACTACAATCTTAGATTAAAAGTTAGACAATCATAACAACTATTTGTGGTTTAAATTTGTCATCTGTCATTTGTAATTTGTTGCTTAATGCCTTTCTTTGTGGGTATTGCGTTTCATTTTCTTTCAATCCCTCAATCACGCTCTTAAATCTTTAAATGTATTCTCTAAATTTTCAATGTGCTGTTTCGATAAGAAATCTTGATTCTTACGTTCCAAATCATTGACCTCCTGTTTGATCTCTCGCACTCTTGCCTCCTGCTTGTTGATGTATTTTTTTTTTTGCTGTTTGTAACGGGTGTCCAACAATTATTGCAGTCCAGGGTGGCGTTGGAATCAAAAACGTAGGTCGATTCTTACATGTGCCAAATAAATGAACTGACATTTTTAATGCACATTTAAGTTATGTTGGACAATTAATATGTCAGTTCATTTATTTGGCACATGAAAGAATTGACCTACGTTTTTAATTCCAACGCCACCCGGGACCTCAATAATTGTTGGACACCCGTTAGATCTTCTTTTTTATTTGTCATCTGTGATTTAAAATCTTGTTCCGTACTAAATTCACATTTAACATTAGGAGGCAATTGCGCGCATCTCTGTTTACGATTTCCTCTTAATGTGCCTGTTTATTTTGTCTATCCTTTATATCAAAAACCACTAGCAGTGTTGGGCACCGCCAATCTCGTATTCGACACATACCTAAATTCGCATTGGCTTCACCGTTAGTATATTTTCGCTACTCACATAGTTTTCGTTATATTAATTAATTTATTAATTGTCATAAGTATTTTTTTATTTATGATTGCTATTTGTCATTTGTAATCTTTCATTTGACATTTGCTATTTTTCTTCTGTCATTGATCATTTGCTAACTGTTATTTGTCATCTGCCATTCGTCAATTGTCATTTATCATTTATCTTCTGTTAATTTTTCAGTTATTAGCCATTTTTTATTTGTCATTTTTTGATATTATCAATAAGACCCAATGTTTAATAATTTATTACTTATTTGTCTTCTAAAATATGTCAGTTGTTATTAGTCATTTAATTCTCATTTTAATCCGTCATTTGTTATTTGTCATCTATAAACTGTCATCTGTAATAAATAGATGATATTTGTTATCCATAATTTTTTATCTGTTACCTATTACCTGACATTTGCCATCTGTCACTTAGTATTCATCATCTGTCATTGGTAATCTGTTGTTTGCCGCATTTCGTTGTTTGTCATTTGTCATTTAACATATATAAATAATTGTCTGTTATATTTTGTAATATATGCAATTTACTATTGGTTGTCGTATCTCATCAATTATTTAACATCTGTTATTATTATCTGTCGTATAATAAGTATCGTCTGTTGTATTTTGCCAGCCATCTTTTGCTTGATATTTATCAACTGTCATTTGTAATTAGTTATTAATTATTATTATTTATTGCTAATGATTTATTTTTTAAATTATTCTGTAATTAGTTTATAAAACTACTGGATAATAAATTATTGTTACCTATAATATGTCATCTGTCATACTTATTTACCATCTGTTATCCACAATATCTCAAATATTATGAATTGCTTGTCTCTAGTTTGTCATGTGTCCTTTGTTATCTGTCATTTGAAATTAATAATTTTTTATTTGTTATCAACCATCTCTCATCTATTATTATCATATATAAATTATCAACTATCATTTATCATGTGTCATTTACTATTTGTCATCGCAAATTTATCATCTTTCATTTATAATGTATTTTTGTCATTGGTCTTCAATCATTTGTTTTTTTTGTTATATCTATAATCTGTCAACTGTCATCAATAATGATAATCAAAAGTACTAAAGATCTGTCTGTACTTTAACGTTTATCATCTGTTTATTTTTCTTATCTGTCATTTGTAATGCATCGTTGTTATCTTTAATTTGACATCTGTTACTTTTCATCTGTCATTTGTCATTTTCTAACTGTTATTTGTCATCTGCCATTTGTCAATAATCATCAATAATTTGTCACCAATAATTTGTCATCTGTCATTTGTTATTTGTTCATTTATCTTCTGCCTTTATTCATTTGAGATTTATTGATATTATCAGAAAGACTCAAGACTCAATTGGTTATAATTTAGTTCTCGTTCAAAATTTTTAATCTATCATTTGTCATCTATAAACTGTCATCTGTCATAAATATATATATATAATATATAAATTTGGTCTGTTGCCTGTTATTTTCTAACTGTCGTTAAATTGTTATCTGTCATAATTATATACCTTTTTTATCTGTAACCTTCACCTGTTACCTATTATCTGTTATTTGTAATTTATTTTTGGTCGTCATATGTCATAAATTATCTGAAATCTGTCATCATCAGGCGTATGTTAAGTATCAACTGTTATTTGCTGTATTTCACCTGCCATCTTTTGTTTGACATTTATCAACTGTCATTTATTGTTTATTATTTGACCATCTATAATCTGTCATCTGTCATCTGTCATACTTAATTGCCACCTGTTGTTTATTTTGACTTAAATATTATCTATTGCCTCTCATTTGTCATGTATCCTTAGGCAATTGTTATCTGTTATTTATAAAATCTAATTTGTTATCAGTCAAATTTGATGTATCATTTGTCGTATTTAAAAATTAAATTATTTAAAATTCATTATTCCCTAATTGTCATCTATCATCTATTTCTATCACCTCTTATATATAAACTATCAACTGTTTTGTATATTGTTTATAGTTTATCCTGTATCAGTTACTATTTGTCATCGTCAATTTACAATATGCCATTTATTATTTGACTTTTATTATTTGTCTTCAGTCGTTTTTGTTTTTTTTATATCTATCATCTGTAAACTGTCATTAATAGTGATATTCAAAAGTACTAAACTCTTTAACATTTATCATCTGTTTATTATTATTATTCTGTCAATGTGTTATTTTTTTTATTTGTGATTGCCATTTGTCATTTATTATCTTTCATTTGACATTTGTTATTTTTCATCTGTTGTTTTTCATTTACTAACTGTTATTTGTCATCTGCCATTTTCTAATTATCATCTGTCATTTATTTTTTGTTATTTTATCTGTTATTAGCCATATTTTATTTGTCATTAGTCATTTGTCATCTATGAACTGTCATCTATCATAAATAGATGTCATCTGTTTTCCATAATTTTTTATCTGTTACCTATTACCTGTCATTTGTCACTCAGTATTTATCATCTGTAATTTGTAATCTGTTGTTTACCGCATTTCATTGTTTGTCATTTGTCATTTGTCATTTAATATCTATAATTTGTTGTCTGTTATAATTTGTAATATTTGTAATTTATTATTAGTTGTCATATATCATCAATTATCTGACGTCTGTCGTATAATACGTATCATCTGTTATTTGTTCCATTATGCCTGCCATCTTTTACTTGATATTATCAAATGTTGTTCGAAATTAGTTGTTAATTATTAATATTTATTGCTAACTTTTAATGTTATATTATTTTTAAATTATCCTGTAATTAGTTTATAAATCTGTTGGATAAAAAATATTGTCATCTATAATATGTCATCTGTCGTACTTATTTGCTGTTATCTATTATCTCTCAAATATTATTTATTGCTTTCCTCTGATTTGTCATGTGTTCTTAGGCAATTTTTATCCGTCATTTATAAAAATCTCATTTGTTATCTGTCAATTATGATATGTCATTTGTCGTTTGACATTTGAATTTCATATTTTTTATTTGTTATCAACCATTTTTATCTATTACTATCATGTCATATACACTGCAGATAGCGCTAATAACCTGGAAACAAATGCGAATCGGAGGTTTTTGTTTACACCAAAAAATTTGTGTCTGATTAATGTGAAGATTTAATAGCGGTCGCGTTAGGCCTTATCGATTTATTGAGGAAAATTAAAATTGGCAAATTTTGTTTTTTTCAAAATATCTTAAAATTGAAAAAAGTTAAGGTGAATTTGACATGGGATCTGTTACGAGCATCTGTAAAACATTCCCCATTAAACCGTGGCTATATCTCTTCTAATAACAAAGATACAAATGGTGACCATCGAAATTCGGGCACCCTGTAGAAACTATCATCTATTTGTCATCATCAATTTATCATCTGTAATTTATGATGTATCTTTTATCAGTTATTTTTAGTCATTTGTTTTTTTTTTTATATCTATAATATGTCAACTGTCATCAATACTGATATTCAATAGTACTAAAAAACTGTCTGTCCTTGAACGTTTATCATCTGTTTATTCTTATATGTCATTTGCAATACATCATTGTTATGTTTAAATTGATATCTGTTACTTTTCATCTGTCATTTGTCAGTTGCCATCTGTCAACTGTAACCTATCATTTGTCATTTGTTATTTTCATTTATCTTCTGATATGATGTTTATTTTGTCCTATGTCATTTCAATGTCATTATTTCTTATTTGCCCTCAATCATCTATCATCCATTATTTTCATCTGTCATATATAAATTATGAACTGTTTTGTATATTGTTTATAGTTTAAAATGTGTCATTGTAGGTTAAGTGGAAGAGCAGCTAATCCATCTGAACTTCACCTACTTTTATAGTATAATCTTTGTTTGTAATTACTATTATTGAATTTATTATTATTATTAACAAATGACTGAAGACAAATGACAAAAGATACATCATAAATGACAGATGATAAAATTGACGATGACAATCAATTTTGTCATCTGTTATTTCTTATGATCTTTTGTCATTTGTCTTCATACATTTGATTTTTTTATATTTACAATAGTATTGATGACAGTTGACAGTTTATTTTTAATTATTTTCTACATTTTCAGTTGTTTTTTTAGTTATTTTTATAAAGATTCAATTGTTTTAATTGAAATAAAATGTTTTATTACAGATTTCATTAGCCTTTTTATTTTTAATTCGTCAAATTTCAATTATTTCCACAGTTTCATACCAAAGCTTTAATGAAAATTAAAAATTGTTGTACAGATTCCAATCTTCCAATTTTTCAGTTTTGTTTCGTCAAATTTTGCATGTGTAAAATAATTGTGGAAAATATATGTTACCTAAATATTTACGAAAATTAGATTTTAATTAATTTCTGCACTTTCTTTATTAATTTTTAATCGAGTTTTAAGTGAAACATCAAATGCATTTGTTTCAATATTTTGACTCTAAAATTTAATTGTATTAAACAAGTAAATTATCAAAGTGTTTTATGATAATTTTCATTTGTCTTAATGCAGGTTATAATTTGCTATAATTCTTGAATAACTTTCTCATTTATTTCTTTGTTGTTGTTGACAGTAACAGTTAATAGTGATAGTTGATAGTGATAGTCAACAGTCACAGTTGACAGTGACAGTTAGCAGTGATAGTTAACAGTGACAGTTGACAGTGACAGTTAATAGTAACAGTTGACAGTGATTGTTGATAAGGATACTTGACAGTGACAGTTGAGAAAGAGAGTTGAGAGTGACAGTTGACAGTGGAATTTGGCAGTGATAGTTAACAGTGACAGTTAATAGTGACAGTTGACAGTAATAGTCGACAGTTATTCTTGACAGTTACAGTTGAGAAAGAGAGTTAAGAATGACAATTGGCAGGGATAGTTAACAGTAACAGTTGACAGTGACAGTTAATAGTGACAGTTGATAGTAATAGTCGACAGTGATACTTGACAGTGATAGTTGTGAAAGAGAGTTGAGAGTGACAGTTGTCAACGACAGTTGGCAGTGATAATTAAAAGTGAAAGTTGATAGTGACAGTTAATAGTGACAGTTGACAGTGATAGTCGATAGTGATACTTGACAGTGACAGTTGAGAAAGAGAGTTGAGAGTGACAGTTGGCAGTGATAGTTAAAAGTGAAAGTTGACAGTGATAGTTAATAGTGACAGTTGACAGTGATAGTCGACAGTGATGCTTGACAGTGACAGTTGAGAAAGAGAGTTGAGAGTGACAGTTGACAGTGATAGTTAACAGTAACAGTTGACAGTGACAGTTCATAGCGACAATTGACAGTAATTGTCGACGGTGATACTTGACATTGACAGTTGAAAAAGAGAGTTGAGAGTGACATTTGACAATGACAGATGTCAGTGACAGTTATTAGTTATAACAGTGGTAGTTGACAGTGACAGCTGACAGAGACAGTTGACAGTGTTAGTTGACAGTGTTAGTTGACAGTTGATAGTGACTGTTGACACTAACAGTTAATAGTGGTAGTTGATAGTGAAAGCTGGCAGTAAAAGTTAATAGTAAAAGTTGACAGTAACACTTGACAATTTTTTTTAATATTCAGTTGTTTTTATGTGTGTTTAAATTGTTTTTTTCTTGAAAAAATTAACTGTGTTTTAAGATATTTGAACCGTTTCTAGTCAGCCATTCATGATTTTTATTAAAAAAATGGCAGTTGACAGGTGACAGTGACAGTAACAATCACATTTGATAGTGGTAGTTATCAGTGATAATTACAGTGACAGTTTACAATGACTGTTTCAGAGTTAACACTGTCAGTTTACAGTTGACAATGACAAATGACAATGAGAGTTGATAGTGACAGTTGACAGCTACAGTTAATAATGGTAGTTAATTGTGACAGTTGTTAGTAACAGTAAATAGTAAGAGTTGACGTGATAGTCGACAGTGATACTTGACAGTGACAGTTGAGAAAGACTGTTGAAAGTGACATTTGACAGTTACGGTTGACAGCTGACAATTGCATTTTAACTCTTAAAACATTTTTAAAAGACAATTCCAATTTTATTTTTTCCAGCAGCATTTTGTAAGAATGTTTCTTAGCAATTTATATAATGTTTTTTTTTAAAGTTTTCAGCTTTTTTTAAAAGTTTTTTTAAATTGCTTTTTCTTGTAAAAATAAAACGCGGTTTTAAGAAAATTAAACCTTTTCTAGTCATTAATAATTTTTATTAGAAATTGACTGTGACAATTAACAGTAACAGTTAATAGTGTTGATTAACAATGACAGTTGACAGTGATAGCTGACAGTGTCAGTTGACAGTAACAGTTGATAATGACACTTAATAGTGACAGTTTGATAGTAACAGTAAATAGTGATAGTCGACAGTGATACTTGACAGTGGCAGTTTAGAAAGACTGATGAGAGTAACATTTGATAATGACAGTTGACAAATGCATTCTAACACTTAAAAATTATGAAATAATAGATAGAGAACTGATAAATATTTGATTTGTTTCACTGATTAGTAAATAAAAAGGTCAGTGTCAACAAACCAAGTTTTTACCTATTATTAATCAGATATTATTTATTTTATCAAATTCAATTTTGATATAATTTTCTCTTGCTGTTAAATAAAATTAATGATATGAGTTTTTAAAAACTTAAAACAATGTTTTAAGCAAGTAACTAACGAGTGTATTTTAGATTAGCTGCAATAAATTAGAAATTTTCCTAGCGTACTCTTGACCTACCTCAATAGTCTACGAATTAAGGTAGGTCAGGAGTACGCTTAAGGTCAAGTACGAATTGTGTGTGGTAGGTCAAGAGTACGCTAGGTTAATGCACTCGTTCAATCGATGATTTCGTGGGGTAGGTCAAGAGTACGCTGGATTTAATCGGAATACTTATAAAATAAGGGTAGTTAAAAACAGTAGAAAATACACAAACACAGGTCATAATTTATAATTTTAAAGGTTGAAAATAAATAACTATACAAACATCTATCGCAAATAGAAATTATTATATAAAATAATTGCACCATAAAGTATATTCTTCACCTATTACAATAAAAAGTAGATTTTTAATGTAGGTCATAAGTACATAGTAATATTTATTATTGGGGTTTAATTAATTGGCTAAAACTACATTTATATTGTTCTCTTCTTTATAGTTTTACAATTTGACTTTATTACATGCCTTTAGTTTAACGTATTTGCATTAAAATTGACATTTCGCATTTTTTTTTAATATACAAAAGTATACTATAATATAAATAAATAATTTAGATGTTATAGATAATATTATTAAATATTTTTTTCCGTTATTAATAATAATATGTTTATTTATTTATTTGCTTTTTTTAAATTCTGTGTTAACAAAAAACCTAATATATACAAAAATAATGTAAATAATTTTCATCAAAAATTTATACTGCACGAGAATTGGGCAGAGTTCAAATATTAACAAGAGTTCATGTTAAACAGAGCTAATATTTCCATAATACAAACAATTTATTTACATACACTAATATGATATAATACATCCCCTGAATTATTGATTAGCGTAACTTAGCGTATTTCTGACCTACCTCAAGGCCCCAAAATATTCCTGGTCGACTTTTGTTCTGGCGTTTCTACTTTCGGCCTATTGAGGGAGACATATTTTTATATAAAAATATACGATCAAGTTTAGAATGTCGTCTTTCACAACAAGGTAATTGCTGTTCGACATTTGTTTAGGTCAACCTTTTCTGAAGGGTGATAGATTTTTCTATAAATAAAGATACTATTGTATCTAAATATATCAAAAGAAACTAAATAATGACCAGTTTCCTTAATATGATGTAATAACTTGATAAAAACGATTTATTTATTTTAAAGTGATAAAATATATAAGTCCTTTACGTTGTAGATAATTCACTAATAAATAGAAAAAACACGAAAATATATTCGTAAAATCTACAACAAATGAGTTACATCAACCTAAATTCATTTCTTTTTCCAAATTACCATAGTATAGTCACTCACAAACTATTTTAACGTACATTCAATCATTTTTAGTTCATTTTACAGAAAGAAATACGTTCAAACTAGTGTTGCTTTGATAGCCTTGCTATTTTGTAACACGCAAATTACTTTTGTATTATTCAATGTCTGTCGAAGTATTAGCTAGAGAAGTAGTTGTTTCAAAAGTGATTTGTTCTTGTAGTCTTAATAAGATTCATTTGTTGTAGATTTTACGAATATATTTTCGTGTTTTTTCTATATTTTAAAGTGTTTTAGAAAAAATTCAATAAATGGGATTATTTTCTTGTTTAATGTTAAAGATTGCAATACCCTGTCCACGAAATGCCTCCCCGGGCGGAATCTAGCAAGCAGTATAACTATTATTAATTTCGCAAAGGCGAAGAGGCGAACTTCGTAGCGTAAGTCGATTACAGGAGTTGGTCTCGTGTTGTGATTACAGTCGGTTTATCGTTAGGGAAATTTATTAGTGTTCATAACTGGATCGTCGTGGCAATAATTACGGTTCGGGCATCGATACGAAAGGCAAATCGCTAGTCGCGCGGTAATTAAGTTCGAGCCTTGTTTAATTAGTTGGTGTGTGTAAGCGTCTGCCTTTGTGTGTGTACGTGTCAGAGTTAGTGTTGTTGCAACTTGCACCGACCGCCTTATAATTAGAAACGTGTATTTGACTGTTTTATCGAACTTGTCAACCGCCGCTGGAAAACGTTTTATACGTGAAAACTTCATCTGAGGCTTTAATCGAAACAAGAATTTGTGATTTTAATTGAAAACAGAGGGCGAAGGGTTTCTAATCTTATTGTCTGTCAGTTGCAGTACGGTTTTTAGTAAGTGATTACGTTTTTTTTTTTATTATTTATTTTTAAATCGAGTTAAAAATTATATTAACCTAAATTTAATTAAAATTTTTAAACACTAAATTACCACGTAGTAACGATCGTCTCTATTCTTATGATCAGATTTTTAACTTTTGATAGAAATTGATGTATTTAGTTAAAAACAAAATGGCGCACACTGCAAACTTAAATTTAAGGCAACTAAGATGCATTTACAATTTTCTTATACAACAATTCCTTAGCAAAAATGTAAATTTTATAGAAGAAGATATGTAACACTTGTTTTATTCATTGTACCGATAATATTTCGTGGTTAAAACAATTTCCAAAATATAAAAGCCCTCACGTTGACATATATCCAAGTTAGGATGATGATGATTCCATGGGGATCAAATTTTATGTGCGCGTGTGTGTGTTTGTGCTCGCCTTAACATTGCATATTTGACTTCAATTTAATTCAATGTCCTGGCGCACTTCTGACCTATGCTAGTAATTATTCGTACCCTAGCGTATTCTTGATCTATTTTAAAGTTAAACTGTCGATTCTTAAATTTCAACTGGAATCAGTCAATCGTTAAATATTAAATGTCGTCTACTACAACTTAACTGTCCTTTATCAATTGACAGCAGTTGACATTTCACACAAATAAAAAATACTGTTTGGGGAGTGTATATTATATATAATTTGTCACTGCGCAAGCAGTATTTTGTATATATTCAATATACAAACATACACCACTGCGAAAGCAGTATTTTGTAGATAACTTAAGTTGATATACATTCTTATCCATAAACATTCATAACTGCGCAAGCAGTATTTTATAGATTAAGATGAAGTAGACGACAATTAATATTTGACGATTGACTGATTCAGTTGAAATTTAAAATTGACAGTTTAACATTAAATTCGACCATGGATATATGAAGAAAAAATGAAAAGTATTCTAGGAAAATTACTTGTTCACTTCGATAAGTCGAGAGTAGGCAATGAATAATGCATTGGTATAGGTCAAAGATACGCTATAACAATGATCAATGTATCAGCCTAGAACAAAAGTACGCCAGGGCAATTTGTAATTTATTGAAATAGGCCAAGAATACGATAGGGTAATAAATAATTATTAGCATAGGTTAGACGTACGCTAGGACATTTAATTGAATTGAAGCCAAATATGGAATAAGGCAAGCACATACACACAAACGCGCACACAAAATACTGTCATCATCCTAACTTGGATATATGTCAACGTTTGTGCACTTTGAGGACTTATATATTTTGTTTGGAAATTGTTTTAACAATTATATATTATCGATACAATTAATAATACAAGTGTTACATTTTTTTTCTATAAAATTTCCTTTTTGCTAAGGAATTATTAATAAGGCAATTTTTTATATGAAAATTGTAACTGCATTTTAGTTTCCTTAAATTCAAGTGTGTTACTTTGTTTTTAGCTGTGATGGCTGGAAACATCTTAATCTATAAAATACTGCTAGCACAATTATGAATGTTTGTAGATAAGAATATATATCAAATTAAATGATCTACAAAATACTGCTTGCGCAGTGATGTATGTTTTTGTATTGAAAATATGCAAAATACTGCTTGCGCAGTGAGGAATGTTTGTAGGTAAGATTTACCCAAGCAATATTTTCTACTTATGCGGAATGTCAACTGCTGTCAATTGATACATATAAACATTCGTCACTGCGCAAGCAGTATTTTGCATATATTCAATAAACAAATATACACCACTGCGCAAGCAGTATTTTGTAGATAACTTGATATATATTCTTATCCACAAACATTAATAACTGCACAAGCAGTATTTTATAGATTAAGATGCAGTAAACGACATTTGATATTTGACGATTGACTGATTCAGTTGAAACTTAGAATTGGCAGTTTAACATTAGATTCGACCATGGATTTATGATAATTGAGAAAAAATGAATAATTGGTATAGGTCAAAGATACGCTAAACAATGATCAATGTGGAAACGTGGTTTTTTGAGAGTTACGTGAAGATAGATTTGATAATTACACAGGAAAAAATGGTAACACTTTCTTTCACAAAATATTTTTTATTCGCTATATGTATACATTTCGAGTGCAAAGCACTCATTATCAATAGCTTACTAACTAATTTACAAGATTGTGGCTTAATATATACTTAGAAGAACTAGTGCGGGTAGTACCTGGTAACGGGATTATTGGGGAAATCCTAATGAGGATGGCGCAATAACAGGGTCGGGGATGATTGTAAGGATTAGTTCTAATAAAGGGTTATTTAGCGGGGTCAAGTCAAAGTTAAGTAATTTTGTTTTGTGTTTTTTCATCTCCATTGCCTCCAACATATTTAAATTTTTCCTAGACGAGGATTTTAAAATTGTGCTATTATCTATCGAAAATTTATGTCCAGTTGTTATTGTATGGTGTGATACGGTTGATTTTTCAGAATTTTGATTTCTTACATGATACATATGTTCTTTGAACCTGGTTGCTAAATTTCTTTGGGTTTGCCCGATATAAATTTTGTCGCAGTTGTTACAATTAATCGAATAAATTCCCGATTTTTCAGTATTGCATTGTTTATTAAATGTGTTGCCTAGCAACGCTTTTAATTGTGTGTTGGTATACAGCGCTGGAGAAAGGTTATATTTCTTAAATAATTTGTCTATTTTTTGAGAAGATTGTGAAAAAATTAATTTTGAGTATTTCTTTTCAGTTTTTTCTCTAATGGGAATTAAACTAGTGGTTAATTTTATTTTGTGTTTATTTGAGTATTTGTTAATTAATTTCACTATTGTATTTGTATTGTAGCTAAGAGACTTAGCTATATTTAAAATTAAATTAAATTCTTTTTCTCTATTTATATTTGAGAGTGGTAAATTGATTGCTCTGTATACCATTGAATTAAAAGCTGCCATTTTGTGGTTCCAGGGACTATTGGACTCAGAATGAATATAATTGAAGGTGTGTGTGTCTTTTCTATGTATATTGAATTCCAATCTATTGTCAATTCGATGAATTAATAAGTCGAGAAAGGGGAGTGTGCTGTTGATTTCAGATTCTGTTGTGAATAATTTAATTGATTCATATTGATTATTTAATTTATCAACCAGGTTGTCTAATTTGTTTTGGTCTCTTTTTATAATTGCAAATATATCATCTACATAGCGATACCAAACTAGTGCACAACTTTAGGGAAAAGTGTATTAAATTTGAAATTGGTAGTTTATATAAAAAACGTGCCAACCTAGAGCTTGACGCATACGAACTCCATCTCAAACTAAGTAAATCAAGTCCACCTCATATTTGGGACCAACATCAAACCAAAATGTACAGATCAATAAATGCGAAAATTAGATCTAAATCGCACAAGATCCAGAAAAAACTCAAACATCTCATCAATAAACACAGATCACCCACAGAGATCCAAAATACAAACACGTGAATGCATCAAACATTGGTACACAACAAGAGTGATCAAGTTTTTTCGGAAAAAGAATTAGACCTTTTAAAAAAAGGCCTAAAACACACCATCAAACCCCGAGCCGTCCCGTTAGAAGAGATGATCAACGACATTGAAATTGCCTCCACGCAACTAAGTCAAGAAGAAGCACCCGGTTTTCGACAAACAGCAAAAAACTTATTAGAAAAAATGAGAAACCACAATCCAAGGACACACAAGACGAAACATCAAGACTTCACAACACTTAAATCACTAAAACAAAAGGACTGTTTTTATCTCAAATCGGATAAAGGTAACGCCATCATAATTGTTAGAAAATCAGACTACATCAGAGAGGTAAACCTGTTATTAGATTCCGGCCCTTACACTGTACTTAAAAGAAATCCTCTAAAAACTTACATAAAAAACATTAACAATATTTTAAACACTTCAACACTTTTATTCGACAAAAAATCTATCTGGAAATTTAAGGTAAAAAATCCGAAATTACGCAAACTCCACTCTCTGCCAAAAATTCACAAACCTGGAAATAAATACAGGCCCATTGTTTCCAACATAAATTCACCAACGTACAACATTGCAAAATGGCTCGTACAAAAATTCAATCATTTAACAATTAAAAATGACAATTCCGTCAAAAATTCATTTCACCTAACAGAATTATTAACGAACGTTAAAATTGAACCAGATGAAATGTTAATATCTTTCGACGTAGTTTCACTTTTTCCGAATATACCAGTTGACGAAAGTATTAAAGCACTCCAGTACATTTTAGAGGACAACAACATTCCAAAAGATGAAATAGAACAATACATTCAATTAACCAAAATAGTCATGGATTCGAATGCTTTCGAATTTAATAACAAGTTTTATAAACAAACTTTTGGGACTGCTATGGGTAACCCGCTATCACCATTTTTGGCAAATGTCTTTCTGAATAAATTAGAGCAAAAATCAATAGAGTCAATTCCCAACTTTCCAAGAGTTTGCTATCGCTATGTAGATGATATATTTGCAATTATAAAAAGAGACCAAAACAAATTAGACAACCTGGTTGATAAATTAAATAATCAATATGAATCAATTAAATTCACAACAGAATCTGAAATCAACAGCACACTCCCCTTTCTCGACTTATTAATTCGTAGAATTGACAATAGATTGGAATTCAATATACATAGAAAAGACACACACACCTTCAATTATATTCATTCTGAGTCCAATAGTCCCTGGAAACACAAAATGGCAGCTTTTAATTCAATGGTATACAGAGCAATCAACTTACCACTCTCAAATATAAATAGAGAAAAAGAATTTAATTTAATTTTAAATATAGCCAAGTCTCTTAACTACAATACAAATACAATAGTGAAATTAATTAACAAACACTCAAATAAACACAAAATAAAATTAACCACTAGTTTAATTCCCATTAGAGAAAAAACTGAAAAGAAATACTCAAAATTAATTTTTTCACAATCTTCTCAAAAAATAGACAAATTATTTAAGAAATATAACCTTTCTCCAGCGCTGTATACCAACACACAATTAAAAGCGTTGCTAAGCAATGCAATACTGAAAAATCGGGAATTTATTCGATTAATTGTAACAACTGCGACAAAATTTATATCGGGCAAACCCAAAGAAATTTAGCAACCAGGTTCAAAGAACACATGTATCATGTAAGAAATCAAAATTCTGAAAAATCAACCGTATCACACCATACAATAACAACTGGACATAAATTTTCGATAGATAATAGCACAATTTTAAAATCCTCGTCTAGGAAAAATTTAAATATGTTGGAGGCAATGGAGATGAAAAAACACAAAACAAAATTACTTAACTTTGACTTGACCCCGCTAAATAACCCTTTATTAGAACTAATCCTTACAATCATCCCCGACCCTGTTATTGCGCCATCCTCATTAGGATTTCCCCAATAATTCCGTTACCAGGTACT